>JARFJB010000417.1:1652500-2260000 GCA_036346205.1 Vesta saturnalis
CGCACTCACGCGTACAGACTAACATTTTTCCCCATTTTTCAAAACAAATTATAATATATTTTGCTTTAGGAGGGAAGGGTTAAAATATTATGTATGAATCTTTAGGTGTGATTTAAAAGTCATAATAAAGTTTTGAGACCTACAAATAATATTGTAGTAATCGTGGTTAAGAGTACAACTCTAGTAGCATATATGTATTTGTTTCTTCAGAAATTAATGTGGTATATATATATATATATATATATATATATATATATATATATATATATATATATATATATATATATATATATATATATATATATATATATATATATATATATTTGAATTGCTTAATCTGATTAATCTTTTAAAATAGCCTGGTAGAAGGCTATGCAGGGCATATATTTTTTAAAGTAACTGCATGCTTTGGAGCAGATCCCATTGCATCCTCACTTGATCATTTCTTCACTCCTTCACAAGTTCTCATGTGCCAACAATATCGTATCGTTTTGAGCCTTTAAATACCGTTGAGAACGTGTGCTTGGGTATTTATGCAGGAAGTAAACTGATGTTAGGCCACAGGTGTTTTGCGATATCATGAACGAACCTAAAATAAAAATTTTCACCTATTTAACAAGTTCGTTTAATAATTGAATTGCGCATTACAAATAACGATTTAAAATGATTTAATTTCTACAATAAATTAATTTTTGTTTTCAAAAGTGAAATTTACAAAAGAAATGCAAATAAATTTTAAGGCATATTGACTAAAAAAAATTGATTGACTGTACCTGTCCAAACATTATAATTAATGTGCCCTGTGTAACTCCACTTTTGAAAATAAAAATTAATTGGATGTAGAAATTAAATCATTTCAAATCAGTATTTGTAATTCATCTTCTTCGGAAAGAATTAATTATTGAAGGTCGTTACTATGCACAATGAAAGAAACGTTAAGTTAGTACTTCCATTAAAATTTAAAAATGTGATTAATAAGTACATTGACCTTCACAGCAACGTAAATCAAATTTTAAACTTATGTCTAGTCCTAATAATTAATCCTATCTTATAATACTAAACACATTATGATTACGGCAAATTTAAATTAGAAAATTGTTACCCGGTCATCTATAACAAAAATAATAATACAATTCTGCCTTACTGATTTTCCTAATTCATATCTCTTTGTTGAACCAACTGTTATGCGATGGTTCCTTTTCGATTAAATTTCAAAAGCGTACAATACTCACTGACCGCGACATCACTTTGCATTAAATCTGTTTATCATCCCCGTAATCGTGCGATCTGTTTGGTTTAGCGCTCGCTCTTCTTCTCTATGCTTCCTATTAATGCATGTAATGGCTTAATGCATAATTAATTGCCTATTTTGTTACGGTTCGCTACCAGTTACTTATTTTTGTCATAAACACATTAAAACGTTTAATATCCACATAATTCATAATTAGATTCCATTTCTGTTAATCAGTTATTCTTTTTTTACGTCAATGGTTTTCTATATTTTGTATAGTTCGGGAAGTGATTGCTAAAATGGCATCATACACGGGTTCGAATGTATTAATTACATTTCTTCTAATCCTACCTGTTATGGGATTGAAATCGCTTTAGATTTATAATATTCACACCCGGTTCACTAGGGACACATTATTTTTCCACTGGCTTAAGAAAGTGCGTATAACATAACCTGCTATCACGAGTTAACAGTTTTCTTTTATCTTTAGCTGTATTTCCAGAGAATTTTAATTCTCTCGTTTCACTAGAAGTCTATAGCCCACCGTTAAAACTATCTTTTTTCTTACCTTTTTTAAAGAACTGGAAAACACACAGGACCGGTTAATTATATATATATATATATATATATATATATATATATATATATATATATATATATATATATATATATATATATATATATATATATATATATATATATATATATATATTATATATATATATATATTAACGTACTTTGTACGTTCCGAAACGTCGAATTAATTTGTACGTTTATTCACACAAGTTTGAAAGAAAAATGTCTGATTTAAATATTAATACTTGTGGAAATCTAAATAGAAACATATATATATATATATATATATATATATATATATATATACGTGTCCCATTAAGAATGGGACACAGAACAACCGCAGATTCCTCAATTTAAAATAAAACGATTAAACGCAACATGCTTAGATAAAATGTTACTCGTTTCCGAAATATGGGGTGTTGAAGTTGAAAAATGAAAAACTATAAACGACCATAATTTTTTTAATACACTGTACAGTTTTACTTAAATCGGTACGCTTGTACAATATCATAAAATATACCTAACAGCAGAAAAATCAGTTCAGTACGCTTTACCAGTGGCGTACGGCAGGAGTAAGTAATACTTGTACCTCTTCTAAATGTTACGCCGCTGTCCAAATACTAATTTTGCCTATAATTTTAATTTTTCTGATATTTTCTAAGTAAATAATCTACACTTGTTAGTTTATTGTAAAGTCATTGGTTTTCGACATAATCGCAGTTTAAGACAGAAAGGCATGTACTTTTTATTTGTATTATTATTACTCATTTGCATTTTTATAATTTTGTCTCAAAACGAAACAAAACAGAAACTAATGTAATGACATTTTTACTGTAACAAATTTTCAATGTGTCCACCATTAACTTGTACACACTCCCTTAGACGTGCAACTAAAGACTGTCTCACTTTAAACAACTGATTTACTTGACTTTGTCGAATGTCAGCAGCAGCATTCTGAATTTTGTTCCAAAGTTCCTAACGGGTATTTATTGGTTCACCATAAACAAGGGTTTTGATGTAGCCCCAATAATAAAAATATAAAGGACTAAAGTCAGGACTGCGTGGTGGCCAAGCAAATTCGCTTCCACGTCCAATCCAACTATGTGGAAAACGTAAATTTAGGTAATTCCAAACAGGTAACGTGAAATGGGCTGGCGCACCATCCATCATAAACCAGAAGTTATAACGTAAATTTAAAGGAATATCGTCTAACATATCCTCCATATGGTTTTGAAGAAAATTGAGGTATTCTATCCCATTTAATTTGTGAGGAAGCTCGTACGGACCAATTATGTAATTTCCAATAATACCCACCCAAACATTAATAGAAAATTCTGTTTGGAAGTGGTTCTCCCTTGGCAGGTGTGGATTTACAGTAGCCCAGAAATGACTGTTTCGCCAATTATAAACCCCTCTGCGAGTAAAAGTTGTTTCGTCGGTAAATAACATTTTATTTAAAAACATGGGATCATTAGTGTGCTTGTTAAGCAAATTTCTACAGAACTGCAATCTCACAGGAGGATCGCGTACGAGTAAATGTTGTACTGGCGTAAAGTGATAAGGATATAATTGTTCTCTTTTCAAAATCCTATGAACAGTAGAGCGGGTTACCCCAGTTGCTGCAGATATTCTACGAGTACTTAGCTGCGGATCGATAGTTACTTGAGTCAAAATGTCATCCTCCTCATCTACTGGAATCAATCTAGGTCGTCCTGTTTCAAGTTTTAGTCGAAATATCCCCTTTTCGCCCAAGCTGTCATACAAACATTTGAAAATTTGGAGTCCTGGTTGCTGTCTATTTGGATACAACTCTGAATATCGCCTCTTAGCGACTCTGCCATTAAAATTATTTTGGGCATAAGTACAAACCATGTCCATCATTTCTAAATTGGAAAATTCATTATGACGTGGCATTTTACTGTAATATTACAGTTATTAATAACATTAATCACTTATCGAAACGGACAGTTACTTTGAAAATTTTTAACTGACAATGACAGCATAAATCAACGCCTACTGCCCAAATTCACAATTATAACGAAATAAATATTCTCACGATCGCAACGCACCTTTAGGAACTTAGAAATTAGAATAAACCTACTAAATAAAATAAAAGTAAACTATCTCAAAATGACTAATTCATAAATTTTGTTTCCACTTTGTTTAGTTTTAAGACAAAATTATAAAAATGCAAATGGGTAATAATAATACAAATAAAAAGTACATGCCTTTCTGTCTTTAACTGCGAATATCTCGAAAGCCAATGACTTTACAACAAACTAACAACTGTAGATTATTTACTTAGAAAATATCAGAAAAATTAAAATTATAGTCAAAATTAGTATTTGGACAGCGGCGTAACATTTAGAAGGGGTGGAAGTATTACTTACTCCTGCCGTACGCCACTGGTAAAGCGTACTGAACTGATTTTTCTGCTGTTAGGTGTATTTTATGATACTGTACAAGCGTACCGTTTAAGTAAAATTGTACAGTGTATTAAAAAAATTATGGTCATTTATAATTTTTCATTTTTCAACTTCAACGCCCCATATTTCGGAAACGAGTAACATTTTATCTAAGCATGTTTCGCTTAATCGTTTTATTTTAAACTGAGGAATCTGCGGTTGTTCTGTGTCCCATTCTTAATGGGACACCCTGTATATATATATATATATATATATATATATATATATATATATATATATGAATTGCGTTGTTGTTGTAGTTACGGAAAAGATGTAATAACACCAACACGAGTTAGTTTAGTTTTTCACAAATGTTTAGTAATTTATTTTAATTCTCCGAAAATACACGCTCAATCTCTAAATCTAATCATATCCTAAGCTTAAAAAATACCTCTCTCGTTCTCGCTTAAATTTTGTGCACATTTAATTACTATTTGCGTTTGTAAGAATTTCATGAATTCTGTTGGAGTCGGACCTAGTGTAATGTTAGCGTAGTTTTGTATTAAAGTTCAATTGTGTTAATAAAGAAAGTGTTTTCTAAAATGCCATGGTCCTTCGTGTTCTCAAATAAAGCAAGAAGTGTAGAGCAAAAATCCTACATTTTTGGTCCCATCGAGCCGGATAAATCAGTTACGATTTGGTGAGTCGCAGTCGTTTAAGGAAGCCGAATGCAGTTTAATTTGAAGAACTAAGTGAAGTTTCAACTTTCCAAGAGGATTCAGGTATTTTCCCAGGTAGTTCACGATAAAGAACGTTTTGTGTTTTACTTTTATATTAATCTTTATTGCGCTATATTTTAATTTAGTTAAAACGTATTTTTTAAGGTTTAATTGTCACAATGGATATGTTAAAGTTAAAATCAACTCGCACAAGTGCTAAGGTTCAAATTACTAGAATTCATAATTGGGCTTTGCAAAATAAAGGTATTGAAAATGATACCAATAAATTTATGTCAAGAGAAGACGTTTTCCAAGATGCATTTATGAAATATAATACTGCTCAAAATGAAATTAAAAATTATTTAATTGATGTAGAGCATCAAACAGATCCTGAGGATAGGGACGAGACCGAAATAAAATATTTTGATACTCTTGCTGCAATTAGAAATTCTATAGAAGAATTATCTCCTAAAAATAACATTTTCTCTGACAGTCACACTTCTCAAAATGACATATAATAAAAATTTAAATATTTCTGGAATTTCTCAGTCTCACAATCTCGAGTCAAATGGTTACTTGCACTCTAATGTAGCTAATTGCTACATCACGTATGATTTCTTTTATGGCGTACGCATCTACATTATACGAAAATTATTTCTCTCTCATATTCACTTTTGTATTTCAAAAGTTTACTTGTTTTTAGTTTCGCTAGTTTAACGTATTAAAGCTTTCCGTAGTTATTTAGCATCTAGTAAATAAAAATTAATTTCAATTAATACCTATAGCGCCATCTCTGAGATGTACGTAGTTCTGGTGATTGGTATACTTAAAACTCTGCTATTTTACTATTTCTAAATAAATACACTGTGTAAATACCAGTTTATTCTGACTAAATACAAAATTTGTGGCAACAATGATTTGATAAGAATGTTTTTCAAATTGTAACACAGCTTCTTGAGTCGTGGGTTTTCTTTTCAAAATCGCCATTGCTGTGGAAGGGTGGAAATTTCTAGAAAATTTTCCTGTTTCTATTTCGTAGATGTTAACCATCAATTTTTTGGAAAATTTTCACAATATAGTATCGCTTTGTTGCATAAAAGTGGTATAATCGCTATTAAAGGCGGATATAATAGAAATAACTCACCCCATTTCACCTTTTGGTGAGCCGTCTCAGGTCTTGTTAACCTCGTTGTAATTAAAACTTCTCTTTCAGATTTCAAACGTTGAAATATTTTTTCCAGCACTTCCAAGTGTTTTTCAAAAGTGGGTGTGGCCAAAACAATATCATCAAGATATGCAAAACAGTGAGGTTCTAAGTCTCCCCTCAGAACTCTATCAATTGATCTTTGGAAAGTAGCCGGTGAATTGTGTAGGCCAAAAGGCATCCTAGTAAACTGAAAAAGTCCACGTCCAGGGACGGTGAAAGCAGTCATAGGTTTCGATTCGTCCGACAGAGGAATCTGCCAGTAAACAGAGCAAATGTTTAAACTAGAGAGATAACGCGCATCGCGTAAACGATCCAGAATGGAAGAAATGTGTGGTAAGGGATAGGCATCCTTTTCCGTTGCCGCATTAACTTTACGAAAGTCAACACAAAAACGATAAGTGTCATCCTTCTTTTTGACTAAGACGATCGGACTAGACCAAGGACTATTCGAAGGTTCTACTACGCCTAATTGTAGCATATTGTCTAATTCAGCATTAGCTACCTGTTGTAAAGCAGCAGAAAGTGGATAATAACGCTGTGTAATTGGTTCAGCATTAGTTCGAATTTCATGTTGAACATCCTCAAGCAGCAGAATTTTGAAAATAGTTATCAAGTTATACAAGTATCATCACCAAATGTCCACAGTCCATGTCGAAAATCAGGGACGCAGACAATCGCTTTCCACAAATCTATACCTAAATTAATTTATGAAGTACTTCAGGCACCCCGAGTACGCCTAATGTAATTGTTTTACACTCCACAGTTATTGGTAAAGTAAGTTGACCTGAGATATGGCAAGTGTCACCATTTGCGAGAGTACAGGCAGTAAACGAACCTACGGGTAAAAATAGACCTAGCCGTTGCAGTATATGCCAACCCGAATTTCCTATGATAGTGCGTGAAACACCAGAGTCCAAAAGACCCTAAAAAGTATGGCCGAAAATGTTGACATTCAGATATGGTCGTTCATCATTACGAACGTTAGCATAAATGTAATTAAGAAGGATACGACGAGAGTCAGGTACACTAGAAAAAGGAGTTTCCGAGATTAAAGGTAAGATAGAATCCTCTCCTCGGTTAGAAGATTCAGTAACTAGTTTTCCTGCTTAGAGACACATACTGGGCACGTAGTTTTTGTAAAACGGGGCTTACAACAGCCGTAACAATATAACGTGGTGAAGTTTGTCCACTCCCAAAGCAATTCCAGCAGCGAAGAGTAACATTGTTTGAAGGTACGTTATCAGATTGAGAAGGTTTAGAAACAGTAGTAGTAATTGGTTTTCTCGATGGTGGTCGAGAAGAAGTAGAAGGATTAGAAAAGTCAGTAGGTGAATCGATGTAAGTTAAACTAGGTTCCAAAAATTGTGAAGTTTTCTTTGAAGGTGGAGGTTTAAAAGATTCCATAAAGTATTTATTTTGCTCGATCTTTTCCCCTAAGACTATTAGTTGTGAAAGCGTAGACACATCAGTTAAGGATAAAGCAATCTGGTAAAAAGGTGTTAGGTTACGGCGTACATAATATAATTGTTTATGGTCAGGAAGTGGATAGAAACTCGTTGAAAAAGACTCTGCATGACAGCTACATAAACACTTATGGTTTCCGAAGAATCCATAGTTCTATACTTAAACCCATCCAGTAACCTTTCATCATAATACAAAGATAGAAATTCGGTTTTAAGTAAAGTGACCACATCTTTGCAGGAAGATAATTCGTATTTACAAGCACGGTATAGTAATAAAGCTTTTCCCTTTAATAATTCAGGGATAACCGAGAACAAAAATTGGTGAGTTAAACCACGAGAATCACTTAACTCTTCAACACGTGTCAGAAAGTCAAATAAAGAAGAGGTACTGTCGCCAGAGAAAGATAGACCCAATTTAGTTATAGAAAAGTGACTTAAAGAAGGAGTAAAGTAGGAGGTGAGGTACCCTAAGGCCATCAACATCGTCATCTGAAGAGATTAACGGTGGTTCTACATCCATTGGTTCGGGTACGTTACGAGCCGTAGAATTCGCAGACAGTCCAGCTATTGTTGAACAAACCGAATCAGAAAGTGTAATACGTTTTTTGTTCCAGGTCCGTTTTAAAATTTTCTAGTTCGACTAAAAATTGATTTTACCGCGTAATTTGAGTTTGCGAAGTAGTTATCATTAATTCACATCGCCTTTACGCATGTAATAATTACGTACTCAGACGAAGAAAATTGGCCGAAGTGCAGTCACCAGAAAACGAGTCGATGCAAGTATATAATTACCGAATAGCATCTATTAAAGCAGTTTCATCTTCAGCGAACGGAATCTGATGTGAAGTAATGGTAAGAGATTTATTAGCATCAAGTAATCTCGCGCTACGCCCTAATTTACGTAAAGACTCGTCATTAACGTTACAGTCTAAACTCCTAGATAACAATTCGTACATCAATTCAGCCTTCATCAGACGATTTACATCAAAACGAAGTGTGACAGCCATCTTTGTAAGAGAAGAGAGACAAAAAATAATTCAGAAGTGAAGCAAAGTAACAGATCAAATATTACATCCCGTTGGTGCTAAGTTTTACACTAAGCTAAAGAAAAACATTTAAGTTAAGCAAAAGAACAAAATATTTAAGTGAAGCTAAAATTTTATCGTACTCCAAAACTCGAGGCCAGAACGTTGGTCGCCAAAATTATAAAAATTAACATAAGTTAAAATAAGCTTGACGATTGCAAGCCGTGAGCTGGTACTTACGCCCACAGTAATTTATAATTTATCATTATAATACCCCTTCCAGCCGACGTAAGATCTTACGTACCTTAGCCTGAAAAGGCCCATTTAATAAACTTATTAAATCAATTACTTATAAGAAAGAAATAATTAAATAATTCAGCTTGCCTTTTGTTTAATAAAACTGAATACAAACCCCTTTTTGATTAAGTTACATAAATACAATTGGAAAAGCTTGTTCAGCCCCAATTTTATTTCAAGAAACAAGCAAAAACAGTAATTCAGCAATTTAAAATTAGAAACAGAAATTGTTCCGAACAACCTTATCCATATTCGAATAAAGAAAAGAATATTATATATTTGAGCTACCAAGTAATTTAAACTAACACGAAATCTCGCGCCAGCGGTTAACAGATTCAGTATTACATCAAGTATACATAAAAAGTTACATCTGGTATACATAACAGTTGCAACAATGCTACTGCGCACGACTACATAAGCAGTGGTACAAAAGTAATTATTCAAAATGGAGGTTATACATTAATGGGTGTGTCATATACAACCCAATTGTAATAAAAGTTATTCAAAATTTTGACTGTTGATTGTACGTGAAATATTAAAGAATGGTTAATGAACATACAGCAGTTCTACATGAGAGAAATGGTATTAAAGTTAGCTACAGTCGGGTCTCCAGATGACACCGAACTTATACCACAGGTAAATATGTTTAACAAATACTTGTTAATATAATTAATATAAATATATTTAATCTCCTTGTAGGCAATCGTAACCTGCTGAAGGCAAGTAAAGTTGTATGGATACTTCAATAGATGGAATCTTGAGTATATGGAAACATAGGTTTATGGAAATCCAAGTTAGTTGCTAAAACGAAAGTAAAGAATTCAGTGATAAGGTGTTACCTCTAAGATCGAATACGAGCGGTGGTTTAAATGTCTTAAACAATTTGTTACACCTATTTCTTTGAAGAAGTAATGTGAAATTCTTTTGTGTGTAAAACGTTCTTTCAACGTTTGTCTTCTGCAGGTCTCACCTTGAGAGAAAATAAATGTCATTTCTGTCGCTCTGAACTCAAGTACCTAGGGTATGTTGTAAATAAAGATGGTCTCTTAGTCGATACAGATAGAGTATCTGCAGTTTGTTGTATACCTGTTCCGACAAATGCTTCGGACGTACGTCGCTTAGTCGGTATGGTGGGATGGTATCGTCGCTTCATACCTAACTTTTCTTCGGTTATCAAACTTTTAACTTCTCTTACTAAAAAGAATATTCCATTTATCTGGTCTTCTGAATGCGAAACGGCATTCACTTCCGTGAAAGAATGTTTAGTCTCAGCTCCTATCCTTTCTTGTCCTGATTTCTCACAACCGTTTGTTATCCAAACGAATGCGCCTGACTTTGGTATCTGTGCTGTGCTCTGTCAACAATTTGCTACTGGCGAAAAAGTAATTAGTTACATTAGCTGATCATTAATTAAGGCTGAACGTCACTATTCCACTACTGAAAAAGAGAGTCTGACTGTTATATGGACTATTGACAAATTTCGTCCTTACACTGAGGGCCCTCATTTTACTATCATTACTGACCATCATTCGTTAATATTGTTGAATAAATTGCAAAATCCTACTGGACGTCTCTGTCAATGGGCGATTTGCCTGCAACAACACGATTTTTCTGTTTTTCATAGAAAATGAAAAGAACACCTTGTACCAGATGCTCTATCGAGATCTGTTCCAAAAATTGACTGTATTAATCCTACTTCGACTTCTCTAGTTGTTTTACCTGTCCAAGATAAATGGTATCTGAAAACAATTTCTCGTATAGCTAAATTTCCTCGAAAATTTCCTTCTTGGTTTGTAAAGAACGGTTTACTTTATAAACGTTCCAAATTTTCTTCTTCTGATTCTCCTTCGGCTAATTGGAAAATATTCTTTTCTAAAGAACAGCGCAAACGCATTATCTTGGAAAACCACGATCTTCCAACTTCTGGTCACTTTGGAGTTACCAAAACCGTTGTTAGGATTGCTGTGCGTTATTACTGGTCTGCAGTCCGTGCTGATATCATTCGCTATATTCGGCAGTGTGCTGTCTGTTCTGCAAATAAAGTCGAATAGTCTGCTCCACCGGGTTTTCTAGCACCAAGAGCCAAACCTACTACACCTTGGCAAATCTTATGTCTGGATATCCTCGGTCCTCTTTCTAGATCCTTCAAAGGACATGCTTTTGCGTTAGTTGTGGCTGATTGCTTTAATAAATTTGTTTGTTTATTTCCCTTACGTCATACTACTGCTTCTGCCGTGTGTCAAGTTGTAGAAGACAATATTTTTCTTGTTCGGCACTCCACAGTACATCATTAGCCATAATGGTGTGTAGTTTCGCAGTAAAGGATTTACGAAATTATGCTCCGATTATCGAACCACTATTTCCTTTAACGCCAAATACCACCCTAGAGCGAATCCGGCGGAGAGAATTAACAGAGTTTTAGAAACCCTAATATCTTCCTACACCACTCAGAATCAACGTAAATGGGATGTAAATTTAGCTAAGATTGGTTGTGCTATCTGTTCTGCAAAACATGAGGTGATTGGCTGTTCTCATTACTACGCGTTGTTTGAATGAGAACATATCTTATTTGGTGACGTTTTAGGTCCACCACCTTCTGATTCCACATTATTAGATGCAGATCGAAATATAACTCCTGAAAATAAACTGGTTCGTCAGTTTGACTCTATTCATTCAGATATTAATGAACGACTGGCTAAAGCCTATCAAAATCGACATCTACGCTACAACCTGCGACGTAGACCTGTTAAATTTAAACTAGGGGATAGTGTGTTGAAACGCAACTACGTTCTGTCTGATGCTGCTCGTCATTTCAACGCAAAACTTGCCCTAAATTTACTGGTACTTTCTTAATTAAATAAAGGACTCTCTTGGAGTTACGAATTGAATGATCACTCGGGAAAATCCTTAGGGGTTTATCACATCAAGGATCTGAAGCCACATATACCGGCTGATGACTCGAACTCCGATTCTTGCGTCCAATTAGCGACATCCTATCTCCATGCTCTTCCGGATACTTCCCTTCGCTATCCTAAACGTCGCAAACGACACAAATTTCACGTTTAAACGTTTCGTTCTTGCTCTGCTGGTGGACGACGGCTATCTCTTTTGCTTACTTTCTCTTTCTGTTTTGGGCGGCTGGTTGGGCCTACCAGGGAGGCCACTTCTACGGAGACCATTCTTTTTTCTTTCTAATCCGTGACCTTACATCCGGTCCCTTATCTCCTCCTGTCTGCATTTCTTCAGGGGTCTTCCCTTCTAATTTCCTCAGGGGGATCTTTGGAGAGCTGCGCTTTTCATTTCACTTTCCCATCTGCTGTCTTTGATCTAAATCTACTCTAGCTTCCTACCTCACTTTACTGGATGAATGCTTGTATGAATGGAGCCAAGAGAAACGGGATGGGTTCGCTTTCCCCGTGTTAGTTTCGGCGGTTTAGATCCGCTAGCTTAACGTATTAAAGCTTTCTGTAGTTATTTAGCATCTAGTAAATTAAAAATTAATTTTAATTAATACCTATAGCGCTATCTCTGAGATGTACGTAGTTCTGGTGATTAGTATACTTAACTCTGAACAGGGATCTGTTATTTTGCTATTTCTAAATAAAAACACTGTATACATACCGGTTTATTCTGACTAAATACAAAATTTGTGGTAACAACGATTTGTTAAGAATGTTTTTCAAGTTGTAAAATTGTTTGTTTTAACTTCAACGATCACCATCGAGAAAACCAACTACTACTACTGTTTCTCAACCTCCTTAATCTAATAACGTACCTTCAAATACTGTTACTCTTCGCTGCTGGAATTACTCTAGGAGTGGACATACTTCACCACGTCCATATCCACAAAATAAACATTGTTATGGCTGTGGTAAGCCTGGTTTTACAAAAACTACATGCCCAGTGTGTGTCTATAAGCAGGGAAACTAGTTACTTAATCTTCTAACCGAGGAGAGGATTCCATCTTACCTTTAATCTTGGAAACTGCTTTTTCTGGTGTACCGACTCTCGTCGTATCCTTCTTAATTACATTTATGCTAGCGTTCGTAATGATGAACGACCATATCTGAATGTCAACATTTTCGGCTATACTTTTCAGGGTCTTTTGAACTCTGGTGCTTCACGCACTATCATAGGAAATTCGGGTTGGCATATACAGCAACGGCTAGGTCTATTTTTATCCATAGGTTCGTTTACTGCCTGTACTCTCGCAAATGGCGACACTTGCCATATCTCAGGTAAATTTACTTTACCAATAACTGTGGAGTCTAAAACAATTATGTTAGACGTACTCGTGGTGCCTGAAGTACAGCATAAATTAATTTAGGTATAGATTTGTGGAAAGCGATTAACTGCGTCCCTGATCTTCGACATGGACAGTGGACATTTGGTGGTGATACTTGTATAACAATTCTTCATTATGAATAATTAAGCTCTTTCTCTGATCTTCCTTTGTCTCAACAGTTTGCTCTACAAACCTTACTTGATAAATCTTTTCAAAATTATGCTACTTTGGGATGTACTACTCTAGTTCAACATGAAATTCTAACTAATGCTGGACCAATTAAACAGCGTTATTATCCACCTTCTCCTGCTTTACAACAGGTAGCTGCTGAATTAGACAATATGCTACAACTAGGCGTAGTAGAACCTTCGAATAGTCCTTGGTCTAGTCCGATTGTCTTAGTCAAAAAGAAAGATGACTCATCGCTTTTTGTCGACTTTGGTCAAGTTAATGCGGTAACGGAAAAGGATGTCTCGTTTACGCGATGCGCGTTATCTCTCTAGTTTAGACATTCGCTCTGCTTACTGGCAGATTTCTCTAGATTCCCTGGACGTAGACTTTTTCAGTTTACTAGGATGCCTTTTGGCCTACGCAATTCACCGGCTACTTTCCAAAGATTAATTGATAGAGTTCTGAGGGGAGACTTAGAACCTTACTGTTTTGCAAATCTTGATGATATTGTTTTGGCTACACTCACTTTTGAAAAACACTTGGAAGTTCTGGAAAAAATATTTCAACGTTTGATATCTGAAAGAGAAGTTGATACGGCTTACCAAAAGGTGAAATGGAGTGAGTTATTTCTATTATATCCGCCTTTAATAGCGATTATACCACTTCTATACAACAAAGCGATACTACATTGTAAAAATTTTCCAAAGAAATTGATGCTTAACATCTACGAAATAGAAACAGGAAAGTTTTCTAGAAATTTTCACCCTTCCACAGCAATGGCGATTTTAAAAGGAAAGCCAACGCCTCAAGAAGCAATTTTACAACTTGAAAAACATTCTTATCAAATTATTGTTACCACAAATTTTGTATTTAGTCAGAATAAACCGGTATTTATATAGTGTATTTATATAAAAATGGCAAAATAACAGATCCGTGTTCAGAGTTAAGTATACCAATCACTAAACCTACGTACATCTCAGAGATGGCACTATAGGTATTAATTGAAATTAATTTTTATTTACTAGATGCTAAATAACTACAGAAAGCTTTAATACGTTAAACCAGCGGAACTAAAAACAAGTAAACTTTTGAAATACAAAAGTGAGTATGAAAGAGAAATAATTTTCGTATAATGTATAAGCGTACGTCATAAAAGAAAATCATATGTGAAGTAGAAATTAGCTACAGTACAGGAATAATTTATATATCATTTAATCCATTATACTCATTAGTAATTGCCGTAAATACAGCAATCTTAACTCATTCTAGAAAAAAAATGGTTACTAGTAAGCTTAAAGCACATTATTAAATGTTTAAGCCACAGATACTTATTTAAAGTAGCTTTTAGAAAAAATAATCAGGTAAAATGATGCAATCGATCCTATATCGATTTTTGCACGTTACAGACTCTATTCTATCTTATCTCTTTTCTAATGAGATCCAGTGGAAATTTATGCCACCCAGGTCTCCGCATTGGGGTGGACACTGGGAATCAGCAATTAAAAGCACGAAACATCACATGTATCGCCTCATTGGTAATTCTCAATTCACGTTTGAAGAATTTTCTACAATGCTAACCCAAATAGAAGCAATTCTAAATTCTAGACCTCTCTGCGCTCTTTCCAATGATCCTTCTGATTTCCATTTTCTGACTCCTGGTCATTTTCTGATAGCTACTGCTTAAACATCCTTTCTCGATAAATCTGTTACGCATATTGCTGACAATATACTTACATTTTGGCAACAATGTTCCAAAATCCAACAGATTTTTTGGATGAGATGGTCAGTCTACTATCTCAATCGTTTACAGAATAGACGAAAATGGTTGAAACCTTCTGTTAATTTAAAGGAAAATGATCTAATGCTTATAAAAGAAGAAAATACTTCACCCCTCAACTGACCGCTAGCTAAAGCGATAGAGGTCATGCATGGTTCAGATGGAAAGGTCAGGGTTGTACGTTTGAAAACACAAGATAGTGATTTCACTAAGAGTATAACTAATTTATGTCAACTTCCTCAAGTTGACAATGTTTAAAGAAAAATTCATCTGCACCTTTTCCAATTTTATACGAGAAAGCATAAGGTTAATTTGAGAAAGTATCAATTGTATTTGAGAATAGTCAAATGTATTTGAGAAAACAACAAATGTAGTTCAGAATAGTCAGTTGAATTTGAGAAGACATCAAATGAATTTGAGAGTAGTAAATTGTATTCAAGAAATGGTCAAATGTATTTGAGAAGATATCAATTGAAAATGAGAAAAACAAAATCACATGTATAACATAGCCTGCTGCTGCTGCTGTGAGCTCCATATTACAAGTAATTAACATAAATTACATCAATATTTTCTTCCAAAAGTGCAAAACACATCCACTACCGGTACAAACAAAACATAACCTTATTTGTTATTTAAAAAAAAATTTGTTATTTATTTGCAAGTGAACAAACAAACAATACAATAATCCAAACCAAACAGCTGATTTTAATTTGGATATTCTTCTCAAATACAATTTACAACTTCTCGAATTCAAATCACACATTCTGAAATACAATTAACGACTTCTTAAAATGAAATGATACTTTCTCAAATACAATTGACTATTCTCAACTACATTTGTTGTTTTCTCAAATTCAACTGACTATTCTCATCTACTTTTGATGTTTTCTCAAATACAAGTAACAATTCTCAAATACAATTAACAATTTCTCGAATAAAACTGGAAAAGGTGTAGTTCACTATTTATTAAATGTTACTTTCGATAGTTTTGTTTTCCGTCGCTCTATTTGTTTTACTCTCTTTTGTTTTTAAGTACCTGAAGCCTTGTTTCTGCTGGAGGGGAAAGATGTTGAAGAAATATTCTCCAACCCGGTATGTATATAAAAAAAATGGATTGCGTTGTTGTAGTTACGGAAAAAATGTAACACGAGTTAGTTTAGTTTCTCACAAATATTTAATAATTTATTTTAGTTATCCGAAAATACACGCTCAATCTCTAAATATAATCATATCCTAAGCTCAAAAATATCTCTCCCGTTCTCGCTTAAATTATGTGCACATTTAATTACTATTTGCGTTTGTAAGAATTTCACGAATTCTGTTGGAGTCGGACATTGTGTAATATTAGCGTAGTTTTGCATTGAAGTTCAATTGCGTTAATAAAGAAAGTGTTTTCTAAAGTCCCATGGTCCTTCGTGTTCTCGAATAAAGTAAGAAGTGTAAGACAAAAATCCTACACACAGCATCGATCATTTACGACAATTATGTAAAAGTCTTGAAGAAACTAAACTTTGGAATTCTCGCGTTAATGAAAATTCGTCTCCTAGTTCCCCTTTATCTATTGAACCTGAGCTATTAAACCCCCAAGTTTCTCGCAAAGTGAACACCCTCCAGAAAACCAAAAATACTTCGACAGTTGTTTTACCTCTAAAACTTTCTACTTCAAATAATAGAGCTAAACCTACAACTAAATGCTATAACTGTAAAAGATTAGGGCATACTTCCCATATATGTTCAGAAACGCTTAAAATTTTCTGTTTTGTATGTGGTCACCCTGAAGTGACTTACTGCACTTGTCCTAAGTGCTCCCCAAAAAACGAAGTTCAATGAGAAGATGCTTCAGCGTGTCCTCGTACTTAAAACTTTCTAAAGCTGATCCTGAGTGCTTACTAATGTTAAAAATGTTTGTAAACGTAATGATGTTACGCTTAATCTTAATTCTATGCCGCCTGATAATCGACCTTATGATACTGTTTCCATTCAAGGAACTCCTTTTAATGCTCTTCTGGATTCTGGTGCTAGTATATCGATCCTAGGTGATGGAAGCGGGCATAACTCGACCTTCCAATTCTCCATTGTCCTCACCCATGTTGTTGGTGAGAAAAGGGGATACCCACGATTATCGTCTTTGCTTCGATGGACGGATGTTAAACAAAATTACTCAAAAGGATGCTTATCCTCCATCTATCTTCCGGATATCTTGGATAGACTCCGGGATGCGCGTTACCCCTCTTATATAGATTTGCATAAAGCGTTTTGGAAAATACCACTTTCATCCTACTCCTACGAAAAAACTGCTTTTACCGTTCCTCGTAGAGCTCTTTTTGAATACACAGCCATGGCTTTCGGAATCGCCAATGCGCCACGCAATAGAGGATAATACATAATATATTTGGGTCCTCACTAGGGGAGAAACTTTTGTTTATCTCGACGATGCAGTCCTGGTTCCTTTTTCCTTTAAGGAACACCTCGACGTATTAAAGATTGTTCATCAACGGCTTAAAGACACTCATCTCACAATTAATTTAGAGAAGAGCAAATTTTGCAGACCTAGCTCGTCTTCCTTAGGTTACATTGTTCACCGAACTGGATTAGATACAGATCCTGAAAAGATCGCTACTATTCGTGACTTTTCACATCCCACTACCACCACTGAAATTGAACGATTTCTAGACTTATCCGGTTGGTTTCGTCGTTTTGTGCCAAACTTCTCTATATTTTCTACCCCTATAACTGAACCTATCAAAGGTCGATCTCGTAAGCAGCCTATTACTTGGTCTTCTGAGGCCGAAGACTCCTTCCCTATTAAAGTAATCCCTTACATCTGCGCATGTACTCGCTAGCCCCGATTTTCTTTTCATGTATGGAAGGTGTGCCCTAATCCTTTACAGTTATAGCATTTAGTTGAAGGTTTAGCCCTATTATTTGAAGTAGAACGTTTTAGAGCTGAAACAAATGTAGAAGAATTTTTGGTTTTCTGGAGGGTGTTAACAACTTTCACTTTTCGAGGAACTTGGGGGTTTAATAGCTCAGGTTCAATAGATAAAGGGGAACTGGAACACGAATTTTCATTAAAGCGAGAATTCCAACATTTAGTTTCTTCAAGACTTTTACACAATTCTCGTAATGATCGATGCTGTTAATTTAGTTAAAGCTAAAGAAGTAGCGAAAAATTGTTGTAGATTTCTTAAAATAAATTTTAAACGTCGTTCCTTAGAAAGTGGTTCAATTAACCGGTCCTATGTGTGTTTTCCAATTCTTTAAAAAAGGTAGAAGAAGATAGTTTTAATGGTAGGCTAGAGCCTCGTAGAGGGAAGAGAGAATTAAAATTCTCTGCAAATACAGCTAAAAATAATATAAAAATGTTAACTCGTGGTAAGAGGTTATCTTGTACGTACCTTCTTACGCAAGTGGAAAAATAATCTATCCTCAGTGAACTGGGTATGGTTATTATAAATCTAAAGAGATTTCGATCCCATATTAAGCTGGATGCTTCATAAATTACAAGAAATGTACCCGAACTAGGGAAAAACACAATAGATTTAAAAAATATAGAAAACCATTGACGTAAAGAAGAATATTTCATTAGCAGAAATGGAATCTAATTATGAAATAATGTCCACACTAAACGTTTTAATGTGCTTATGACAAAAATAAGTAACCGGTAGCGGACGGCAGCAATTTACCAAATTTAGTACTGTATCAATGTACTCTGAAGGTCACCATATTTAGCGCAAATTAGAATTACTTCTCAGTTATGGAACAACATACTACTTCTATTTTATCTTAACTTCACTCAACCTTTATAAAACAATAAGATAGGAAATGAATTCAACGTAACACCAATTTCCTATTTGAATCTAACGCAACTCTAGATGTACGATAGTTACATTATTTTATACTTGATTTTGTTCACGGTCACTTTGGGTTTTTCAAAATCTTTATTACATTTAGGCAAGATTTTGATAATTAAAAAAAAATTCCATTTCAATTATTTATTTTAAACTTGACATAACTTATTTATTTTTGCCTAAATAGGAGTTTGGAATTTACCAACGCCAATTACGCCACTTAATATTAATAGTAACTAATATTGAAAGTATGGGCAACTAAAATTATCCCGTAAACACACGAAGTTACACTTCAACAATAGGGTTTGCGCAATGATTTTCACTACAACTCTGCAACTAACAACGCTTCTTCTAAATTTTCAATTTATACCTAAGCGCCATGACGTCTAAAAATGCTTAAAATTTTTATCGAAATTTTAAAAATAAGCAGTAACAAACTCCAAACGTTACTAGCCAATCTCAAATTGCTTCATGAAGGAAGGCTTATTTCTTAATACTAAAAATTGCAGCGTATTCCTCATAGTTTAAAAACTTATTTCTTAATAAATTAGAATTCGGCACCATCTATTAAATGCTTTAAAAACGTGAAATCGTCAACATAACATGTTATAAGCAGCACATTCGCCATATTGTTACTGAAGAAAAATTAAACAGTTTAGGTTGTCGTATTCATTCAACGTTATATTGAAATAATAACTAAAGTTCTTATGTTATTCCCGCAAATGGACTTTATATTTTCCCGCAAAATTCTGAAATTTCAATCGATATTAGACATTCATTTATCTGTAAAATTTCCATTACAAAATAAATATAGCATTTTATGAACCAAAGCTTACCTAACGACTTACTCTTACTTAAGTTTGAACGTACATGAATCCAACCGCCCTAGATGTAAGCGCTGCTGTATGACACCTGTTTCTCCACAAAATCATTTCTACGCAGTTACGTGCCTATATTTACATTTCGCAACTTTATATTTAAAGGAATGTATTAAATAGATGAAATATTTTTATTCCAGCTTCCTCAAAATTACCTTAAACTTGTTAGCGGCATAACATCAGTTAAGCTTCATAAGATATGCTTTAAAAAACTTTTTTACTGCATAAATATCCAAGTGCATACCTCAACGGTATTTAAAGGCTCAAAACGATACTTTCTCTATGCGATATTGTTGGTCCATATGTCCATGAATCACAAGTTAAAACATCCTAATAAAATCTTGGCCGGTATCGGAAGAATGAGAAAATTAGTAAGTGAAGATGCAATGGGAAGTTTTCTCAAGCATGCAGTTACATAAAAAAACATTGCACTGCACTGCTCTCTACAAACAAATACACTTATAATAAGATAATTGTATTGTTAATTATGACTTACTACAATACTCTTTCTACATACTTACGGTCAAAATGACTTCCATATTGTGAAGCATTTTTCTCTTGAACTATTAGATTTTTCAAAAAAGTTATAAAAAACTGAAATTATAAAAAATGTTTACACTACATATAATTCCCGTGGAACTTGCTATCCTTGAGCTGTATTAAAAATAATTATTTGCTTCGTTGAAAAATAGACGCCATTTCCTATTTTTGTAAAGAAAGTTTTGATCCGCTGAATATTATTTCAGAACAGTATAATTGTTAAACCTTTGTAGCTCGCACTGATACCTAATATTTTAAGCTTTCCCACCGAAAGGAAAAGTTGCAATCGTTAAAAGAAGTTTCGATATTGAACTCCGACCGGAAATATCTCTTTTGAAGAATGTTAAAAATATCAGTGCGTGTGCGTGTGCGCGTGTGTGTATTTTATTTACGTTAAATATTTTTTCATTTTTAGCTACATCAGTACTGTACACCTTGAAAATATGTATGTGCACAATTAATTAGCTATATATATATATATATAATATATATATATATATATATATATATATATATATATATATATATATATATATATATATATATATATATACACTTTAACTTTCACTTTTTACACGCCCACGAGGATCGTATTTTTTCACCTGAGAATAAAAGATTTAATCTGTTATTAATTGGGATCTGTTTTTATCAAAGGAGGCTGCACGATTATTATTATATTTTTTTTAAACCCCATCTACAGATTGTGACCTAATTTATTTATGCATTGGGGGTTGTATTCTAATAAGGGGCCGTAGTCTTGTAAGACGGGAATCTGCTCGCGTGCCTCTTAATATGTGTTTAATATTATTAAACAGTTATACAACTTCATTTATATTAATTGGAAAGTGGCAATCAGTCGTCGACATCGCGTTAATTAAAGTGTTTACAAATATTTTAAAAATTTGCTGCTGCAAAAAAAACATTAAGGTCCAAACATTAGATGAAATAGTAATAATCATTTCTACCCTGATGCAATAGCGCTTTTTTTTATAAGCCCACGTGGGGATCGTATTATGGCCTATTTTTTAAAGCTAATAAATAATTGGATTATTTTCTGATATTAAAGAAGCTAATCAAGATAAAGATAACATATACAATTAATTTTTAAATACGCTGTTAAATTCTATGTAATGATAATAAAACATGTAATGGGTATTGCGTAACCAGTTAATTAGCTTGTTATACAAAAGTGAATGTATGATTTCGCAATTGGACGTAAACAATAATAATAAACACCGTACATATAGAGATGCAATGCAATTGCGAAGCTGTTATAATTAAATTAAATTACTAACTAACTTAGAATAAAATGTCTATCAAACCGTCAACAGCCAAAACCAAATATATATTTGCGCAAACAGGTTATTTAATATTGTGATGTATGCATCGAATTGCCTGCGTCTTCTTCTTTAAACTACATTTCGCCTCTATATTATTTTACGTACACAAAAGTTCTGTCTCATCAGAAACGGCTTTAGAGTTTATAATCAGGTTAAGACGTGTGCGAATCAATCGCACCATTCTAATTGCGCGCGCTAAAGCCTTAGAAACAACTGCAGCAAAATACTCTGTTAGAAGGACCGAAGTAAAAATGCTAACTATACCTGTGGGCATACAGCGAAAATCATTGGATAATGTCTTCCCGGGTCAGTTACCTAAACGATGCATCGTAGGTTTCACCGCAAATAAAGCCTTGAGAGAGATCATGTGTAAAGGTTATTGACTCTCGCATTAACTGTAACCCCGTTAGTGCGATTATTACTTATATGAAAGCATCGCATCGCTAAATTTTGCCTATATGATTAGATTTGTTGTTTGTAGGTTTGTTAAAGAATTGCTGGACCCTTTTCGCAGCACATACATGCTGACCGTTTAATAGAGCACTATTTTTAAATTTTGGGGTTTTACCGATAATGGGATTGTCATACCATTATATAATCCTATTTTACATACAAGTTCTGCCTTAGCAGAAATACCCCTGTCAAAAGGAACTTAGATTTATAAACAGGCCCCTAGTGAAGATATTAGAGCGCGGTTACAGGAACAAGTAGCGTACACTACATATAAACCTGTAGTGCGAAATTTACTCCAAACAGGTACATTGTGGGTAACACTTTTTTGAGTTATGACAGGCGAGGTCTGTGTGATATGAGAAATCTAAGTAAATATGATGACGGGTATAATTATATACTGACGGTTATCGATGTATTTAGCAAGATGGCGTGGACACGAGCTCTGAAGCTGAAAAACTACATGTTCTGTAATCGACGTATTTTCGGTTATTTTTCAAAGATGCGAAAAGATACCTCAAAGTATACAGACGGATAAGGGGAAAGACTTTATTGCGAAAAGGGTCCAGCAATTCTTTAACAAACCTACAAACAACAAATCTAATCATATAGGCAAAATTTAGCGATGCGATGCTTTCATATAAGTAATAATCGCACTAACGGGGTTACAGTTAATGCGAGAGTCAATAACCTTTACACATTATCTCTGTCAAGGCTTTATTTGCGGTGAAACCTACGATGCATCGTTTAGGTAACTGACCCGGGAAGACATTATCCAATGATTTTCGCTGTATGCCCACAGGTATAGTTAGCATTTTTACTTCGGTCCTTCTAACAGAGTATTTTGCTGCAGTTGTTTCTAAGGCTTTAGCGCGCGCAATTAGAATGCTGCGATTGATTCGCACATGTCTCACCAGTAAAATAGGGTCCATAACTCGCGTCTTGTAATTTGAACCCTGCGCTGCGCTTAGACTAAAGGTCATACAAGATCGTACAAATTCAACCTTTAACTCAACACCACTTATGAGAAACTTTTCCTGATTACATAAATCCTAGTGCACGTGACCAATCATCTCAATCTGTTTGCTGGTCGCTGCAAGTACTTGACGTTTCGAGAAACCGTTATTTGTACGTCTCATATAGGTAAAATTTCGCGACGCGAGGCTTTTGACGAAGACTGACTGTTTCGGCGATCCCCACACCAACCCTCCCCAAACATCACCGAGATTATAAGACAAGTGGAGGGCGTCGCAACTTGTTCTTGGGTCTTCGCCCCTTGTCGTGATCGCAACTTGTTCGTGGGCCTTCCTGTATTGTCGTGGTACCCTTGGCGAAAAATTTGAATTTGTATTATAAAAAGCGGCCTAATGCTAACTTGTAAGACAGGTGTAGGGTTGCGCAACTTGCTCTCGAGGCATTGCCCCTTATCGAGGCCTAACTTGCGGAAAGTTTGAATTTGTATTTATATTTCCCTGCAGGTTATGGCTGGAAATATGAATTTGTATTATTGTAAGGGGGTATAATGCTAACTTGTATTTCTACCTGACACCTTTTATATAAGGTAACATGAGTAGCTTTCTATTATGGTTTCCAGTTTCATTAATGTGAACTGTATGTTGTGTTTGTCGCTTCTTTAATATTTTATTAATTTGAGTTGAACTACAACCATTTTTTAGTAAAATTGAAACAAGGTTTTGTAATTCTCTCGGCCAATGCTTTTCGAAGTGATCTTATACATGGTATTTCAACTACAGCGTTGAGTTGCATTGGAGGGTGATTAGATTTCGCATTAAGATAACGATTAGTGTGGGTATCTTTTCTATAAACCGTGTGATCGAAACTACCTTGATAGTTTCTTATTATGAGTAAATTTAGAAAAGGTAGTGCACGATTTGTTTCTTTCTCTACAGTAAATTTTATGTTGGGATGAATGTTTTTTATGTGAGTCAAAAATTGATCAATAGTATTGAGACCGGGTGACCAAACAGTAAAAATGTCGTCAACATTGCTCGTGATTCAAAATCATCTATGTAGTTTTCAGCAAATGCTGGAGAAAGTGAATAACCATCTTCTATTTGTTTATAAAATTCATTATTGTACATAAAATAAGTAGAGTTGATGCAATGCCTTATAAGTTTTAAAATATCACCATCAATATTATGTTTGTTTTGGAGAATTTCAATGGTATCGTTAATCGGAACTTTAGTGGACAAAGAAGTAATATCAAAACTAACTAGAACATCTTGGAAACTAAATACTATTTCTTGAGCTTGGTTGAAAAGTCAAACGAATTGTTTATATAACATTTTGATTTTTCCCAAATGGGTTGTAATACTCTGGCTAAGAAGCGAGCTAGCTCATGTGTAGGTGAGTTACATGCGCTTACAATTGGCCTTAAGGGCCAAGCATCTCCTTTGTGTACTTTAGGAAGGCCGTATATTTTTGGTATTCTGAAGCTTTTTTCCCTCGGCATTACAGTTTTTTTAATGTTATTATCAATTGATGTTAAATTGATAATGGCTTTAGTCTTCTTTTCCAAGTAAGTAGTTGGATTTGTTCTGCTCTTTATATATTCAGGACTATTTATAAATGTAAGCATGCGTTGATGGAAATCTGTACGGGTAACAATTACAGTGGAATTACCTTTATCGGCTGGAAGTACTAAAATGTCTTAGTTTTTCTTAAGCTCGGATAAAGCTTTTAATTAGATAAAGGTAATGTTTGGTTTAGACATTTTGTTCCTTTTAAGGATATTTATCACATCTAGCTTGGTATTTTCTGCTTTATCTTGTTCAGTTCCATGAAGAGCTGCTTCTACATTGGTTATAATATCTGCAACAGGAACACGAAACAAGAGTTGTTTTAGGGGTAATTGTATAATTGTTACCATTTTGTAAAATTTCAATTGCATTTTTCTCAATGGATTTTCCTGTAAATTGTGTACAGTTTGAAGTGGTTCACCATTACCTTTTTTACATTTATTCAAATTAAACTTGTTTATTTGTTTTCGAGTTTTATTAAATAATTCAGAATTAATAACTCTTCCGATTATTCTAGCAATTGTGTCCCAAATTATATTATGGATCTTTTTTGTTGAAAGTTCCTGGAAAAGAAAATAAATTTATCTAGTTTACTCCTTTGGTTGTTTATCGCCTGAGATTTTTTAATTCTTAGCTTCTTGTATGTCCTGATTGTTTGTATTTATGTATATACATATATATATATATATATATATATATATATATATATATATATATATATATATATATATATATATATATATATAAAGAAATTTCCCAAAAACGACTTCAGACCGGTATTTAAACCACATTCAACTTTGTCCCAACTTTTAAGAAACCTCAAAGACAAAATTCCTAATGAAAACCAAGGAGTATGAGAGGAGTATGAGATACCGTGCAACAACTGTCGAAGAACTTATATCGGACAAACTAACAGAAGATTACATGCGAGAGCCAATGAACACCAACTAGCAAATAAGCAGCACAATCCATCATCGTCGTTAGCTGCACATAATTTAGATACAGGAGACCAAATTAACACCAACAATATCCGTTTAACTGCACCTATATATACCTTACAAGAAAGAATTGTTAGAGAAGCAGTTGAAATTGAAAGAAGACCAAACGCCCTCAATAAACGAGATGAGACTTCTAGAATGCCACAAATTTGGAAGAATATCATTTAACAAGTTGATTCGCCATTTCAACCAACTCCAAATCTTCCAGAAATTTCAAACACTTATGCTGCAACTATTCCTGACGTCCCCACTTTTGCACCTTCTACATCATGTACTAGACCAACTACCCGAAGTCAAACACACTCGTCCAGATTAAATTTAAATTAGTTACCTTGTTTCATATTCTGCACTTGTTAAAAATAGTTGCCTTATTTCAATTTCGCTAATTGTCAAAATAAATTCTTGACAAAGGGAACAAAGGACGTTCCCGAAACCTTGAATTAATTTGTACGTTTATGGATGTGTTCCTAAGTGGTTTGGGTGCAACCGGAAAAACAACAAACATAACATTCTGTTTTTAATAGTGCCCCCCCCCACCCATTGCTTTAACTAGAATCATTTGCTACATAGTGTTTAATCGTAGTGCAATTGTGAGCAAGTAAAGTCATGCAAGCAGCAATAAAAGCATTTCTGGAACGATCAAAACTCAGTTCACCGTTATATATGTACACCATACATAGTTGCCGCAACTGGTGCAGTTGGTGCTGTCCAAATAGTGATGGTAGTAAAGAGAAGCAGGATGGAAGTTATTCTTCTTCCCCTAACACTGACTGGTCATCATCTCTAGATAAGGATGAAGTGTATAAACAAGCAGCTAATGAATACTTAATCGATTGTGTTTATTTTAAACTATCGGACGATACTCATCATGCAAAACATATTGAAATTGGATACAGTACACACCTCAATCTTGCACCAGTATTGCGTATGAAGTGTGGCTATAATCAAAGTAATAATGTAGTATTAGAAAGGAAGAAGTGGAATGAACTTCTACTATGGCATTCATAGAATTACAATTTTTCCGATCCTAAGCAATTGAAAACAAAATCGGCTGGTCAAGTGTAAACGAAGAAGAAGATATAAGCTATGATCAGCATTATAAATCTCTATCTACCAATCTTGGTATTTATTACAATTGGGAATTGATTAAAGGATATGACAGAATTTTGAAAACTGTTATGATAGAAAACTACAACTGCTGCTCTTGCACATTCAAAGCTCATAATGTAGAAGAACTATTCAATTTAAAGGATATAATAAGCTATAGATTGGAATTTCTTGAATCTTACAATCTGGCATGTTTTTATGAAGAGTTTATACAACTTGTTGACTACCGTCGTTTTCGTGCGCAGGAATTCCATCGTAGTGATGATGATATTTATAAAGACATTGAAGATGTTATAAATGCTAAGTATAGTATTAATTCACATAACACTGTATGCCTAATGGAGATATTGTATTATCGTCCTACTTATCAAATGAATAGCATTTACTAAATAAATGTATATTAATAACTATGATTTGTCTTGTATGATCTCAAATTTAAATTTAAATTTAAAATTTAAATAAAAAACACCCTGCTTTATCTACCTAAGTAGGAAGCAGGTGGTGGTGGTTTAGTGAATACTCTAATCAATAAACTCCAGTTTGAATTGCATTTACCTGGTACAAAGTTAGACTATCTGTTCAAGGTAAGCTCGTGGAAACAAGAAAAAATGACGTGGTTCTTGAGAGAACTGTTATAATACTCTCTTGCTAAACCAGGCAACATCACATGACCTTGAGACATGACAACACTGTAAGTGCAAGACAGCAACCTATCATTTTTCCAAGAACTAATCTTATCTTCCATCAAGCGGCTCTAATGAAATTAAGTTTTTATATTTTGACATAGGTAAACGTCTAGGTGGTTAGCCATTAGGTTTATATTGTACGTATAAGTAGGTACTACATAATACTACTGTCCTAACGAGGATCTGAAAGAGGTAGTTTCCCCCGATAACTGGATCCGTTCCCCCAAATACAGATAACGGCTCCCCCAAAACAGGTATCCGTTTCTCACATACAGATATCTGTTTCCCAGATCATTCAGCTAACCATACGCTGGATTCTACATGTGGGTGATCAAGCCAGATTCCAGATGGGGAGGTTCGGTTCTGACCCACAGAATACGAATTTCACTCTTGGAAATAGTAATATAAGCATTCCTATCTTACCCGATCTTATCCCGATCTTATTCGATCTTATTCGAATTAGCTTGTGTAACACATTACAATTCTTAGAAATCTTTTCCGGGTTAGTGAGTTCAAGGATGCCGATTTATAATAAAAGGCTTGTTTGCTTGGAGATGATTCAGTTTAGCAGAAATGACAAAAGTAATACGAAGAGAAGTGAACCAAAGGATTAAGTGTAGAAGTGAATGTAAACATGAATCAGCTTCGAGTTAACAATGCAAAATGATAAAACAGATACATACTTGTGTGAAGTACACACACATAAAGTTGCAATATAAATGATTAGTTGGAAAATTGAGGCTGGATAAATTAAAGTAGATCTCGAGTTGTTCGCATGCGAATAATGAGGCAGTGCTACGTGTGAAATTTAGTGATAACGTAAATGTTAGAAACGTTTTCAAAAATAAGTAACATGTTTTATATATGTATGTGTAATAATAATAATGTATAAAATGGTTTAATTTTGATGGTTATAGTACAAATAATGTGTGTTGTTCATGATGATGATCTGTTTCTCAAATACAGGTATCCGTTTCCCGAAAATTGGAATCTGTTTCGCAACACAGGTATCCGTTTCCCAGCATTCGAACTTATCCGATCTTACCCAATCTTATTCGATCTTATCCGGTACAACCCCATCTTACCCTATCTTAGCATTGTAAACACAGAAATTATATGTATATGACCAATGATATGGTAGAATTAAATATCTATGCTTTAATTCATTAAAATTTGTAAAGAAACTTTATAGGAAATAAATGGAAATGGGAAAAATGGTTGAAGCTCCTATAATTACTATTGAACAATTTATAGCTATTAAGACCCTTGAGGGTCAAAGACGCTACACTGAGGTCCAAGGTTAATAGTGTATAAGTCTACCGCCAAGTGACGGCTTTCTAGAGAAAATTCTCAGGGCTGTATATTAGATAAGCCCCCAGTACAGATAGGTTCCCTAGGAAACATTTTGGCATCGAATGTTTCTATGAACCGAGCGCTAACGCACTTGGGTTAGCCCTAGGTCAGACCTACCTCTTCATATACCCCACTCATTGAGCCCCGAAGATAACCGATCCTATACGCGTACTTCTAATATATTGGCGGTGTAGGAACGATTTAATTTATTTCTTAGCAGTCGCTCGAACCATTAACATGGAGCCTTCTAAAGTGTTTAATGTTTCCGAACTTTATGGAAGAAAAATTAAACCCACAAACGAAAGATTTGGACAATGGCTGTTATTGGAGAATTTGCGAAATAATCTTATTTCGGATATTGATAATATTAATTATGTGGAAGGAGAGGTGTTGTTACGAGACAAGGGTTTAGAATCATTTATACCTATTGCCGATTCGTTTTGAGATAACATAATGGTTGTTAAAATTTGCGGAATGGAGCATTGCACTGGACAAGGAAAAACACCACTCGTAAAGAAAGACATTTTTGGTTCGTTTAATAGTTTGTTTCGGGTAGGCATGCAGTTAAGTCTAAGCTTCTGATTATTTTAAATAGCTCGAACCGAATGGCAAGAGGTGTTATGCAAATTATTGTACGAGATGGTTTGAAAAGTGTAACTAAAAAATATACCCAGCCAGTTTGTATTTCTTACAAAATCTAGCTTGCCGATGTTAAATTGGAGACCCTTTTATATGAATTGCCCGATCTATTAACCCAACTTAAGGAGTAAGATTACTATCTTTTGGATTTGGACATTACACAAGATTTCGCAGGAATATTTAATAAGGAAGAAATGTTCCACTATTTAATTAACAATTTTAATTTCTGTCTCCAAGGCAAGTTCAAGAAAAATTGTAATGTGGTTGTAGATAACGATAATACAGTTGGTATAGACTGCGTAACTTGGTTAACTTGTAATGCAAGAATAGAAATTTACAACAAATTTATTTGTCGAATAACAAGCCCTGGTGTTAATAAAACTATCGGAAACCATCTTATAGATTTTTTAAATTGTCCGGATGGAAGATTAAAGGGAAAATTCCATTCTACTCTGGCCAAGAAGCGCGGAATTACCAGATTTGTAGCAACAATTTACAACTATAGCAATTATTCTGGAAATGAGAATGTACAACCCTCTCTCAGATTGTTTAACATTATTGGAAAGTGGTAAAAATTACTTCCAACATGCACCAATGTATTCTGTATCTATCCCAAAAATGTGGACAAAACTAACAGACAGTTTACAAAATAGTTGCTGTTTAGTGTTTAACAATATGTTGCAATTTGTGTACTGGGGAAACAAGAATACAAGAAAGTTGAATGGGATCCAATTAAAGCTACAGGCCGATTCGAAGGAACGAAAAAAAATTATACGTTATGCAATTTCTGCCTTTGGTTTTAGTTGGCTGCCAATAAACTATATAGAGGTTATGGAAGAACAAGAAAAAACAAAGACAAAATACGTATTATACAAAAGTGCTTTATTAAGGCTGGCGAAACCTATTTTACGAAATCTACGACAGCAGCTTCTACAATACCGGAAGAAACTAACCTAGCGAAAAATGGTCTCGTTAAAACAACTAATGTAATCCCCCAAGTTTGTAGAAAAAGAAGTAACATTAACAGTAAACTAAAACCATATCCTATTAAGCAAATTGAACCCCTTTCTCAAACTTACGTACTATCCACTAAGAAGCGTAGGTTGGAACTGGAAGAAGTGGCTTTAAAGAAACGAAAATTGGACTACATACAGCAGGCTAGCAGTATAAAAGAAGAGTATATGGATTTATTGGAAAAAGAAGAAATAACGACAGAGTTTAAACAAAATATTATTAACTATTTTAATTCTTATTGGGACAATCTGGATACAAATGGGAGTTATAAAATGTCCGCCTTCGTTGTTAATAATAAAAGACAACACCCACATGTTGGAGTACTTGCAAAAAGAGATGGAACAAAAACTGTTTACTTTATAAGAGGTTATTTTAAGAATTATTTTTGAAATCTAAAGAGAGAAAAACTTATACGCGAAGGGTTTATTTTTGTTCCTTAAACGGGTTGGAGATAGTTTCTTCACCAAACCAAGAACCTTTTATTACATTTAATACAAACGGTACGAGCACATTTAATGGTCATACATTTGCTAAAATAGAGAATATTGTACCACATTCCAAAGCACTAGAGAATTTGGAACAAGAATGTTGTACCCAACAAGATGTGGAACAAATTAACGACCTTCGAATGCAAGAAATTAAAGGTAATATTAAGACTACAAATTGTAGGAAATTGGAACAGTTACCCGAGGGGGAATAATTAGTTATAATAGGTATTAAGCAGATAAGTTATAGAAATAAATTGCATTATATATTACACTTAGAAAATATAAGCTCGTTGTACATATCTAATTATTGGTTAGAAAGGGAATTGGAATAAAAATGTATAGATTTAAATTATAAAATTAAAATTAAATTGGATGTACTAAAACATACGCCTAGTAGTCATAAAGAAAGAATTGTATTTTGTGTGTAAAATTGTATATTGTAAATTATGTTTCTGTTAATTAAATAACATTTGTAAAAAATGTAAAGCTACCTATTTGCCTATGTAAAAATAAAAGTGTTGTAAATCTAGTTTCTTTTGAATTATCTCGGTTATGTTCGGGGAGGGCTAGAGTGAGGGTCGCCGAAAGCCTAACGTCGCAAAATTTTACCTATATGAAAGTGCAATGTAATCTAAAGCGTGTGCAAGTATTCCACAATAATGAGTAGCAGACGAGATATCAGCAATAAATATCCTCTGTAAAGAAAGTGCAATGTATGCATATGTCTGAGGTTCTTGCAACGTAATCTAAAACGTGTGAAAAGTATTCTCTCCTTCTCTCCTTCTCTCCTTCTCTCTCCTCTCCTTCTCTCCTTCTCTCCTACTCTCCTTCTCTCCTACTCTCCTACTCTCCTACTCTCCTACTCTCCTTCTCTCCTTCTCTCCTTCTCTCCTTCTCTCCTTCTCTCCTTCTCTCCTTCTCTCCTTCTCTCCTTCTCTCCTTCTCTCCTTCTCTCCTTCTCTCCTTCTCTCCTTCTCTCCTTCTCTCCTTCTCTCCTTCTCTCCTTCTCTCCTTCTCTCCTTCTCTCCTTCTTCTCCTTCTCTCCTTCTCTCCTTCTCTCTCCTTCTCTCCTTCTTCTCTCCTCTCCTTCTCTCCTTCTCTCCTTCTCTCCTTCTCTCCTTCTCTCCTTCTCTCCTTCTCTCCTTCTCTCCTTCTCTCCTTCTCTCTCCTCCTTCTCTCCTTCTCTCCTTCTCTCCTTCTTCCTTCTCTCCTTCTCCTTCTCTCCTTCTCTCCTTCTCTCCTTCTCTCCTTCTCTCCTTCTCTCCTTCTCTCCTTCTCTCCTTCTCTCCTTCTCTCCTTCTCTCCTTCTCTCCTTCTCTCCTTCTCTCCTTCTCTCCTTCTCTCCTTCTCTCCTTCTCTCCTTCTCTCCTTCTCTCCTTCTCTCCTTCTCTCCTTCTCTCCTTCTCTCCTTCTCTCCTTCTCTCCTTCTCTCCTTCTCTCCTTCTCTCCTTCTCTCCTTCTCTTTCTCCTTCTCTCCTTCTCTCCTTCTCTCCTTCTCTCCTTCTCTCCTTCTCTCCTTCTCTCCTCTCTCTCTCCTTCTCTCCTTCTCTCCTTCTCTCCTTCTCTCCTTCTCTCCTTCTCTCCCTCTCCTTCTCTCCTTCTCTCCTTCTCTCCTTTCTCCTCTCTCCTTCTCTCCTTCTCTCCTTCTCTCCTTCTCTCCTTCTCTCCTTCTCTCCTTCTCTCCTTCTCTCCTTCTCTCCTTCTCTCCTTCTCTCCTTCTCTCCTTCTCTCCTTCTCTCCTTCTCTCCTTCTCTCCTTCTCTCCTTCTCTCCTTCTCTCCTTCTCTCCTTCTCTCCTTCTCTCCTTCTCCCCTTCTCTCCTTCTCTCCTTCTCCCCTTCTCTCCTTCTCTCCTCTCTCCTTCTCTCCTCTCTCCCTCTCTCCTCTCTCCTTCTCTCCTTCTCTCCTTCTCTCTCTCCTCTCTCTCCTCTCTCCTCTCTCCTTCTCTCCCTCTCCCTCTCCCTCTCCCTCCTTCTCTCCCTCTCCTCTCTCCCTCTCCTCTCTCCTCTCTCCTCTCTCCTCCTCTCTCCTTCTCCCTCTCCTCTCTCCTCTCTCTCCTCTCTCCTCTCTCCCTCTCTCCTTCTCTCCCTCTCCTCTCTCCTTCTCTCCTCTCCTCTCTCCTCTCTCCTCTCTCCTCTCTCCCTCTCTCCTCTCTCCTTCTCTCCTCTCTCTCCTTCTCTCCTCTCTCCTTCTCTCCTTCTCTCCTTCTCTCCTTCTCTCCTCTCTCCTTCTCTCCTTCTCTCCTTCTCCCTCTCTCCTCTCCTCTCTCCTTCTCTCCTTCTCTCCTCTCTCCTTCTCTCTCTTCTCTCCTTCTCTCCCTCTCTCCTTCTCTCCGTCTCTCCTTCTCTCCTTCTCTCCTTCTCTCCTTCTCTCCTTCTCTCCTTCTCTCCTTCTCTCCTTCTCTCCTTCTCTCCTTCTCTCTTTCTCTCCTTCTCCTTCTCTCCTTCTCTCCTTCTCTCCTTCTCTCCTTCTCTCCTTCTCTCCTTCTCTCCTTTCTCCTTCTCTCCTTCTCTCCTTCTCTCCTTCTCTCCTTCTCTCCTTCTCTCCTTCTCTCCTTTCTCCTTCTCTCCTTCTCTCCTTCTCTCCTTCTCTCCTTCTCTCCTTCTCTCCTTCTCTCCTTCTCTCCTTTCTCTCCTTCTCTCCTTCTCTCCTTCTCTCCTTCTCTCCTTCTCTCCTTCTCCTTCTCTCCTTCTCTCCTTCTCTCCTTCTCTCCTTCTCTCCTTCTCTCCTTCTCTCCTTCTCTCCTTCTCTCCTTCTCTCCTTCTCTCCTTCTCTCCTTCTCTCCTTCTCTCCTTCTCTCCTTCTCTCCTTCTCTCCTTCTCTCCTTCTCCCTTCTCTCCTTCTCTCCTTCTCTCCTTTCTCCTTCTCTCCTTCTCTCCTTTCTCCTTCTCTCCTTCTCTCCTTCTCTCCTTCTCCTTCTCTCCTTCTCTCCTTCTCTCCTTCTCTCCTTCTCTCCTTTCTCCTTCTCTCCTTTCTCCTTCTCTCCTTCTCTCCTTCTCCTTCTCTCCTTCTCTCCTTCTCCTTCTCTCCTTTCTCCTTCTCTCCTTCTCTCCTTCTCTCCTTCTCTCCTTCTCTCCTTCTCTCCTTTCTCCTTCTCTCCTTCTCTCCTTCTCTCCTTCTCCCTTCTCTCCTTCTCTCCTTCTCCCTTCTCTCCTTCTCTCCTTTCTCCTTCTCTCCTTCTCTCCTTCTCCTTCTCTCCTTCTCTCCTTCTCTCCTTCTCTCCTTCTCTCCTCTCCTTCTCTCCTTCTCTCCTTCTCTCCTTCTCTCCTTCTCTCTCTCTCCTTCTTCCTCTCTCCTTCTCTCCTTCTCCTCCTCCTCTCTCCTTCTCTCCTCTCTTCTCTCTTCTCTCTTCCCTCCTCCTCCTCCTCTCTCTCTCCTCCTCCTCTCTCCTCCCTCTCCTCTCCCCTCCTCCTCTCTCTCTCTCCTCTCCTCTCTCTCCTCTCCTTCTCTCCTTCTCCTTCTCTCCTTCTCTCCTTCTCTCCTTCTCTCCTTCTCTCCTTCTCTCCTTCTCTCCTTCTCTCCTTCTCTCCTTCTCTCCTTCTCTCCTTCTCTCCTTCTCTCCTTCTCTCCTTCTCTCCTTCTCTCCTTCTCTCCTTCTCTCCTTCTCTCCTTCTCTCCTTCTCTCCTTCTCTCCTTCTCTCCTTCTCTCCTTCTCTCCTTCTCTCCTTCTCTCCTTCTCCTTCTCTCCTTCTCTCCTTCTCTCCTTCTCTCCTTCTCTCCTTCTCTCCTTCTCTCCTTCTCTCCTTCTCTCCTTCTCTCCTTCTCTCCTCTCTCTCCTTCTCTCCTTCTCTCTCCTTCTCTCCTTCTCTCCTTCCTCCTTCTCTCTTCTCTCCTTCTCTCCTTCTCTCCTTCTCTCCTTCTCTCCTTCTCTCCTTCTCTCCTTCTCCTTCTCTCCTTCTCTCCTTCTCTCCTTCTCTCCTTCTCTCCTTCTCTCCTTCTCTCCTTCTCTCCTTCTCTCCTTCTCTCCTCTCTCCTTCTCTCCTTCTCTCCTTCTCTCCTTCTCTCCTTCTCTCCTTCTCTCCTTCTCTCCTTCTCTCCTTCTCTCCTCTCTCCTTCTCTCCTTCTCTCCTTCTCTCCTTCTCTCCTTCTCTCCTTCTCTCCTTCTCTCCTTCTCCTTCTCTCCTTCTCTCCTTCTCTCCTTCTCTCCTTCTCCTTCTCCTTCTCTCCTTCTCTCCTTCTCTCCTTCTCTCCTTCTCTCCTTCTCTCCTTCTCTCCTTCTCTCCTTCTCTCCTTCTTCCTTCTCTCCTTCTCTCCTTCTCTCTTCTCTCCTTCTCTCCTTCTCTCCTTCTCTCCTTCTCTCCTTCTCTCTTCTCTCCTTCTCTCCTCTCTCTCCTCTCTCCTTCTCTCCTTCTCTCCTTCTCTCCTTCTCTCCTTCTCTCCTTCTCTCCTTCTCTCCTCTCCTCTCCTTCTCTCCTTCTCTCTTCTCTCCTCTCTCCTTCTCTCCTTCTCTCTTCTCCTTCTCTCCTTTCTCTTCTCCTCTCTCCTTCTCTCCTCTCTCCTCTCTCTTCTCTCCTCTCTCTCCTCTCTCCTCTCTCTCTCTCTCTCCCTCTCTCTTCTCTCCTCTCTCTTCTCTCCTCTCTCTCCTTCTCTTCTTCCTCTCTCCTTCTCCTCTCTCCTCTCTCCTCTCTTCTCTCCTCTCTCCTCTCTCCTCTCTCCCTCTCTCCTCTCTTCTCCTTCTCTCTTCTCTCTCTCTCTCTCCTCTCTTCTTCTCTCCTCTCTTCTTCCTCTTTCTCCTTCTCTCTCTCTCTCTCCCTCTCTTTCTCTCTTTCTCTCTCTCTTCTCTTCTCTCTTCTCTCCTTCTCTCCTTTCTCCTTCTCCTTCTCTCCTTCTCTCCTTCTCTCCTTCTCTCCTTCTCCTTTCCTTCTCCTTCTCTCCTTCTCTCCTTCTCTCCTTCTCTCCTTCTCTCCTTCTCTCCTTCTCTCCTTCTCTCCTTCTCTCCTTCTCTCCTTCTCTCCTTCTCTCGAATCGGATAAGATCGGATGTCGGGATACCTCTGCAGGTGACCATTGATTTCTAGGAATTGACACGCGGCCTTGACTCGGCCAAATTGCTTGGTGACCTTGAATACACTTTAAATCGGGGGACGTGTACGTGCACGGTGAGTTAAGATCCGCCTACCTATACGTGACCTTGAAGAATATACAATCAATGTGAGCGATCTCGACCTTGAGAACAAGTCTTGTGACTTTTTTCAAATCTAGTTACTTATCTAGTGGCAAAAGTGGGACTTCAGAATTCTATGAATGTAATAACTAAATTAACAACTTGACACAGCCAAGAATTGCTCGAAACCGTTTCGCTAAACCGATAGCTATTTACATTAAACAGGTAAATAGCTGTTTCGCTGAACAGATAGATCCGATCTTATCCGATACTCTCGTGACCTTGAAGAATATACTAAAAGCATCCTCCCCCTATATGCCAACTGTTAACTGCGAATGCTCGCGACTTTAAAAAACATCCTCCTATATACCAACAATGAGCTTTTAAAGAATTACATTGTACTCTTGACAACATAAGTGTACATTTATAACTAGTATATAACCAAGAATCTTTAGTTGAGAAACAGTATATTAATTTTATACTGCCTACTTACTTTGCTCCAATTTAGGCAAAAGTTATATTCACTTTTAAATAAATTAGGAGTACTAAAACTTTTGCTTTAAAGTTCAGTTTGTGTACCATAAACAATAGCGCAAAGAGCTGCTCGTGTAATATAAAATGTCACTAAAGAATAATAAAGTAACTTGTTATTTTTAAGGAAAAACGTAAATACTTGCCAATTACACCTAATACGCGTTCTACTAAAACAATAAATCAGTAAAAAAGGTATTAAACAAAAAAAATTAATTTATTATGAAAAACACACTTTATACTTGTGGTTCGTGCATAAAGACTTACACCGACAAGAACGTTAATCTTGAGATTTATAAATATTTGCAACTCGTAATTGAGTTTGAAAGTTTGGAATGTCATTGTAGTTTACATTATACGTTTCAATTACGTTAATGTACAGTAAATATAATAAACCCATTTGAAACATGTAGGTACCTATATTTATTATGGTAGGTGTTATAAATTCATGTTTAAAATATGTTAGCGTAACATAGAGACTCAACTAAATTTATGACAGTAAAAACACGATATATACTGGTAAAAGTTACGATCCCGTACAAACAGAAAAACTTGTTTCTCAAAAGTTATGCTGTAGATGTTAAATGATATTTATGTATTTATACGAATGCTGTTAGCTAATGTATCTATAACTGTAGGTTTATTTAACAAAAAAGTTTTGAACCTTTCCTCCTTGCACCGTAAATTTTGAATTTAATTTACACCAGATTGTACTTTCCCTTAACTCAAAATTTCGTTTATTGCAATTTAGTTTAGAAAATTAAAGTAGCGTTTAGTATAATATGTAACCCAAAAGGTTTGTAGCTACTGACAATTTCAGTGTTGCGATTATTTAGATTGTAAATGGGAATATTTGTAAGTAGTATTCCAATTTTCACGAGGCAGAGCGGTTGCGTCATAACTAACTTTGTTTCATTACCACCAAAGATTATTGAGATTATTGAGGTTAAGGTAGGAACTACGACGACCATAACGACATTAGTGCCATCTACTGCGTCGAATGTTTACTACTGACATAAATATTACATTCAAACATTTTTTCTGCGACCAATTCAGAAAACCTTACCCAAGAATTCTTCTGAAAGCAACCAATGAATAGCACTGACGTTCCAACAATGAGTGTAAATGTTGGACACAAAACGCATAATTACTGTAGTTCATCATTAGTAAATGGAAACGGAGAGCTGACACAAGAGGAGCAAAGAAACTGTTGTCTTGAAGAAAATATTGCTGTTCTTCAACAGGTTATCCATCAAGACCAGCAGCGAAGATGTATTTGAAGGCAAGCATCTATTAATGTTAATGTTATAGTTTTCCTTTTAAAAATTTAAGTTATACTTGGATAAATTGAGTAATGTATTAAAAACACTGAATTTTCACTGGGTATAGAACGCATGGACATCGACGACAATGTCAGTAATGTTAGCATGAACATGTTGAGAAGGCATGAGGGTAAGTTTTTAATTTGTGTTGTTTGAAACAGTTCTTCATGTTTTTTTTTTTGCAGATTTTCAAACATCTCCGGTAAAGCTCCCTAAACACCTGTTAAGAAGGGACGATCAGTTAAGCAATACACACCTAGAACCAAGAGGAAGTTGAATCGGAATAAGTTGAAGTGTAACAAACTCAAGTGTAAAATTTTCCGGAGAAAAAAATGGTCAACATGCTTTTGTTATTCGAACATGCAGATGAATAACAGAATATCTACAAGGCGAGCACGGCTCTGCTTTTTAATAAAAGAATCAAAAAACTTCTTGTCGAAGGATAGCCATACATTATGAGTTAATGAATTGAAGTCATCATTTGTGAGCAAATATAATCGCAGATATACAAACGATATGAACCAATTATGTTTCAATTGGCACTATTTATCTCCTGAAGGGTACAGAAATGCTGCTTTGACATTGAGTTTACCTTCCCCTCGAAGCATTAGAAGTTGCTAACCTTTTCTTCATGTTCATCCACGTATAAATATTGCAGGAATGGAGTCATAATTTCATGTTTGAGTTACATTAATGTGATATATTAAAATTGGTGTCTCCACTAGTTTTCGTATTATTACATTTCTTTCATAGCTTTACATTAACAGTACTTTTTTAGTGCTTACCTCTCTTAATTACTGAAAATGGTCTCATTTTATTAAGGGGCCAAAATTCAAATAGTTAATAGAAAAGAACAAAATTGAATATTGTCTGATAGTCCTAAAGAAACTCTAATGAAATGTGAATCTTTTACAGGTATAAACAACGCAATACTTCAATCGATAGAGACACATGTACAACCGCAAAAATGAAACTGAAAAATTCACATCACTATTATTTGATGAGATCAGCATTAAAGAAGGAATAAATTATAATTCAAATGAAGACAAGATCATTGGTGTTGTGTACGACGGAGAAAATCGCACAAATGAAAAAGCTAAATCGGCTTTAGTATGCATGGCGACGGGGATCGCATATCGCTAGAAACATATTCTTGGTTACCGGTTACTGGGTGCCAAACAGTCCCCAGAAAAAATTAAAAATATTGTAGTCAATTGTAATAACGCCACTGCAGATGCAGGTCTAATAGTGAAAGCAATCGTTTGTGATCAGGGCCCATTGAACCCAGGATTGGCCAAAGCACTTAACATATCTAAAGGGATGAGCTATTTTTTACATAATGGTGAAAAAATTATATTTTGTATTCGATGTACCTCACTTGATGAGGTCAATGAAAAATAATCTTTCTAAATATGATTTAAAATGGGATAACAAGATCGTAAGTTGGAAACACATAAAGACCACAGTTGAATCGACACATCCTGTTCGTGTGAGATGGTTTCGAACACCTCAATATCAACAACTTTAACAGCATGAAGGTCAAATAAGCAACGCAAGTATTCAGTGATGCAATGAATGTAGCTCTTTTGGTGATGAAGCACTTGCAGATTATGGAACCAGGTGCTGAAGTTACCTCTGCTTTTGTGAAAGATGTGGATTGCCTCAATAGCATACAATTAAAACCAAATAAGGTTAAAATGCAATATGCAATTTCGGAAGATTCTACGCATGAGAAATGTATGAAAGAAACTCAAATGCTTGAAGAGCATTTAGCCAATAGCATTCATTCTCCATGTTTCCATGAACCGTTCGGATTTCTAAGAATCGCGCCCCTACTGATACCAGCGCATAGCCAGTTATATAATTAATTGACTAGGTACTCTTATTTCCAAGAACTTGATCTTGAAGGGTAGGATCGGATATGGTCGGGATCCCTCTGCAGGTGACCATTGATTTCTAGGAATTCACACGCGGCCTTGACTCAGCCAAATTCCAAGAATTGCTTGGTGACCTTGAATACGCTCTAAAGCGGGAGACGTGTACGTGCACGGTGAGTTAGGATCCGCCTACCTACAGGCAATGTGAGTGATCTTGACCTCTAAAACCAATCTAATGACTTTCTCAAAATTAGTTCTAGTGACAAAAGTGCGTTAGAAGTGGCTCTTTTTCAAATCTAGTTACTTTTCTAGTAATAAATGTTAGTGGGGCTTAAGAATTCTATGAATTGTAATAACTAAATTAACAAATTGACTCAGCCAAGAATTGCCCGAAACCGATAGCTGTTTCCCTAAACAGATAGCTAATGACATTCTCAAATCTAGTTACTTTTCTAGTGACAAAAGTGCGTTAGAAGTGGGGTATGAGCGACCTTGATCTTGAAAACAAATCTAGTGACTGTTTTCAAATCTAGTTACTTTTCTGGTGAAAAAGTGCCTTAGTATCGGCCTAGATATACTGTTTAAATTGGGACAAAATTACGTGATGCGTGTTGCTTAGTTAACTCATGTTAACCAACATTTCATTCAACAAAGGTATCCAATGAAATCTTCGATACAAGGGAATAGAAAATATGTATTACGTAACGTTTGCCTCTGATAACGATGCATATTATAGGCTGGTGCAGGGATCCATCTTGAACCTAATCCACATGAAATCTAGTCGGTCAATATTTGCAACACCTACACATTGCCTCTATAAATAGTGCCAAATTAAAAAGACACCAATTTAACGAATTACATTGCACTCTTGACAACATAAGTGTACATTGATAACTAGTATATAATCAAGAATCTTTAGTTTGGAAGCAGTACATTAGTTTGAGACTGCCTACTTACTTTGCTTCAAGTTAGGTAAAAGTTATATTCACTTTCAATTAAATTAAAAATACTAACATAATTGCTTTAATCTTAAGTTTATATACCATAAACAATAGCCCAAAAAGCTGCTTGTGTAATATAAAATGTCACTAAAGAATAATAAGGCAACTTGTTATTTTTAGTAAAAACATCAATACTTGGCATCTACACCTAACGCGTTCTACTAAAACAACAAATCAGTAAAAAAGGTTTTAAATAAAAAAATAATAATTTTTAATGAATAATTTGTACTTGTGGTGGTCATGCATAAAGACTTAAACCGACAAGATCGTTAATCTTAAGATTTCTAAATATTTGCAACTCGTAATCGAGTTAGAAAGTTTGGAATATCATTGGCACCTATTTATGCTTTGGAATGTGATCCCTCGAATCGCTAAGTTTCACACATACTAACACTAAATTATACGAGCTCTTCGCCTCTAACGAACGTATAGACGTCAACATGTAAATTATGTAAATATTTTTTGCGTAACCTAGCGATTTGCGGGACACATTCCATAGTATAAATAAGTAACTGAAATCTTATTACACACACACAGATATATATATATATATATATATATATATATATATATATATATATATATACAAGGTGGCCCGCTTAAGCGGGATTGCTCCATAACTCCCTTACTATTACAAATACGAAAAAATGTCTTATATAAAAGTTGTCCACAGTCATAAACTACACGTTTTAAAATTATTTTCAGAAATGGCGGACTTCCGGTTATACCGGAAACTCATGCCAACTTCGTTATTTTAAATAGAACAACCTATATATTATTACATTTTTGAATTCCTCGTTGAATTTAAAGGTCACTTTATTAACTATACTATGGGTCTACGTCTTATTGCTTGTGAGTTATTTGACATTTTGTAGAAAAAATGACGTTTGCAGTGCCTCCGAAAACTTTCAATATCTCGAAGACGGATACCGGTAGAGAGATTTGGCTTTCGTTTTTTACTTCCGAAAAGGGTACCGCATCATTCTCACTCATTGCCAAAAATCTTGCTTTTAGAATTCAATAATTTCTATCGCTCCGAAAATAATTTTTTTCAAACATGGATAACTTGATTTTTTTAAATGGAACCACCCATATTTTCTTACATCAGCGGATAGGAAATTAAATTTTATTTCCATTGATGTAACATTATCGATATTTCGGAGTGATAGTTTTCGAGGTATTCACATTTTTATCTAATTTCAGTTTTTATTACGCATTGTCGCGGTGCTTTGGAAAACGTTTGTCAATTGTTTTAAACAACTGATAAGAAACGTCAGTTTCTCGAGCTTCTGTTGTGCTTTGCTGTCTTGTGTATCAGTTTAAGTGTTTCTACAAGACATTTCCATTAAAATGTTGTTGTCCGACGCCGAGTTGATCGATATGACCTTCATTCTTGGAGAATGCCAAGGAAATGCGTTATTGGCTTCACGGGTTTATGTGGTACGGTATCCTGAACGAAGACTTCCCCGATAAACTGCCTTTCAAAAGTTGTTATAACGTTTTACAAGCACCGGACGCGTGCAGTATCAAACGAGGGAACGGGTCAACAGGATAACCTGTATTTCTTGTGCATTCCTTTTGTATATCTTCTGTAATCGTTAAGTAATTGTCCTTATGTATTTATTGATCGTTCCTTATGTATTTATTGTGTGTTTCTTGTGCATTTCTTCTCTATCTCTTGTGTAAGCCTTAAGTAATTATTTTGTATTACTTGTGCAATGCTTATGTATTTATTGTTCATTCCTTGTGTATTTCCTGTGTATTTCTTTTGAGTTTTGTGTTCTTAATTCTTGAGTATTTATTGTTTATTTCTTGTACATTAAAAAATCAAGTTATCCATGTTCGAAAAAAGTTATTTTCGGAGCGATAGAAATGATTGAATTCTAAAAGCAAGACGTTGCAACAACTTGTGAAAGGCTGTTTCTCGCATAAATCCTTGACGCCAATAACGCATTTCTTTGGCATTCTCCAAGAATGAAAGTCATGTCGATCAACTCTGCGTCGGACAACATTTTAATGGAAATGTCTTGTAGAAACACTTAAACTGATACACAAGACAGCAAAGCACAACAGAAGCTCGAGAAACTGACGTTTCTTATCAGTTGTTTAAAACAATTGACAAACGTTTTCCAAAGCACTGCGGCAATGCGCAATAAAAACTGAAATTAGATAAAAATGTGAATATCTCGAAAACTATCACTCCAAAATATCGATAATGTTAATCAATGGAAAGGAAATTTAATTTCCTATCCGCTGATGTAAGAAAATATGGGTGGTTCCATTTAAAAAAATCAAGTTATCCATGTTTGAAAAAAATTATTTTCGGAGCGATAGAAATTATTGAATTCTAAAAGCAAGATTTTTGGCAATAAATGAGAATGATGCGGTAAACTTTTCGGAAGTAAAAAACGGAAGCCACATCTCTCTACCGGTATCCGTCTTCGAGATATTGAAAGTTTTCGGAGACACTGTAAACGTAATTTTTTCTACAAAATGTCAAATAACTCAGAAGTAATGCGGCGTAGACCCATAGTATGGTTATTAAAGTGACCTTTAAATTCAACGAGGAATTCAAAAATGTAATAATATATAGGTTGTTCTATTTAAAATAAGGAAGTTGTCATGAGTTTCCGGTATAACCGGAAGTCCGCCATTTCTGAAAATAATTTTAAAACGTGTAGCTTATGACAGTGGACAATTTTTATATAAGACATTTTTTCGTATTTGTAATAGTAAGGGAGTTATGGACCAATCCCGCTTAAGTGGGCCACCCTGTATATATAGAAATCACACCTTTCCTATATACAGAAAGACTAAGCTTGCTTCGATTGGGCCTTTTATCTCGATAGCTCAGTTAGTAGAGCAGTACTCTAGGAAAGTACATATCGTTGGTTCAAACCCCACTTGAGGTAAGAGTTTTCTTTATGTATTAAAAAAAACCTTTTCGAATTACATAATTTACATGTGAACATCTATACGTTCGCTAGAAACAAATAGCTCGTATATACTATTGGTATTAGCCAATGAAAATTTAAAGTTACGTTGCAATAGTATCTGCGAAACCTAGCGATTTGCGGGCTCACGTTTCATAGTATAAAGAAGTGACTTTGATCTCATTATATATAGAAACCACACCTTTTTCTACATACAGAAGTACTAGTCTTGCTTCGATTGGGGTTTGTATCTTGATAACTCAGTTGGTAGGACAATACTCTAGCAAAGTGCATATGTACGTAGGTTCAAACCCCTCTGGAGGTAGTCTTTTCCTTGATGGATTTAGAAAAACATTTTAATTACATATCCTTTTATGTTGTGATATTCCAAAACTGGTGCATATTTATATTTTATAATTGCTAAATTAGAAGACAGGTTTAATTACAACAATCTAGTAATTATGGGCGACTGTTGTATATTTTGATAGCAGAAATAGGGTGTGCGTGTGGAGGCGACGGATCGTAAGGCGAAGCCGATTAAATTGCATCTCTGCTTAGAGTTTTCAACTTAGGGAGCGAAGTATGCGTTCTCTGTAGTTCAAACGTGGACTAGTTACTAACTCTGTGTATAGATTGGTAAAATACAGTTCTACTTCTAGCTTCTTCATTAAAGTTAGTTGTGTCGTACGATGCCGTTTAATTGAAAACACCTACGCAAAGATAGAGACGATAATCAGACATGTAATCAGTTGTTAACTTATATACATCGCAATCTGTTGGTAAGAAATTCCACATTGCACAAGTTTAGATGGTTGAGGATGAGGTTATTAGAAAGGTCAATTGCAGATCTCGAAGCACTCCATTAGTTATTAAAACTATTAATGATAGTCGTTAGCCGATGGTTGAAGATTTGTTAGGTTGTCGCTACAGCAGTTTTAGTTTTAAGTTATTTTAGAATCTCACTACCTACTGAGCCACTGAGTGGCTAAACTATATATTGAATTACTCAATGGCTCAGCGGTACAGGTGTCAGACCTATAAGTGAAAGGTACCAAAGTTCAAATCTGAGAGCAGTCAAGTGCTTGGCAAAAAATCATAATAAATGATGACGAACACGGAGTACGCTTCCGAAATGTCGCGCTATAAATGCAAAGAAAATTGGCCGATCAACTCAACTAACCAGATTTCTACTATCAAAATATAACAGTCGTTCAAAATTACTGGATCGTTGTAATTAATCTATCAATTAAAACGTGTGAATCTAGACCAGTTGTGGTATATGACAGCCGCCCCCTTTGGAAGAGCGGCATAGGTGTCGTTCTTGTAAGTGAAAGATACCAAAGGTCGAATCTGAGAGTAATCAAATGCATGGGAAGAAATCATAGTAAATGAATTCTACTCAAGACTAAGCCTGACGACGAAAACTAAGTCCGATGTCGAAATGTTGCTCTATAAAAGCAAAAACTATGACGTCAGCAGTGGTGAAGGAGGTCACGCCCACGTGGCTGTGCCCATTTCCCACCCCTATAGCTTCTTTTCAAGGGCCTTTTTCAACTCCTGGACGGAATTTTCAACCCTTGATGGTACCTTTAGGCCTAATTAGTAATCTTTTGGCTGGGGTATGTTTCTTTTCGGGTGCGATTTTCAACTCCTTGATAAAATTTTCAGCCCTTGACGGTATATTCACCCCTAATTAAGGCCTTTTTGGCATACCACCCTAGTGTTTAGGTTGCTGGGTGTGGGGGTGGTCATTTGACATGTTCACCCCTAATTAAGGCCTCTGTCCCTGGAGGAGAGGCAAATGAGCGCGCATACAGTGTTCTGATTGGTGGATTGGTAGATCACACCCCTTAGTTTCTGATTGGTTCATGTCCTTTTGGACATATTAAGAGGCTTTTTGGCGGTCTAACCCCTGGTTAGGGGTGTTGGATATCCATAGGGTGTAGTCTAGCGGCCATTTTGGTTGAGTTACGGGGGGGTTAAAAGTAGATAAGGCCCTTATGGCTTCATTAAGGCGGGGCTCAGACTAGACCACGCCCATTCCTTCTACCTAATTGGATTTAAGTGCAACCACCCCTCTGTCTTCTGATTGGTCCTAATCCCCACCACCTAGTGTCCGTGTTCTGATTGAAGGATTAATCCTCTGTATGCTGATTGGTTGCGCGGGAAATTTGAATTTCTATTCTAATAAAGGGGCCCTAATGCTAACTTATAAGACTATTGGCCTTGTTTTGGGGGCTGCGCCCCCCGTTGTGAGGTCACCTTGGCTGGAAATATGCTCGGGGGCCTTCGCACATTGTCGTCATCCCTTGACGGGATATTTGAATTTGTATCCTAATTAGGGGGCCTAATCCTAGCTTATAAGGCAGACATAGGGCTACGTAACTTGCTCTCGGGCTTCGCCCCTTTGTCCTGTGGAAATTTGAATTTGTATTCTAATAAGAAGCCCTAATTCGAACTTGTAAGGCAGGTATAGGTTTTCTGAACTTACTCTCGGGCCTTCGCCCCCTTTGCCCAAAAAAATAGGCACTTTCAAGTGACGTCACAACGTGTGACCTTACCTGATGTTGGACAACTTTAACACACGCTCTTATGGGATGTAATCGTTTTCTGACAGTTTTATCGAAAATGGTATGCGGTGAAAATGTTTCTGTGCTAATACTTGCAGATGGTATTTCATAAGAGAGGTATAGGACACCGCAACTTTTTTGGCGGGAAATTTGAAATTATATTCTAGTAAGAGGCCTACATAACAACTCATAAGACAGTTTCAGGACTCCGTAACTTGTTCTAGGGTCGTCGCCCCTTATCAGGTCTTCGCCCCCTAGGCGTGAAATTTGGAATTGTATTCTAATAAAGGGACTTAATGCTAACCTTCAAGACAGGTATATGTCGCCGGAGCTTGTTCTTGAGTCTTCGATCCCTTGTCAAAAGGCAGAAATTAATCAAATCAGCCGAAGCATATAAAACCAAATCAAACAATCTCGGTCAAATCAATTAATCAAAGCAATTACCCAAGTAAGTCAAATCAATTAATCTCGATCAAATCAAACAAGAAGCTAAGCTAACAATTCTTCATAACCTTCAGGTAACGATCCTCCCACTGTATATACCTAGCTCCTAAGAGCGACCGCTTACTTTGTGGATAGGGCTAACCGGCAATCAGAGCTGGTACTCCCCCTAAACGAGTGGACACAGGTTTTGGAAAACAGTTGATGATCCGCAAATCAATTTCAATCAATTCAATCTCAATCAAACAAATCATAACTTGCAGCTTGCAAAAAGCAGCTTACAATGAAAAAATACCGGTTTGGCGTAACTTACAGCTTGTTAAAATCAATCACAATTCAAAAACACATTAGATAGACTTCGGAATTACTGTCAATATGCGAACACCAAATTAGCATGTAACACTATTGCCGCATTTTGCATACAGTGCTAAAATACGTTTTACAGTTAACTTAGTAAAAAAAGCCTATAGAATAACAAATATATAGCCAATCTCGAATTCAGGACACTATATTATTTTACATACAAGGAATGCCTTGTCGGAAATACATCTGACAAAAGGGCCCATGGCAAGGTTGAACGCACTATTTCGTTTTTGAAAATGGATAGTTGCGTAGGGATAAGTAACCAAGCTGACTTCCATTTTCAATTTTGATAATATACACGTGATTTGAAAATAACACCGATTTGATTTCGTAAGGTAGCCATAGGACTATAGGATTTTACACAACGCTTGTCACTATCATTGGACACTCATAATAATAATAATATAACTCAAATTCGGAGATTCATCTGACAAAAAAGGCTTTAGATTTTATAAACAGGCTTGAACGCACTATTTCGTTTTGAAAACGACCAAATGCCCCAAGGGTAAATAAACAAGCTGACATTCATTTTACAATTTTGATAATACACATGTGATTTGAAAGTAACACCGATTTCATTGCGTAAGACAACTATAGGCCTATGTGTTTTTATTTTACCCAACACTTATCATTATCATTAGACAACCATAATAACAATAATATTACTCAAATTATCATATAACACTATTGTTGGGTTTTACATACAGCGATAAAAATACGTTTAAAGTAAAAAATGGCTATACAACAACAAATGTAACCAAACTTGAAATCAGGCCTCTAGGTATTAAAGTAACCCGTAAAGTACCAGGGTTTTTGCTGATAATCGTATTGGGAGAACCCATTTACACGGTAAACAGCTGCTTACACTCACAGAACACTCACTTTCGGCGTCTTGTTTATAACTGAATAATATAAAGTACTTAGAGGCCTATAGCAATCATTAGCATAAAGTAACTATTTTCTGGATTTTCCCAGTTATGTAACCACAATAACAACCTTTCACTATTCACGTACATCTAAAAACCCTAATTAGCTCATTACGTGAAAGTTGGACTGTATTTGAAAATGGAAATATTCTTTGCGCATATGATTAGCCTTATTTTTAAAAGCAGACTTGTTTGTGATGTCATCTAGTGGTGTATTTTTAAACTAGTGCATGTTTTCTGTAATGGAAGTTGATCACGGCTCTACCTAGTAGTATATTTTACAAGCGGATTTGTTTGTTTGCGACGCCGTCTAGTGATGTATTTTTAAGCTAGCGCATGTTTTCTGTAATAGAAGTTGATCGATCTCGCCTCTCTCGTCGCCCTCGCATCTCTCGCCTCCCTCGTATCTATCGTTTCTCTCCTCTCCCCCCGTCTCCCTCGTTTCTCACATCTCGCTCGTATCTCCCGTCTCTCTCCCCTCTCGCTTCTGAGATCTCACGCCTCTCTGTCGTACCTCTCGCCCACCACGACTTGCGCTCTCTCTCTCGTCTCTCTCTTCTCTCCCTTGTTTCTCGTGCTTCTCACCTCTCCCTCGTTCGCCCGTTTCTCTCGTTTTAGGTTAGGTCAATACACGTAAATATTGGGTTAGATTAATAAACACACGATTTTTAGGTTAGGTCAATACTCACGTATTAGATTCGGTTAATACACGCAAAATTTTAAATTAGGTCAATACACGTACAATATAAAATTTTAGGTTAGGTCAATGCTTATGAGAATCAAGTTCTATTACAGAAAACATTCGTGAGTTTAAAAATACACTACTAGATGGCATCACAAACTGAAGACCCCTTTATCTTTTGATTACTGATAATAACCAAGGTATTCTGCTAGAAGTAGCTCCAGGACAACATCTCACTAGTTTTAAAAAATATACCACTGTGTCGTTACAAAATCAAAACCAGTCAATCAGAGCCTTAGGTACATTAATACGCCAATTAAATTGGCTGCAAGTTTGGTCGCCAAAACAAAGTAAGGTCTCCAAGAATAAAAACGACCACAAAACTAAAATGAATGCCACCAATCAGAACCAGGGACGTGACCTATCCTTAGGGCCTCCAATCAGAACGGGACACCTGGGCTCATACACGTCCAATCAGAAGACAGGAAGTGTGACCTTTCCTGAGCCTATTAGGTCAATGCTCGCGAAAACCACAATCAACTTCTATTACAGAAAACATTCGTTAGTTTAAAAATACACAACTAAATGACGTCACAAACTGAAAACCTCATTATCTTTTTATTGCCGTTAATAAGCAAGGTGTCATGCTAGAAGTAGCTTTAGGCCAACATCTCATTAGTTTTAAAAATACACCACTATGTGTCAGTACAAAACAAAACGGTGTTTCTTCTTCGAGTGAGCATTGTGGTATCGTGTTAGGTCATTATTTTAAGATTTAGTTCATGGCGGTTTTCCCGCTATAAATTTATTTCATAGGTGGCACCTTTCTAACATACTTTTCCTGATTTGGACTTGGTTGAGTGGTACCGAGTACCCTTTGGGAGTGACGAGTAAGAACCCCACCTATTTCACTGAGCTATGTCGGTAATATGCACTTTTCCTCTTCTAGTGAGTGTCTTGTCCGTAACAGGTAATTTCCCGCCGAACGTGGGCCATGTTTGGATTGCATTTTAGATTTTACGAATTTCAAAGTTTTTTTGTCGGATTTACGCACTTGTGTTGCGGAGTTTATGTTGAATTGAAAGTTATGTTACATTGGAGGATTTTTTTAGTATATTTTGTAGCTATTCATATTTGAAAATGTTGCAAAATTTTTTAACTGATAAACTGGATGAATTGCCATTGAACTTCCAAATTGAAATGTTCTTCCAGCACGATGGGTGTCCTGCTCATTATGCCGGTACTGTTCGCCAGTGGCACAATATAGAGTTCCATGATAACTGGATAGGAAGAGATGGTCCCATTTTATGGCCGCCGAGAAGTCCTGATCTCACAATAATGGACTTTTATCTGTGGGGTCGTTTAAAACAAATTGTGTACAGTGAGCCATTAAACAATGATGAAGATCAATTGAAAAATAGGATACGGAATGCTATCCAGCCCCTTTCAATCGAAGAAATAAGGTGCAGTTTTAATGAATTCAGAGCTCGCATTGAAATCTGTGCGGAAAAAGGAGGAGCATTATTCGAATAGAAAATTTATAGTTCAGTTTTTTGAGAATTTCATTTCATTTTACCATCAATTGTTAAATGTATTAATTAAAACTTGTGAGGCCAATTTGATTTTTCCTTTGAAACAAATCAATTTACTTCAAAAAAGCTCGAATTTTTCAAGAAAAATGATATTATCTCGAGAACCGTTTGAGTTAAATAGCAAGTAATTTGTGTTTCGGGGGTTTGAAAACAAGCAGGGCAAATCAGCAAGAATGAAATTTTCTGAGAAATCAAAAATAAGAGAATTTTCCCTCTTTTAAAGTCGATCCGGGGACATACTGTACATATATCAAAGTTGCATTTTGTTTAATGGGACCTCTTGTATATTATTGCATATTTGGATTCCTTGGTCAATTCTAGTGCGACTTTATGTATCACACATAGTACCTAAAACGAATCGTTTGGCCGCAATTCGTCATTTTTAAAAAAAGTAGATGTCTGAAAAAAACTAAATATCGCTGTGATCACAAAACTTAGAAGGCCATGACTCTGCGATTTACTAGACATGAAATGTACTAGCGTAAACCGAATGGTCAAATTCGAATTCTTTTTGTGTAGAATTACTGTCAATTTAGAAAATTGCAATCAATGGTAACCTGATTTTTTCAAATGTAATGGCCATTTTTTCAATTTTGCGTCAAATGCGGATTTTTTTACCTTTCTAATGTCTAGTCGGTATCTATCTTCAGTAGATTTCTTTTAAATTCCCAATTTTTAGATTAATTTGGTGTGTTTTTCAATTGTTATTTTGTATTATCTAGTAAACCGTGGAAAATAAATAAAAAATTATTTATTAAGTAGAAAAACACATAAACACAAAAACAAAATTACTAGCTAAATTAAAAAATAAAATAAAAAGAAGAATAGTTAAAAAAAACAAATTCTATCCTTAGCACATCCCACTACATCAACAGCACAAGGTGACCGATTTTCAAAACAGGATTAAACTTTGGAATTGAGTAGAACAAGAGTTAAATGAAAATGTACAATTTTTCGATAAGATCATGTTTACAGATGACCAGCCAAATTTTCATTATTGCTCAGATTTAAATCCTCACTATTTACGAGTTCATAGCCAAAATAAATGGTCGATTAATCTTTGGGCAGGCATATTCGGTACTTTAGTTGCTGGTCCCTTTTTCTTCGACGGTATTCTAAATTCGAATTTGTTCTTGAATTTCCTGGATAATAAATTATTTAGACTCGCTCAAATTAGTGACATTCATTTTCTCACCGTGCCCGTGTAGTAAATAAATGGCTTAATAATGCATTTGTTGAAAAATGGATAGGAAGGGATGAACCAACACGATGGCCAGCGAGATCTCTAGATATTTCCCCGTTTGATTTCTTTTTGTGGGGGTACGTCAAGGAAAAAGTGTATGCTGCACTACCAACCACTGCAGAAGATATGAAAAATAGAATCCGAAACTATTAACCCAGTAATGGTAAATAGGGTTAAAAATTGTTTTCGTCGTAAAATTTCATTTGCTTAGAACAAGGTGGTAGATATTTTGAACATTTGTTAAAATAATTTTTATATTTATTTTAGAAATATTCCTTAATAAACCCACAATCATCCACCCACGCACTATTAACCCACCCTATATATATATATATATATATATATATATATATATATATATATATATATATATATATATATATATATATATATAAGGTGTTTCGTGACTCGATGGCCATAGTTAAAGAGCACATAATTGTAAATGAATTCGTTAGTTAATTTTATAAAAGTATGATTAACACATGAAAAGTTCAAATCGATTTATATCGAAAACGGTGGTCATTCTTTTATGAAAAATTTTTTTTAATTTTATGTTAATATTGCGAAATTTTGAAAAACAAAAAACTTATTAATAACAAAGTCCAATGCCCCCCCCCCCCCCAAACGAGCCGCTTATGAGTACAACTAAAAAAATCATATTCACGCCATACGATTGGGCATATTCCACTAAATAAATGTACAGAACGCTATCATTTAAAGGGAAACCATTTTGAAGATATTTGAATTAAACCGATCGAAAAGATTAAAGAAAAATTCCTCTTGCCATATAACCAATATTTCGTAACTTTACTATTAGGTATGACGTTTTAAATTTCAGTTGTTTTACATTTACCACCCTGATGAAGTAACAAGAAAGTTACGAAATATTGGTTATATGACAAGAGGAATTGTTCTTTAATCTTTATTGCCCAGTGACCGATGATCTGTTATTTATAAATTATCGATGTTATATATATATATATATATATATATATATATATATATATATATATATATATATATATATATACAGGGTGGCGCATTAGTGTGACAAAGTCCCACATCCCTTTATTTAAAGAGATACAAAACAAAATTAAATACAAAAGTTGTAAGGTATGTTCTGGTTCATGTTCCAAAAATATTTTTAATTATACAGGGTAGATCATAAAAACTTTGAAGTAATTAAAAAATTTTTTTTTTAATAGACAACCCTATATATTATTACATATTTAGATTCTACATACAATTATAGACACATTTTATGTATAATGTCCTATACCTAAGTCTAACCGTTTTTCACAAATTTCAAATTTTTTATCAAAAATGACGTTTGCAGGCCAAAACATAGGTGGAAATCTTTTCTAAACGAAGCCTTTATCAATTAGTTATGGTTGGTTTCCTTGGAAATGGGGACCTACTCTAATGGGCTGTATTGATATTTTGTAATACATTCATACAGGGTGATCAAAATGGACAATAAAAGTAGATTAAAAACCTATAAAGTCATTTTTTTATTGAAACCCCTATTTTTTAATTCTATCTTATTTAGCATTAAAAATAAGGGTGACTTTGTACAAGAGTGTATATTCCAAAAAAATGTAGTTTTTGAAATAATGACAATTTAACATTTTTTTATTGTAAAAAGGCTACACGGCTTTCAAGTTTTGTTGTTAGTTGGCCGTGACGGCGGGGCGCGGCGAAACAAGAAAAAATCGAGCACTTCAGATCGAAATATTACAATTTATTGAACCCCATATAAATAATTATTTTATTCATAAATTTAACACCTCTAATGTAACTGAACCTGTAACTAATTATACAGATAAAAGTACTAGAAACACGTCAAATACGTATTACCTAATAAGTTGTTCGAAATGTCCGCCTCTTTCTTGAATACACAATGCAATACGTCTCTCAAATTCGCTGCTTAAATTTCTACACATTTCAACACTAATGTTTTGAAAACAGTTTCTAATCCTAATCTTCATGTCTTCCTTTGTTGTAGGCGGTATTTTATAAACCTGCTGTTTGATGTACCCCCCATATGCTAAAGTCCATTTTAGTAAGATCTGGGGATCTAGCAGGCCAAGCAACAGGCCCTCCCCTCCCAATCCAACATTCTGGATATCTAGCATTTAAAAAAGTTATTATCGGACCTGTATGATGTACTGGGGCCCCATCATGAAGAAACCACATTTCTTGTTGCGTATCCTGTGGCACTTGACGCAACAAATTATGTAGATGGTTTTGCAGAAAGTCTAAGTATACTTCCCCTGTTACTCGTTGATCAAAAAAATATGGTCCAATTGCATGATTACCGACAACACGTCTCCAAACATTTAAAGACCATCTAGTTTGAGAAGCATATCTTACAAAATGTGGATTTTCGGTAGAATAGTAATGAAAATTGTGTCTGTTTATACTTCCGTTTCTGTGAAATGTGGCCTCATCTGTAAATAAAATCAAATGAACAAAATTTCTTTGTTGGTTTATTTTGTTTTGAGCCCATTGACAAAATTCCAGTCGTCTTTGGTAATCTTCAGGAACCAACTCTTGAAGTAGTTCAATGTGATAGGGGTGCATTTCTTGAGACTTCAATATCCGCTGTACCGTACGTCGTTCAACACCAACCTGCTGAGAAATGGGTCGTTGTCCAATATATGGATTTTCGGTAACTGTTAATAGTACATTTAATTGATTTTCCTCAGTCTGTGCACGTTTTTCCCTAGTATTTTGTCATATAACACATTGCCAGTTCTTTCAAAACGCTCCAAAAGCTTTTCAAATGCCCTTCTTGAAAGAAGGTTGCCGTCTCTCTCGAAGCCGTTGTTGATATAGTCTTCTTGCTAAGAGCGTATTCTTATCACTAGCTCCCAAAACAAAAATCATATCAACCATCTCGGCTTGCGAAAAATTCATTATTTACAGTTTTAATTCAAGTTTTAAATCAATTTGCTATAAAATACACTAATGCATCACCCAAATTATCAACTGACAATAAATAATGACGTTTCTGATATCTCTATTATTTTTATATGCCACGCCTCGCTGTCACGGCCAACTAACAACAAAACTTGAAAGCCGTATAGCCTTTTTACAATAAAAAAATTTAAATTGTCATTATTTCAAAAACTACAATTTTTTGGAATATACACTCTTATACAAAGTCACCCTTATTTTTAATGCTAAATAAGATAGAATTAAAAAAATAGGGGGTTTCCATTTAAAAAAATGACTTTATAAGTTTTTTTGATTCTACTCTTTATTGTCCATTTTTGATCACCCTGTATGAATGTATTACAAAAATATCAATGCAGCCCATTAGAGTAGGTCCCCATTTCCAAGGAAACCAACCATAACTAATTGATAAAGGCTTCGTTTAGAAAAGATTTCCACCTATATTTTGGCCTGCAAACGTCATTTTTGACAAAAAAGTTGAAATTTGTCAAAAACGGTTAGACTTAGGTATAGGACATTATACATAAAATGTGTCTAAAATTGTATGTAGAATCTAAATATGTAATAATATATAGGGTTTTCTATTTAAAAAAAAATTTAAAATTACTTCTAAGCTTTTATGATCTACCCTGTATAATTAAAAATATTTTTGGAATATGCACCAGAACACATCTTACAACTTTGGTATTTAATTTTTTTTTTGTATCTCTTTAAATAAAGGAGATATGGGACTTTGTCACACTAATACACCACCCTGTATATATATATATATATATATATATATATATATATATATTTTGTCTTCGTTTCTTTGCTTGTCTTGGTCCTATGTCATTTGTTTCGTGTCTTGGGGACCTAACCCCATTAACAAAGACGTAATCCAAGATGTAATACGTACCGTGCCGAGGGATGAGTGGCCATACGTTAGTTGGTCGCGAACGGTGTCTGTCGGGTACCAGGCAGCCCCCAACAGTATTTTCTACCTTGTTGCGGTATGGACCACTGCCGTAGTGGACTTTTATTTGTTCCTTGCTCGTGGGAATTTTATGAGTAGAAACCTTAATTTTAAAGAGGTTCTGGCCTCCCAATCAGACGCGAGGGAGTCGCGTAATAAACCCAACTTTATGAGCAAGGAAAAGGAGGATTTGCCCCGGTTCCTTTTCGTAAAATGTCTCGATGGAGATTTTAGTAAAACATCGCCGTTTTTGATAGCGAAAAGTTTATAATGAGTCGCGGGACAAACTAAGTCTATTAAAAAGATAAGAGACGGTCTCTTAATAGAAACCATAGGTAACTTACAATCGAGAAAGTTATTAAATACCACTCGTCTTTGTAATACGAACGTGGAAATTACACACCACGACTCGTTAAATAAAAGCAAAGGCATTGCATTTTGTAGAGACTTTTTGAACTCTTCTGTCAATGAGATTCTAGAGGAGCTAAAAAGTGAGAACGTTATCGATGTTCGAAGAATTCAAACGAGAAAGAATGGTGTTATGGTCGATACCCCGAATTACATCCTCACCTTCAACACGCCGTCTTTGCCTCAACGCATAACAGGAGGAATCTACATTTTACCCGTTAGAATGTACATACCAACTCCTAAGAGGTGCATGAAGTGCCAAAGGTTTGGCCACTCTGCTGCGAACTGTAAAAACGATTCTAAATGTGTATGCGGTAAGGAAGTTCACGACGGTGAATGCACTAATATTACCTGCATTAACTGTGGTGGGGAACACTTATGCAGATCTCGCGATTTCCCGAAGTTTAAAGAAGAAATGGCCATCCAAGAGATAAAGACCACCAAAAAGTTATCTTACTTTGAAGCCAAGGAAGTGCTCAAGTTGTCACCAGTTTTGTCCAAAAAATCATATGAGAACGTAGCAGCAAAATCAAACACTGATATTGCCAACGAAGTAATAAATACGCTTTTACCAGCTATCGAAAAGATTATAGACAATGGAATTAGGAAACACCTTCTAACGGAGGTTACACAGAAAGAGACAGATAAATTTGTTAAATCTAGTGAGATATCTTTATCTCCGCAACCATCATCCCTGCTAACAAAACCTTCAATGTCATCTATGAGGTCTACAACTGGAGAGGACAAATCGTCCTCAGACGAAATGGAGATAGTAGAATGTGAAACATCTAAAGTGAAACGCCAACTCAGTCCGGCTACTCCCACTGAGGAACTTCAGAGCTCCGATGGCAGGCCCACTTTTACGAATAAAAACAAAATTCAAAAAAGACCAAAGGGTTGGCCAAAAGGAAAGTTAAGAAAACCAAAGACTAACTCAAAGGACGGATCTGATAGTAGCAACTCGGCCAAAGCTTCAGTTGCAGGGGAAACAGCCCCATCAACTGAAGTATCGCAGGATAAATAGTCTGTGATAATTAATCTGTGATAGATACTCTGTGATAATGTTTATTTGTTTGTCTCAAGTATGTTCACGTTGGTTCACATTATCTAATCACGTATTGCACATTAGTCCATATTTATTTATTTATTTATACGTTATTTATTTAGTTAACGTGATTTTATTTTATCTATACCTATTTATTTATTTTATTTTATCTATACCTATTTATTTATTTATTCATTAGATAAAATTAAGGAGTTATTAATAATTTAAAACACCATTATTTATTAAAAAAAATGGTTCTACTAGAAAGTTTATTGCAATACAACTGTAATGGTATTAAGGCACATTATGCCGAAATAAAAATACTAATTTCTAATCTTTCTCCTTTTTGCCTCTGTCTACAAGAGACACACCTTAGAGAAAGCATGTCTTTCAATCTTAGAGGATACGACTGCATTAGAAAGGATGCAGAATCAGATATTAGAGCTAAGGGAGGTGTAGCTATTTATATTAAAGAAAACTTTCCGTATAAAATCATTTCGCTGAACACAAGTTTACAAGCGGTAGCAATTCAAGTTACTTTTCCCCTTAACTTAACAATTTGTAACATATACTTACCACATTTTACTTGGTCTGCTGAAAATATTCAACATTTAATGGTTGGGGATTTTAACTCACACAATATAATATGGGGGCCACAAAAGACTGATTTACCAGGCAGGTTAATTGAGGCATTCGTTGAAGAAAAAGAGCTAGTTATTTTAAATGGCGGGCAAGGTACTTACCTTAACTCTGCTAACAACAACTTCTCGGCAATTGACCTATCACTAGTATCCCCCCAAGTAGCTCCACTGTTAAGATGGAAAATAGTAGAAAACATTACGTTGACCGATCATTTACCAATTCAAATTGAATTTGCAAATCGCACACGAACCATGCCAATAATCAACAAATGGCAGCTTCCCAAAGCAGACTGGGGAAAATTTGATAGATTGACATCTAGGCAGATAAACAAAAATGAAGGTGGCATAGACGAAGCAGCGGAAGTAATTACGTCTACTATCTTGAAGGCGGCTTCAGCAGCAGTACCCTATGTTAAAAGAGAAGCATACAGGCACACTAACGTTCCATGGTGGAACGAAGAGGTAAAAGAAAGCGTCAAAAACAAGAAGAAAGCTTTAACAGTATTTAAGCGCTATCCATCATGCGAAAATATGATTATATTTAAAAAAGCTCGAGCAGTTGCAAAAAGAACGATAGAGAAATCAAAAAAAGAAGACTGGGAAAGATATGTAGGATCGCTTACCTCAGATACACCCGTGTCAACCATGTGGAGCAAAATTCGCTGTATAATGGGTAAAAACTTTACGTCTCCTACACCGATGCTAAATTATAACAGCATACCAATCTACGAACCAGCACAATTAGCGGAATGTATGGCAGACCATTTTGAAGAGGCAAGTTGCAGTGACAATTACAATCTGCAATTTAGCCTTATAAAAGACAGAGAAGAACAATCCGAAATCATAATAAACGAATTAGAAGAATCTTATAATGTACCTTTTTCTGAACAAGAAATAGAAAATACTCTAAAAAACGTAAAGAATACGGCTGTAGGGTCAGACAATGTACCATATGAATTTATAAAACGAGCAAATGCAATATACAAAACAGAGCTACTAAATTTGTATAACACAATTTGGGAGCAAGGGTTTTTTTTCCAAACAAGTGGACAGAAGCTATAATAATTCCAATTCCAAAAAATAAAAAAGAATTAGACAATCCTCTAAATTACCGTCCCATTTGCTTGACCAGTTGTATTGGAAAATTGTTAGAAAAAATGGTAGCGTCCAGGCTAATGTGGTATTTAGAGGCTAACAAACTTCTATGCAATTTCCAAATGGGTTTCAGAAAAGGTAGATCTACAATAGATCAATTAACGGTGTTAGAGAACCACATCCAAGACGCGTTTGCTAGTCAACAACACTTAGTTGCAGTGTTCCTAGACATAGAAAAAGCATACGATACAACATGGCGGCATGGGATTATCCAAACGTTAATCAATTGGAAAATAGGAGGAAAAATGCTAGGGTTTATTATAAACTACTTGCGAGACAGATGTTTCAGAGTAAAATTTACGGGCTGCTTGTCATCACTTCGCTTACAAGAGAACGGGATACCACAAGGCTCATCTCTAAGCGTAGTCCTATTTGCGGTAGCAATTAATACATTGGTATCCAACGTAGGTCTAACTATGAGTAAAAGATATGTAGACGATTTAGTGATTTTCTATGCTGCCAAAGACCTGAAACAAATAGAGCAAGGTCTACAAACAAATCTAGACTGCTTATATCAACAAGCAAACAAAATCGGTTTTACTTTTTCACATAAAAAAACCGTTAGTATTCATTTCTGTCGATTGAAAAAATGCAACCAAGAACCGAACCTTACAATACGAGGAAAGCAAGTAAAGAACGTATCCTCAATTAAGCATTTGGGAATACTTTTGGACAAAAAATTACTATGGAAGCAACACGTAGAACAACTAGTAGCCAAATGCAAACGACTTTTAAATATTATGCGCTCAGTTGCAAACCTTAAATGGGGCGCAAATAGAGAGATCTTAATAAAATTTTACAATTCGATTATACAAAGTAAGATCAATTATGGGTCAACTATATACTCTGCAGCTAGACCTACACATTTAAAAAAGTTGGAATCAGTACGACTGCAAGGATTACGAATCGCTATAGGAGCTTTTCGTACTAGTCCTTATCCTTCAGTATGTTGTGAAAGCGGTGTATTTCCTTTAAAATATCAAATGGATTTAAACCTGCTTAAATACGGTCTGAAAATATGGTCACAAGATAATCATCCATTAAAAAGCATAATATTCAAACCTCAACATACAGATCTAATTTATGAAAACAAGCGTACTATCACGAAACTTACTAGAGTAAGAATTAAATATGCTTTATCGCATTATAAAATAAACTTACCGAACATCTATCAAAATCCATATAAAGAAACTCCTCCTTGGCTCTTTAAGGTTCCGGAAACCCACTTAGAATGCAGCACCTATAAAAAAGGAAACATTGATTATCAAATCTATAAAAATATATTATACGGTGTATTTGACAAATACCAAAATGCAACCGTAATATATTCGGACGGTTCGAGAACAAAGGAAGGTGCAGCTGCTGCCTTCTATTCAAACGGGAATTCGCACTACTGGACACTACCACGCACTTCAGGTATCTTTATGGCAGAATTGTACGCGATTTGGATGTGTTTAAGGTATATAGAGTATATGACTGAAGATATGTTCCTAATATGTACTGATTCTATGAGTGCTTAACAAAGCCTATCAAATACGCTTAACACCGATCCTTTACTACAAATTACATTAAATCTGCTTCATTGGTTAGGGAACAGAAATAAAAGTATTAAATTTGTGTGGATTCCAAGTCACATAGGTATAGACGGTAATGAAATTGCCGATGAAGAAGCGAAACTGGCAACAAAGGAAGAACTGTGTCAAGGTATATCATCTCGGTACGATGATATACAAATCGACATAAAAATGAAAATTGAGCAGGTCTGGCAAAGACAATGGACCAATGACATATCAAAACTTAAAGAAATTAAACCTAACATCAAAAAATATGAATACAAGTTATCACTAACAAGAAGAGAACAAGCTGTACTTACCAGATTGAGGATCGGCCATACCAGAATTACATCTTCATATATGATATCAGGTACTAGGCAAAAAAAGTGTGTCCATTACCAAAACATCTTAACAGTAAGACACTTGTTATGTGAATGCGAAAGATACAGTGATCTTCGAACTCAACTTAGAATATCCAATGAAATAGCCGATTGTTTGAAACCAGGAATAGAATATGAAAAAAGGGTTATTGAATTCCTAAAACGCAGTAATCTTTTCAATGATATTTAAAATACAAATGACAGCTAATAGCCAATGCAGCTGATGCGCTCAAAAAAAAAAAAATAATAATATTGGGTTACAATATAAAATACACATACCGTTGTTTAAAGTGATCCTGGTAATTATATAATTCAAAGTAATAACTATGATGGTTTTGGGAAATAATAGATGTTTTTATATAATATAAATATAAGTATTTAAAATTTTTTTGAAAATTGGAAATTTGATTAGTCAGAATTGATATAAAGTAACTAGATAATTTTATGTAAATCGACAACTAAGGTAAAAATATATATTTATATATTAATAATTTTGTCTAAAAAATTTTATGAATTTAAAATTTAAAATTTAAAATTTTCAATTTTGGTTGCTTAAAATTAGCCAAGAATATATGTTACTAATTTTGTCAATGTCTTTTTTTGTGTTTAAACTGTTTTCATTATTGAAAATATGTACCAATTCCAGTACTTCTCTTTTCTTCTTATTCTTTTCATTTGCCAAAACTTCTATATTAGGATAGTCTATTATATGTCCTGTAGCTTGTACATGTTGAGAAACACCGCAAGCATTAGGTTTAACTCTACAATCACTTTTATGTTGGTTTATTCTAAGTCTTAGAATTTGTGATGTCTGGCCAATGTAAGTCTTATGGCAAGTTGTACATTTTAATTTATATACTACGTCACTCCATTCAGTTGGTTGCTTCTTCAATCTTGTTTTTGAAAAGAATTTTGATATTAAATTTGTGCTTTTTGATATTAATGTGACTGGTTCATCTCTGCTTAATAATGTTTTTAGTTTAAGAAATATATGATTATATTCAATAGGTATATATACACTATTTGTGTTATCAATCCTTGGTGCTAGTTGATTGTCATTATTTAGTGGAGTGCTAAATAATAATTTATTTAAAAGCTTAGTAGGGTAACCATTTTCACTTAAAATATTTTTAAGTATAAGAAGATTTTTATTTATTAAAGAATTGTGACAAGTTTTTAAAATTCTATATTTATATTTAAGGCAATTGACTAAATTTATTTTATATTTAAATTCATGATAAGATGCAAAATTTATATATCTGTTAGAAGAAGTAGGTTTTCTATACCAGTCCAGAATTATTTTATTGTTAAGACTTCTAATAACTAAAGTGTCAAGAAATGTACACTATTGAAGGTGTCTTTTTTTTGGAAGGTGAATTGAATATTTGGGTGGTAGTTATTTAATAATATATTTCTGTTGAAATATATTTGAATAAAACGTTAATGTTGTGATTACTTTATCCTAGTGCCCCTTTGCCCAAAATATCTTACATTATAAATTATGGCACGAAATGTCTCTACAATAAATATTCAACATGGCAATGGTTTTTTCCAACGAATAAGACATAATTACGGAATAGATACAACAAAACAACTTAAATATTGGGATACATTAGATGGTCGCATTGCAAGAAATGAAAATAAAATAACTTTTCTACATAGATGTAAAAACAATCATATAACTCCTTCGTTTATATCAAATAACATTAGAAGTTGCACTAACCTCATTTTACAGTATAATAATTCACATAACAAAATCTACAATTTAAATAGATACGTAGTAAAAACAATCGTGAAATTAAGTATAAATAATGCCCATTATGAATTAAGAAAATCAAGAAATGAAAAAGAACAACTAATCATTCAATTGAGAGGAATATTAAATCCGAATGACTTTAATAGTTACTATCATAATCAAACTAATAGATATCACAAATATTTTATTAAAATTAAAACAAGCAATATAAAAACATACAAATTATTGGCTGAAAAAGAATCAAATAAACTTAAAATAAACATCCAAAAATGGTTTTCAAATAAATCATCATATGATATTCCCATTAATGTTAAAAAATTTTTGGCTCTTGGTAGTAACTTTGCTTTACCTATGACCAATAAAACAATAAATATACCTAAAACAATAGCAGAAGTAGAATATTTACTAGATAATATAAATTTAAATCATAAAGATTTACTACGTAATCAAATAACTAATGTAATCACTAATTTTATGAATGGAAACAATGAAAATTGCAATTAATTAAACAATTGGAAAAGAGAAACAATTAATTACTTAAAAAATAATAGAATATTAATTTTAAAATCTGACAAAGGAAATGTTACAGTAGCTATTGACGAAAATGATTATCACACAAAAGTCAAAACTCTTCTTGAAGATGAAAATACTTATCAATTACTAACCAGAGATCCTACTAAATTATATGAAAGAAGACACAATGATTTAATTCAAATACTAAAAATGAAGGACTACATTAATTCAAATGAAGGTAAATTACTAATTACAAAAAATTCATCTTGTTCAATATTTCATGCTGTACCTAAACATCATAAAACAAATTGTCTACTAAGACCGATAGTATCAACTATTAATGCACCTAATTAGAAACTTTCAATATTTCTCACAAAATTATTAACTTCTTTTAAAGAATATAATACTTACAGAATATATGATAGTTTTGAATTTGCAAATGCCCTAAATGAATTTCAATTACCTGATAATTCTACAATAGTATCTTTTGATGTCATATCATTATTTACTAACATTCCAATAAATTTAGCAAAAGAAGTAATAATGGATAACTGTAATTTAATAGAATGATGTTAATACAAATATAGATAAAATTACCATAGAAACTTTATTAGAATATATATTATCATCAAACTATTTTACTTATAACAACAAATACTTCAAACAAATCTTCGGACTACCGATGGGTTCTAACATTAGCCCTATAATTGCAGATACAATGGTTAATACACTCCTCAAATCAGTTATACCAACCTTAAATTTTCAATTACCATTTTTATATCAATATGTAGATGATATCATTTGTGCTCTTCCAACATCAGAAATAAATAATACTTTACTATTATTAAATAACTACCACCCAAATATTCAATTCACCTTCCAAAAAGAAGACACCTTCAATAGGGTACCATTTCTTGACACTTTAGTTGTTAGAAGTCTTAACAATAAAATAATTCTGGACTGGTATAGAAAACCTACTTCTTCTAACAGATATATAAATTTTGCATCTTATCATGAATTTAAATATAAAATAAATTTAGTCAATTGCCTTAAATATAGAATATTAAAAATTTGTCACAATTCTTTAATAAATAAAAATCTTCTTATACTTAAAAATATTTTAAGTGAAAATGGTTACCCTACTAAGCTTTTAAATAAATTATTATTTAGCACTCCACTAAATAATGACAATCAACTAGCACCAAGGATTGATAACACAAATAGAGTATATATACCTATTGAATATAATCATATATTTCTTAAACTAAAAACATTATTAAGCAGAGACGAACCAGTCACATTAATATCAAAAAGCACAAATTTAATATCAAAATTCTTTTCAAAAACAAGATTGAAGAAGCAACCAACTGAATGGAGTGACGTAGTATATAAATTAAAATGTGCAACTTGCCATAAGACTTACATTGGCCAGACATCACAAATTCTAAGACTTAGAATAAACCAACATAAAAGTGATTGTAGAGTTAAACCTAATGCTTGCGGTGTTTCTCAACATGTACAAGCTACAGGACATATAATAGACTATCCTAATATAGAAGTTTTGGCAAATGAAAAGAATAAGAAGAAAAGAGAAATACTGGAATTGGTACATATTTTCAAGAATAATGGAAATAGTTTAAACACAAAAAAAGACATTGACAAAATTAGTAACATATATTCTTAGCTAATTTTAAGTAACCAAAATTGAAAATTTTAAATTCATAAAATTTTTTAGACAAAATTATTAATATATAAATATATATTTTTACCTTAGTTGTCGATTTACATAAAATTATCTAGTTACTTTATATCAATTCTGACTAATCAAATTTCCAATTTTCAAAAAAATTTTAAATACTTATATTTATATTATATAAAAACATCTATTATTTCCCAAAACCATCATAGTTATTACTTTGAATTATATAATTACCAGGATCACTTTAAACAACGGTATGTGTATTTTATATTGTAACCCAATATTATTGTTTTTATTTTTATTACTAGTTTCACTGATGACGACAGAGTTTCTGTTGAAATCTATTTGAATAAAACGTTAGTGTTGTGATTACTTTATCCTAGTGCCCCTTTGCCCAAAATATCTTACATTATAAATTATGAATTATGGCACGAAATGTCTCTACAATAAAATATATATATATATATATATATATATATATATATATATATATATATATATATATATATATATATATATATATATATATATATATATATCGTAAAAAACTATCAAGTGATTCATAACCAATAACTCCAGTCACACCAGACGGCATAAACTCGTGTCTTTTAATTTTCGTATTTGCTTATTTTTTTTCTTTCAGTTCAAAACTTTAATAGAGTTACGCACTATTAAACAAATTGTTGCGTACAATGTGTTTTTAAATGAAGTCGTTATGAATATAGTTAGGAAACGAACACATTGGATGGGGGTTAAGAATGTAACTACATTATGTAGCGCTAGAAAGGGGAATAGAAAAAAGTATGGGAAATTAACAAACTATCCAGTTTATGCAAATTGATTACCTAGAATCCTTCCCAAAGTTAATTTGAAAACAGTTCAAATAATTAACTCGATAAGCAGGGTGTAGCCACTTTGCTTACGATATTTAAAATTATTTAAGTTGTCTCGGTCTAGCTCAATCGGTTCTCATGCTAGCAAGAAAAGGGGGGTTGGCTCGTTTCGGTAATTAGTTTTGGGCTGAACACTGTTCGCATTGAATGATTAGAATATAAAGTTTTGATATTTATATTGACCTATTATTATACAGAACTAAATATTTCAGTCCTAAAACTAAGATAAAACAAAATAAAATAAAAATATGTACAATAACTAAATAAATAAATTTGCCTGGGGATGCATGGTCTTCGTAACCGTCCTGGGCTTTGTTGGTCGCCTACTGAGTTCGGAGACGTTTTTGAGTGACTAGGAATTAATCCTACCTTTATCTGCCTATTAGGCACTCGTATTATAACAAACATCCTAACTAAAGTCGGTCCTGTAAACAAGAGCTACCCGGAAATTCGCTTAAAAGTGTAACGGTAAAACGAACTTGAGATCAGGGCAACGTTCGCGTTTACGTCTGTGCGGTCAGTTTCAAAAAATCAATACTTTAAAGTAACATTGGTGCGCGTTACTATTTTCACATACGATTTTGCCTTCAGACTGTAATTTTCTATTAAATGGACTGTCTTATATTTGTACGATATAAATTACAACGGTGACGGTGTATGACGATTTAAATAAACAAACTGCAGGCGTATCGGCTTTGGGTTGCTTTATTACGGAAGTATTATGCAATATTGTGCGGGGGTCTTTCGATTCAGATTGGATGGAAGTCCGGATGGGACTCTGACGTAGAAAAACTTTCGATGTTTTTGAAATTAACGTCGAAGGGGGTATAAAATTCATTATTTGTTGATTTCTGCGAAATTTGATTAACACGGGATAATTAGCAAATATTTAATGAAAATTTAGTAAAGGATGCTGGGTGTTTACAAGGATAGGTCCGGAATTAGCTGTAAAAGTAGTGAACAAATATATGTAGGGCAATCTAAACCACTTATCAAAATTTGATTTAAAGCAAAGTAGTAGATACAGTATCTTTAATCCAGCATACTAATATTAAGTACGAACTTGATTGCTATGAAAGTTATGAGATCTTTAAATTCAAACAAATTCTAATGAATAATGACCATCAAGGACGTTTGGGGTACTCAGAACTCATTAAACCTTCGTACATTTCACTTTCACCAGAGAAGCAACGAAGCGTTACTCGCTGATGGTATACAGGGTGTTCGGAAATTGCACGGCCATAATGTAGTGGGTGATTGCTGGTCATAAAATTTGAAGAAATTCCTGTAAACATAGGTCCGAAAATTCATATTTATCGAGACCCAGTGTGTTAAAGTAAATTTCCGAAATCAATTTATTTTTCATTTCTTAGGAACCATTAAAGATATTGTATTGAAATTTTAAAGACAAACTCGGAGCAGTATCGTGCACGATGTAACATAGTTAAAATTTGGCATTTGTTTCTATTAGCGTACTTATAGAGCATATGTGACTTTAAGTATAATGCCGTTACATACCTAATACCTTTTAATTGGAATTGGGTTATCAATGGTGTATTTTTGTATTAACGTTTTACATAACTCTAAACGTTTGACAACACTTACAGTTATCGTCTTCAGTAGTAATAAAATCTTACATAGTTGTTTAAGATGTAGAAACAAATTCATGAAATTTGCAAAAGTGAAAACGCAAATATAAGAGTGCTATTAATATAACGTGTTAAGCCAACTATGGAATACAATTTTAGTAAAGAATCACTAAATCCTTACAAGCTAATAGATGTTCACTTAGTGATATTGGCTTTAAACACTTCCTACAATCAATTTTAGGTTCATAATAATATATGGCATACGAATATGAATCAATATCAAATTAATGCTTAGAAATGATTTAATAAATTCAATACAAAATGTCAATTGTATGTAGAAGTGTGGTGTACATTCAATCAAAATATAATTGCAATTTTAAAGAAAGCTGTTTGAAGTAAACCACATAAAAACCACAGAGAGGTATAAATTTCGATTACTTCCTTGTGTATCTTTCCTATATTTCGGTTCTGAACACGTAAATTTTACAAAAATCAAATTATATCTCCTTCACAATTCTATAAATAATTCCACACTCTGCTTGCACCTAACCATCGATTGCTAGTGAATCTTGCAGTGACCCAATCACAAATACCTGGAAACACAACTGCTTCAAGCGCAAATAAGATCATATTTATGTTTAATGAGACATAGCTTAAAAGGATCAGATTTCATTTCGTCAATAATTTTATTCAAACGTTACTTTACCAATACATTACATTTTTAGTATAATATATTATTTTTACTTTCACGTATATGGCATATATAAGGGAATGTATTGTGATTAAACTTAAAAATCACCCAAACTGTATTTCTAGAAGAGTTGCGAGTCCGTGATATGAAAAACGGTTGTCGTGGTGGAGTACATACCTGTGTGTGTATGTGTGTGTGTGTGTGTGTGTGTGTGTGTGTGTGTGTGTGTGTGTGTGCGTGTGCGTGTGCGTGTGCGTGTGCGTGTGCGTGTGCGTGTGCGTGTGCGTGTGCGTGTGCGTGTGCGTGTGCGTGTGCGTGTGCGTGTGCGTGTGCGAGTGCGTGTGCGTGTGAGTGTGCGTGTGTGTACGTGTGCGTGTGCGTGCGCGTATGACGGTGCGTGTGCGTGTGCGTGTGCTGTGTGTTTGTGTGGTGTGTGTGTGTGTGTGTGTGTGTGTGTGTGTGTGTGTGCATGCGTGCGTGCGTGAGTGAGTGAGTGAGTGAGTGCGTGCGTGCATGCTTGCGCGCTCTATTGCGAGTGCGAGTGCGAGCGAGTGTGAGTGTGAGTGAGTGTGTGCGTGTGTGGGTGTGTGGGCTTGTGGGTATCTGCATTCGTGCGTGGATGCGTGCGTACGTGCGTGCGTGCGTGCGTGCGTGGGTGCGTAGGCGTGGGTGTGCGTGTGCGTGTGTATGTGCGTGCACGTGCGCGTGCGCGTGGGTGGGTTCGTGCGTGCGTGCGTGCGCCCGTGTGCGCGTGTGTCGCGTGTGTGTGTGTGTGTGTGTGTGCTTGCGTACGTGCGTGCGTACGTGCGTACGTGCGTGAGTGCGGGCGTGCGTGCGAAATTTTTTTTGCCGTCCTGAGAAGTCAAAACTGATGTGCCGAAAATGTTCATTATGATTAGTTTTGATAATTAATAAGTTAAGTTGATCAAAGTTCGTTATGAGAAAATATTTAATTCTTTTGTGATGGGTGGGAAGTTGAACGTACTGTGGTGACAGCAAAGCTTGTGAATGGAAGAAAACGGTCGATTGTGCCGGAAAAAGGTAACTTTTAATGTAGATTTGATCTGAAACGTCAGTGTTCAATAAACTTAAATAGAATTGGGTATTTTGTATTGAAGAGAATGCAAAATGTCAATCCAAGAATGTTGAATTATATGAAGAGTTTAATAAATAAATAATTTTACCCAGATAGTTGTGTCAAATCTATCTACCTTTTACAAGGCAGAAATTTACATACGTGTATGTGTTCAACTGGTTACATGTGTTTTGTACATTTAATGTAAGACCAAATATGAATAAGTTAAAAAGATCCGTATCGCAACATTAATTTTTTGCCCTATTTGCGAATTTTACACGAAACAAGCATAAGAAGATTATGTTCTGGCCACATCAGATTTTTTATTAATTATATGCTTCCAACGTGCAGTTGAGGGCACACGGTGCATAAGTTATTAGCCCTGCGCAAATATCCATGTCTACGTATGTTTTTTAAACCGATGACCGAGAAACCAATCCATAACCGGAGGCGCAGCTTTCTTAGTATGTGAATACGCAACCACTAGGCCAAGCTGGCATACCTAAATATTATTTTGCAGTGTACTTGTTTACTCTGACGTTGTTGTTGTTTTTTTTAAAATAATATCTAGTGGTATACGAAGAAGGCTCAGTTGATAACTGACATTTTCTACCACGTTAACATTATATCGCTACACTCTTAAAACTACAAGCATAGTTTAAGTATTTAAACTATGCTACAAGCTACGTACGGAAACGGTGTACTCGGGGGGGTCGCTATAACACAAATATATTTCTTACGCGATGCAATTTTATACACATAGGTATGTAGAGGGTCTGCTTTTCAATAACTTTATTCATTACTTTGTGTACAAAATTATCCTGTAAATAAAAAATTTTTAGTGTAGTAAAGAGAGCAAAATTGTAATCCTTTAAATTACACCTTAATAAGAAAACTTTTTCTTTGAAGTTAATGAATACTAAATCAGTTTACTTTGTCGTTAGTTAAATATTCATTAAACAGTGTGAATTAAATCAAATTATAAAAATGAAGTCTTAAATTATTATTTAACAATGTTTATAACAATTTGTAGTCAAATAGGATTTAAAATTTTTATATACAAATTTTACACCTCAGCTTAAAGGTATTTACAATATGTTGCATTTTCTTGAAAGTATTTAAATTAATTCGTATTTTAGAATAGTTTAATCCCTTGCATTACTTTTATGTCAAAAGAGGCCGGCTGTTTGATATAAAACCTTTTATTTTCAATCTTTTCCACCCTACAGAAATGTGTGTCCTAATTCGAGAAACGGATTAGAAAAAGATTTTCACAATAAGGTTCTGAAAGTTGCATGTTCAGTTTTCAATAGGGAACTAAAAGAACAATATAGACATTTTCTTAATTGATTTTTAATACCAATGACGCTGAGAATACTTAAAAAAATATATTTTATGGTAGTAAAACAAATTTATTGAAATTAAACTATAAAAGGGCATCATCTTTTTTTTTATGATTGTGGACCTGAACAGGCTAAATTAGGCCTATCGTGCTAAAGCACTCAGGAACACTTAGGAGGATGGATAGAGGGATAATAAATTGCCAATACATGCCTATGAACAGCTACCTTAAATTTTCTCATATCATAAGTGAGAGGAAAACAGGAACTAGGGAGATCATTCCAGAGTTTAGAAGCCGTGTAGAAAAATGTCGATTGCGCCCGTTTGGTACGACAAGTGGAGATTTGTACTGCATACTGATGATGTGAATGAGCCAACCGAATGTTTCTCGCAAAGATAGCTCTAGATGGTATCAAAGAATATAATTCAGCAGCACAATAGCCGTTGCAATAACGATAATATAAAGAAAGAACTGAAACCATCCTTCTATGCTCAAGGGACTGTATGTGAGAAGTTAAGGACGGGTCATTTATAAGCCTAATCGCTCTCTTTTGAATACGATCAACGATATCGAGAGCGTATTGGGGAGCACTAACCCAGAGGTGAGAATTATATTCCAGATGAGGTCGAATTTGGTCCTTATACAGCATAAGGAGTTGTCGAGAGGTAAAGCACTGCTTAGATCTGTACAAAAAGCCTATATTACGAGCAGCTGTTTTGGTAGCTGACAGAAGATGGTCAACCCATGAGAGATTTGAAGATACAGTCATACCCAACAGAGTAATAGAGTCTGAAAACTTAAGAACTGAGCCGTTCATACCTACAACAGGAAATGATCGATCTTTTTTGGCGGACGTAAGGCAACACTGAGTTTTGTTAGCATTAAATTTAACTGTATTATTGCTTCCCCATTCGAGAATACGTTGAATGTCTTTGTTGATTGAATTTTCCATTTCAGCTTTAATTTCTTGATTTGATATAGAAGGTGGATTATCACTATGAGTAGACTGAAATGAACTACAGTGAAGAGTGCTATCGTCAGCAAAGCAATGGATGGGGTTAGTTGTTGAAGAAATAAGGTCATTTATGTACAGTATAAAAAGCATAGACGCTATAACAGATCCCTGTGGTACGCCCGAGTTAATGCTGACTTCTTTTGAAAAAAGCCATAAACTACGACACGTATTCGTCTTTTATCAAGGAAACTAGAAACCCAGTTGATGAGCGTATCATTTAATCCAAACGAGGTGAGTTTGGCAAGTAAACACTTATGCCAAACTTGGTCAAATGCCTTTGAGATATCTAAAGAGACTACAACTGTTTCACCAGACTGCTCTACTTTATTGTTCCAAACTTGGGTCATATATGAAAGAAGATCGCCTGTTGAACGATTTTGCCTAAACCCATATTGGTGGTCACCAAGGAGTTTGTTAGTTTCAAGGAACGTGAGCAGTTGCTGATTGATTGCTTTTTTCATGATTTTAGACAAAATGGAAGTGATGACAATTGGTCGGTAATTTGAGGGATCGATCTTATCGCCTTTTTTGGGAATAGGTTGAACATTTGCTAACTTCCATGATGAAGGGAATTCCCCAGAAGACATAGAGCTTGGATAGGACTGGTACTAGTTCGGGGGAACATTTCTTTAACACAATAGCTGGGATACCGTCTGGGTCAGTCGCCTTATTGAGATCAAGCCTACTGACGATCGATTCCATGAGCTTGTACCGAAAATGAATTGGTTTCATAGCGTATGAAGAAGAGTTGACTAGGGGCACATCTTTTCTAGAATCATTGAGACACGAGTTTGATGCAAACAAATCCACAAAAACTTTGGCTTTGTCTACAGAATGAGCAACTACCGATCCGTCAATAGACGTTAGAGGGGGAAATGAAGATGTTCCAAAGTTTTTACTAATGGCTTTAGCTAAAGACCAAAATTTACGACTGCCTAGTCCATTGCATTTTCGTTGTTCGAACAACTTTTTAGTTTTAGTGATGACACTTTTGCAGATATTTCTAGCACCAACGTATTCTACATAACTGTCGACCGATTTATTAGATCTCCATTTAATGTAACATTTATTTTTTAAAGATATTGCATCAGCACAAGCCTTATTGAACCAGTGTTGGGAACGTGAATGACCTATACGGTACTGTTTTTTGGGAATGTATAACTCCATTCCCATAAGGATGACTTCAGATACTGAAAGAGCGATGTCCGAAGAAGAGGACGACTTAAAACAATACTCACGCCATGGAAAGGTTGCAAAGAAATCCCGTAAATCACTCCATCGAGCTGATTTAAAACACCACAAGGTTCTATCGGTTTTGCGAACAACAGTGGAATTAGGTACAGTAGAAATGATTTTTATTAGACAATGATCGGAAAGACCTAAAGACGAAAGAACGGAAGTTTTATAAACAAGAGGGTTTGATGTAAGAAAGAGGTCTAGAAGATGTGGAGTATTGTTAGGGTTATCAGGGATTCTTGTGGGAAACCTATAAATGCAACAGTAGAATTTCACATAATTAGGACCAGAATGATTAAACCAAATCACGTCAAAATTTTTATTTTCTAAGGAAGAAACCCTCCTGCAAGCAATTCTGTCCTTGATGTAGACACATACGCCTCCTTTATATCTAATGTTAGAGTGAAGGTGGTATTGAGGAAATTGCAAGTCGGGTGACTCGGAGCTTTTAGAGGAGACTTGTGTTTTGGATAGAAACAAAATATCAGGTTGTAATTGTTCAAGATGTTGGTGAATAGCATTAAGATTAGACCTGATACCGCGGATGTTGCAGTAGTGAATCAAAAAGTTGATACTTTCGATGACCGCGGTCGCTTGGGCCCTGCCCTCCCGCACATCCAAATGGGGCAGGATTTTACGTCCGGAATTTATAATCCTAGAAACCACAGCCATCTTATTTTTTAATTTGGGACTTTTAATCCGATAGGAAGACAGTGAGAGCGAGAAGGAAGAATAAGGATGAGAATAGATTAAGGATGATGGAAAAGGTAACCGGTAGCCCTTACCGAGCTCAGAAAATCGGAGACCCAATATTAAGGAGCCCATGGTAAGGGTGGTGGTACCTCCCCGGCTGGGAAGGAGTATACCACCCTATGTCTAGTATAGCACGAGTATTTAATCAATTTGCCGGCTAGCCAAGGTAATTAAAATTTACTTTGTGGGCGCCAGATTCTAACTATGAATATAATTAAGATCAGCAACACTACACCAAATAAACCTTGAATCTAGAAACAAAATAGTTATAATACAAATACTATGTACAGGGTGGTTCATTTTCGATGTTTTCTTATGGGAAGTGCCCTTTCCATTACAGATAGACGAAAAGTAATATGAGGTCCTTATGCTCTATTTTGGTGTTAATTAAGATCCAATAGTCATAATCAAGATATCTCTGACCGTTATTGCGCAATTAGCCAAAATTGAAAAAATGGAGATTTTGAAAAACTCTAATAACTGTTTTATTTCTAAATGTATCGACAAACTGTAAAAACATTCTTAAGGCACTTTTTTAAGCAGAATCCGTTAGTGTATTCAAATTTTTAATACCTCCTTAATTTAAAAAGACATGACATAAAGTTGTATTTTTTATATGGAAGCCATAGTCGGTTATGACATTTCTTTGTGCTTTTTAAAAATATATAACACCTCTATGTTATTTTAAGGATTAATTGATTTTTTTAAGTTTTTCTTAATTGGTATATTTATTAACGATAACAGTTGGCTTAGAAAACCAAATATGAAATTGAAATAGAAAAAAACACTTCCAGTAAAATATTTTAGAGACATTTTGTAATTCAAATAAGTTTAATTGTAATGTTGAATTTAAATTGAAATTGAATATTAAATTATCAAAAAACCTCAAATGCAAATTGAAATTAAATAAAAATAAACATTATAACATCATCAGAAACTATGAAAAGCTAACAGCAAATCACTTTTTATACGTATGTAAACATCTAATTCTATAAACGAACAAAAATATGAACAAAAAATATCAATATAAAAAACACACTAAAACCACAAATATTTTTCAAACTGTGCGCCTTCTTTTTGGATGCAAACTTCGCATCGTCTTCTAATTCTAACTACAAGGGAATTATGTGCGGCAACTCCGTATTGCTGAAATATGACATTGCAATATTGTGCTAAAAGAAGACTCTCTAGTAATCCCTCCAAATGAATTCGTAGAATATCGAGATATTTCATTGAGTTTAATGTTCCTTCATACATGCGATAATAAAAACATCCATTTTTAATGCAGTACGACACATTTATTCCAAATTTCCATTGCCTCCTGCGGACAATATTGACATGAGAGTTGGTATCTGCCCAGTAAGGTAAATTTTGATTATTAAAAATACCATCATTACTGATATGCGCCTCGTCTGACCATGCGATAGAGTTTGAAAGATTAGGTATATTTTGGCACTGACTTATATACCAGTTACAAAACTCAGTACGCCGCCTTCTGTCGTCTATAGTCAAAAAATGTTCTTTCTGAAATCTATAGCAATAGTATTTGTATTTCTTTAAAATGTGAAGGGCTTTGCTTCGAGACACGCTTAGATTAACCATTTGTCTAATTGAAGTTGTTGGCTCTGCTTCGACTTGTCCTAAGACGACCATTGAATTTTCTGCAGAATTTCATTTAAAGTAAGCTTTTGGCCTGGAATTTTTAAAAGAACCGAATTCAATTAAATTTTTCTGTAACCTAAAATTAATTAAGATATTGTTTTGAGCTAGCAAAAATTTTAATTTCTATTAACTATACCGTTCAAAAATGCTTTTATTTGGCTGCCGCCTTTCAGGGAAATTTTGTAAATATAATTCCGGTGCTACATTCTTTGTAACATACAAAAATTCATTGGTGCATAATTCTGTTAATTGCTAGAAAATTATCTATTTTTAACTTCTTCTCGATATGTACTAAACGCACAATTCGTACAATCAATGTTGAAAAACATTGCAGTAATTTACATGTCTTCTATTGTGTAATTTAGCAAAAATCCGGTTAATGTTAATAATTCTATCAAAAGTAAATAGGTATGACATCTGTCGGCGTCTACCCAAACTCTGTACTATACAATGGTTGTAAACATTAATACTTTAAATTAGTTTATGAAATTCTCGTAAGAGGGCGAGGCTTAATGTATCAAATAACCAATAGGAAAATCGTTTTATTGAACATAAATCTAATAGATCACAAACTCGATTTTGATAACCAAAAATTTTCACTTTCTTCTCCGCCATTTTGGAGACGCTACGAAAATTTTGTGATTTCTTTTACACTTTCTCTACTAAACGAAATTATTTCGGATTCTGGTAAAAGATTTCAAACCAATAGGAATTTCTACCAAATTTTCTAGTCCTATTGATCGCAAAGTTTGCGGATTGTAAACAAAATTTAATAGTGTCCAATAAGGGGGAATATACAATCTACGAGTATAAAATATTAGATTGGAACCTAGTAGGCTCGTGGTTTTTTACATTTATTGCACGCCTTACAACGTAGTGCGAAAATAGAAACCGAAAAATAAAAGTAACAGGAATCCTTATTAATCGTCACATATTTTGAAACTGGCTTCTCGGATAGGACCATAAATTGGGATTACATGTAACTACATCTACTTCATGCGTGCTGTTTAACTATTTTCATGATAGTGGTTATATTTTCCATTTATGGAACTGGTGTGAGGTAACCATCGTAATCTGTTGGAGTTAACAGGTCAGATTAGTGCATGTTTTATTTCGTATACACCTATGACTTCCTCATTATACTATAACTCATCTGGAGTGATACTAAAACAACAATTGATTAGTTATTGATTAGAAGTACACTATAAATATACATACCTACGCTAATTAGTTATAAATGCAAATCTCAACGTACTATTAATATTCAACACAGACACAAAATATTTTAGTGCTTCATATAACGTTACTGGCAATATTACTCTTGCGGGTTTCAATATTCTTTTTGGAATGCAAACCTCATCGTTGATGTGGGTCGAGTTGGCGGCCATTTGCATATCTAGTACTGTTCAGAGGCCGACTTCTCACGTGATAAAGATATAAATATTTAACACCGTTATGCAGCCGTTATTGTAGAACTGCTATCAACTTGTTATTTGCTACTTTTTATTTTGAATATAAATTGACTTCATGATAAAATTCACTACCTGCTACTTCTCATTGTAAATGTTTAACACTGTTATGCAGCAGTTATTGTAGGACTGCTATCAACTTGTTATTTGCTACTTTTCATTTTGAATATAAATTGACTTTATGATAAAACTCACTACTTGCTACTTCTCATTGTAAAGATACTTGGACTTTTGTATTCAATATAAGTTACTAGGGTCACAATTTAACTGCTATTTCATACTTTAAGATAAAACTTGCTATTTGCTATCTTAACGCACTGTAAATGGGTATGACTATAGGTGTATTATTCGTATAAAGGTTACTTAACGATTATTTTGATTTTGGGTGTAAATTTGAACTTTACCGATTAAAAATGTATTTGTTATAATTTTGGTGTACAACGGCAGCAAGTTTCTGTTTTGGTAAATGTAAATAATTTTCTTACGCGCTGTTAGCGTAAATTTTTAAGCTTCTCTTTCAGGGGTAATTGAGTGGAAGGCCTTTCATCGTGAAAAGAGAAACATATTATAAATATTATAAGTATTTTTATCTCTATTTTATTTTTTGTTTTTTTGTAAAGCGGTTATGAGTTGAATTAAATCCGCTCTGCGAAAGTTAATTAAATTCATATTTTTCTGTGGTATGTACCCATATAGTATATAGTATAACTATTATTTGGAAATGTTCTGGGTTATAATTTTGGGAAACATATTAACGGGTTAACGATTGTGTAATTATATTTATAATCTTTCTCAAGGCGTTGTTTATACTACGCAGATAGCCGAGTTATTATTTTTTTGTTGTTCACTGCTACCATTAAACCAAATTATTTTTTTACTTCAAAATATAACGATACGTTCGAGAGACTCATTATTTTATTCTTCCCGTCCTTTGTGAATGTTATCCTTTCCTTCCTGTACTTACCTGCACATACATTACTATCCTACTGCGTTCGACTTCCGGGGAACAACTCCTGGCGCCTGTTAAATAAATACTTCTGACCCCACCCGCCTCCTATGAGCTAGACGGTGTATTTCTAACAGCAGATAAGTGTAGGACTTACCGTCTGTGGTACTTGCTAACTTCTTTTTGTTTCTTTGTCTACGTTCTAATATCTTACGTCCTTCGGATAATATAAAACACTTTATAATTAGGCACATTAATAACAAAATTCCAAGATCACTTTGTTGCACACTTCTAACGTTTAATTTATTATTTGACATATAGGTATCATTGGCTTTTACTCAAATAAATCTCAGCCTCCTATACCTACTGTGTATTCTTAACATAAAACGTAAATAAGAAAAACTTAAAACATCAATTAATTATTAAAATAGCATAGAGGTATTATATATTTTTAAAAAGCACAAAAAATGTCATAGCCAACTGTGGTTTCCATATAAAAAAATACAACTTTATGTCATATCTTTTTTAATTAAGCAGGTATTAAAAATGTGAATGCACTAACGGATTCTACTTACAAATGAGTCTTAAGAATGTTTTACAGTTTGTCGATACATTTAGAAATAAAAAAGTTATTCAAGTTTTTCAAAATCGCCATTTTTTCAATTATGAGTAATTGCGCAATAACGGACAGAGATATCTTGATTATGACTATTGGATCTTAATTAACACCAAAATCGAGCACAAGGACTCCATATTACTTTTTGTCTATCTGTAACAGAAAGGGTACTTCCCATAAGAAAAAAAAACATCGAAAATGAACCACCCTGTACATCAAATATACAAAATAATTATGGAATACAAAAATTACCGATATTTTTATAATTCGCAGTCAATGTATCTTCAAGTTTAATTCGTTTGCCCCTTTCTGATGATTATTGAATGAAATTGAAGTTAAAAGTTCCCAGATTGAATATTGCAAATACAAGAGCCAATTAGTCTCCAATTAATTTCCCTAAAACAAGCTTTCTTTATAGGTATGGGTATTCAGCCTTAATAATCTCCAACTTGTATCTGACCAGAGTCAACCCACAAGTATTATATTCTTTCTAAAATAATATGGAAGTCAAGTTACCACTCTAACAATGCAAACGAATTTGACTTACACAGATGTTATAATTTGATAGTTTCTGTTCAACTCTTGTGAAATTTGAAACTCTGGATTTTCAAAGAAGTTCTTAAATTTAGCAAGACGGGTATCATAAAAAAAATCTAAAAGAATTGTCGTGTAAGATAACTTATGTCAAATAATTCACGTTTTACCTAGATGTAATGGCTTTCAAAACTTAGTAAGCTTGTTATCTGTATGATTCTTAATTTGGCAATTTAAACATCAATGGGATGGGTAATTCTTGTAGCAATCTGTAGATTCATAACAGAAAAGTGAAAAAAAGAGAGCCAAATGTACTTACAATATATACAATGTCGGTTACATTAATTAATCCAAAACGTTAATATTAATGCTCCAATACTTTATCCGACACAAATGAGCACAATATATAAAATTGAAGGAGGAGGAATGATCCCCAAAAGGAATTAATCACAATTAACAACGGCCTACATTTTTTTTTATTGTTTTTCTCTATTGATTTAATAACATTTTATCGTAACGTAACTAAGCAATAGTTCTAAACAACAAGTATGCAAAACGTACACGCTACAATTTTCTTAATCACGCAATCTATAAATCCTTTGGTGTTAAAATAGTATGTTAAATAATAAGAGTGGTAAGCTCTCGTGTAAATTACGCTCGTCCGTTATAGGCATTACCATCCTAGTTGTGTACTATGCTTTTTGTACTCCTATAAAACATAAAAACAGCGACGTGTGAATAATACGTAACTGCCAGTCATTAAGATTCTTATGACCTTTGAACGTTTTATACACGTACTTAATATTGTAATGAACGATCCTATAAGAATAAATTATTGTATAAATGTATTATAGGATTATATGGCTTATTTCAATTACCACGTTGAAAGTTCGAAAAATTCGAACTACAATAAATAGAACTAATTGACGCCACTGATTTTATTAGTTATCTTGAACTGTAGATACATCAATACTTTCTATTCCGAATCTAATATTTATAATTAAAGTTGGATTTGCCTAAATCAATCAATAACTGTAAGATTTAGGTATAGGGAATGCTTAAGAAGAGTAAAGGTATTTCCAAAGTACTTTTCAGAGATGATATAAAATAGAGGGTGTTCTATTTAAAATAACCGAGATAATCATGGATGTGGGTTTTGGATCACCCTGTACAAAAAATAAAAGTTATCACAAAAGTGATAAGTTTTAACAAAATCAGATTATCACGAAATTATTTTGCCTAAGACAGATTATTCCTCAATTGTTTATTTTAAATAATATAGGGTGACCATTGCATACGATTTTCACATAAAAACGGTCATATCTTTAAAAGTACCCTGTATAACCTAGTAAAAACCGTCATTATTCGAATAGGAAAAATGAGCCTACTTGAAATTTCACATAATATACAGGGTATTCCATTAAAAAAACATAAATTTGTTATGCTGTGACTATGAAAAACCCTGTATATTATTAAATAATTTTGAAATGTACAGCTTGACTTTATGAATAACTTTTATTTAAAACTTTTTATCGTAACTCTCAAGGTAACGAAACTATCGAACTCTCCGGCGTGTAAGTTGAAGACCCTTTATAGTAAATGCTTAAGAAAGTTCAACATATTTTTTACTCACAATCTAAAAATGCAATAAATACAATATATTCTAAAAAAAATTTTGATACGCCCCAATTTTATGGGACATCCTGTATATTTAAAAATAATTGTAAAATATAACCTTTATTAACCCACATCTAAATCAGTAAACAACATTGTTGACATTTTTACCGTTTAGCCATAATGGACCGTCACGTCATCGGTGACTCACCCTGTATATTCCTAAGAAAAGGTGATCAGTTTAGAGTCAAAATAATCAAAAATAAACAAACATGAACTATATGCCCAAGAAGTGTGGAATATCCTATATGTCTCCGTTTAGCCATAGTGAGCGTCACGTCAACGGTGACGCTGTATAGTTAATAAGACAATGAATTTCAAAGTGATATATATTGTAGTTCCCGAATTTATATACTCATATAATAACATAATGTACTTACTTTACTTTCTTAGAAATAAAAAACATAATTAAAACAAATGTTAGGTAGCATTCACATATTGACTTTTGAGGCAGGATATTAAATTTACAGGTTCATGTAATTAACATAATTATTTCAATTTGGCTACCAATTTCTACTAATGATCATCACAAGGAATGAGAGGCAGGAAGCGTTGGTCTTGAAAGTGTTAGAGACCATACGGTTGTATTGCAACCCATGAGAGATACATAAAATATCGAAATACAGTCATTTATTGCTACACTATACTTAGCATCTAATAAATGATAAAATTTGAGATAGATATATGCGATTAGGGTATACTTTGAGAATAATTGCTGAACTTTAGCAAATATGTCTACCTTCTATTTGTTAAGGATGATTTATTGGGTTAACAGTTTTTTGTGTACTAAAGGCAAGTGTATTGCTATTAATATTTTAGAACTTAACTTTTGTAAATGTAATTATCTAAGGGAGAACAAAACAACACAACACAAAAAAGAAAAGTTTCCAAACTAAAGATTTTATTAAAGAATCTGTAGCTAACATTATTGATAAGTTGTTATAATGTTACACGTAGAACGCCACAAATGTTAATTTCAAATTTCGAGTAAACCTTAAAAGAATTTTAATATTGAGATTGTTAAAAGTAGGTTCGCGTAATTAGTTTTCATTTAGCTCGAACAACGAGAAATTTCGTTTTAATTTTCAACATAATTTATATAATTAGAGCTTTTTATTGAGTAATTAGGTTACTAAAAGTTAACTATACTTTATTACAAGAGGTGTATGTATTTTTTTTTATTTAGATTTTATAGAAACGTAAAGTTCTGACTTAATCTTAAAGGACGATAAAAAAAGCAAAATAGTTATTTTTATTATAAGAAAAGTATTCTTTTTCCTTACGCTTCCCTACGCCTCGAATAGAAAGATCGCGATTCGTAAAGAAGAACCTACTTTTCTTTAAGAATAATACATAAAATTTTTTCGGACACTAAATGGAAATGGATTACATTTTATGAGAAATTATTTAAAAAATACATCCATCACTGCAGCAACTAAACAAAAATAGGTAAACAAAAATTTGTCAAGTGTGAAAATGGAAATCAATAATGAAAATCATCCTGAAATATCGGCATTAGCGCTTGAAGCTGTTTCTAGTTTATTATCCTTGAAATCACGAGATAAATATGAGAAGACCTAGAATATTTTCAATTCTTGGAGGACTTCAAAGAATGTAGGGAGTATCGACGAAGAAGTTATGCTTGCTTTTTTTCATGAAAAGGTTAGTTTTCCTAAATAAATTTATTTATTTATTTTAAGTTTTATCTTTATATTTGATTATAGGCGGAAAGACGGAAATCTTCCACGCTGCGGTCAACATATTCAATGTTGAAAAGTACGTTGAGAGTGAAGGAAAACGTCGATATATCTAATTATGGGAAGTTACAGTTATATTTAAAGCGCCAACGTGAGGAATATGAAGCAAAAAAATTAAATAATTCTATCGCAGGATGATGTGTCAAAACTTTTGACAGAAGCGCCTGGCGATACTTTTTTTATGATTAAAGTGGCGTTAATTTTCGGTCTGTATGGGGCATGTAGTGAGGAGTTAAGAAAGCTAAATGTGAAGGATATCGAGGATACCGGCTCTATTTTGGTTGTCACCCTCCATGACAATAAGACAAGGAAGAAGCGTATATTCACCGTTATGACGGAAATGAGAGGAATTAATGAGATTGTTCATATTTTATATGAACAATAAATGTACAGTGCAACCTGTGGGGATCCGCAGTTTCTAGAAGAAACCGAAGAAAATTGCCCATTATTTGAAATTACCCAACCCAGACGGTTATACTGGATACTGTCTACGTCGAACGTCAACTACTTTCCTTGCTGAGGGAGGAGCGGATATCAGGAGTCTCAAAAATCATGGAGGATGGCGATCAAACACTACTCCAGAAGAATATATAGAAGAAAGCATTAACAATAAAATTGCAACTTCGAAAATGATATTTAATCAGGCATCATCGTCTCATCCCTTTCCGCGCATTGAGTCATTTTCGGCCATTGCGCATGGTTACCTTGAGCGTCCCTTGGTTCATGGCTTGAACTACGTGTTTAAGTAGAAGCCATTTTCGCTTTGTTTAAATCTTTATTTACAGTGCCACATTTACATGGTGAGTTATTAGAATTACCGTACGAAAATTTGAGACATCTACATTTCAGGCAACTCGGTTTTAATTATACTGTTACCACTTATTTTACTTTGGGTTTAATTTTATTTTAACGTTAACTTTGCAAGATGATGCAATAGCTTTTGCTAATACGAAGTGGGATTTCAATTACCAAATTTTACTTTGAACCATACAAAATCAATGCATTGTGGAGGTTTATAAAGAAATTTCTATATATTTGGAATTACCAGCATATCAATCGGATGTTTACTTCAACTTCCATCAAAATTGCGCAATAAAATTTAAAGTGATGAGTCGACAGCATTATTTCCTTATCTGCTGAACTTCCAGTGCACCCAAAATGTAAAAGAAATTACATCAGGTATTTCATATTGTTAATTAATTCACATTATAGTTTAAGACCGTTAATTAAGAATCACTAACATTAGTTTTTAAGAGATCGTCATTATAAGCAAATTAAGTATCGTAATAAAACTCATTAGTGGATGCATTATTTATACGACACCCATTAAATATTACAAGTTGGGTTCTGCATCATTTTCTACGTCAAATGGAGGAGTTTATCAGGAAGTTTTATCAAAATCGTCACTATCATTTAATGATTTACAGTTAAAACATTGTGCATAGAAGCATACGTTTTTCTAACGTTAATAGATGTAAGTTTAATATTTATTCCAATAAATAATTAATAATTCTTTATAAAAAAATGGTTACTATAAAGAAATGGTTGCTAGATACCTTTTTTTACGATTTGTAATAAGGAAAAAGTTGTTTTACTCTATCTACATCGATTGCTCAGTGGTGTAATGTAATGATTCCTAAAAGTACATTGTATCGTGTAATGAGAAATCAAGACCAAACGGTTTTATAAGAAATCTCTTAATATGTTGTGCAATAAGATTTTATCTATCTATCATTTATGTATGTCCACTTGAATTTTTTTTTAAAGAGTGGACTAGGTATATAGTGACATTATTCACAAAGATATTGCTTTGCAAAACTCAAATAAGCAGTGTATATGTATTCAATTTTAAGTTTTCAATTACTTGAAGAATTTTACTCATTTTGCTTTACACAGTTAACTGTAATTTAATCAAGTTTCAGTGGTAGCAACAAACTATAGTTAATTCTTGGTAGGTTGTTAGATTTAAAGTAAATAAGATGAAATACGTGGACGTTTAAGAAAGACCTCGTCTTTTTAATAACAATATACATATTTATATATATATATATATATATATATATATATATAGTGCGCTCAGGGAGTAACGGATATATCCATTATTTTCGATATCGTTAATTTGTGGTCAAAATTTTGCGACACGTCAATTTTTTATTTTGATTTCGGACTTTATGCTGTATCGCACATGTAGATGGCGCTATGCACTTTCCGGATACGACGTCAAAGTTCATATTTTTAAATGGCAACCCTGTATGTTCTTCGTGTAAATCGATTCAAGTCTTTCTCCTGAGTTTAAAAATGCCCTGTTTATTGGAATTATTTGAAACGGTATGCGCGATATTAATTATTAAATGTGGCATAATTCGAAAATATATATTTACATATACAAATAAATTCTTGACAAAGGGAACAAAGGACGTTCCCGAAACGTTGATTTAATTTTTACGTTTATTTACACAAGTTTTAAAGAAAAATTGTCTTATTTAAATATATATATATATATATATATATATATATATATATATATATATATATATACATAATATATATATATATATATATATATATATATATATATATATAACAGGGTGACAAACTCGATGGCCAAAACGAAAACAGCTGATTCCTCTGGCCAAAAGGAACAAAAAATTGTTAATACAGGGTGTGTCTATTGTTGATGGTTTCCAAGATGTTAACTTTTTTTTAATTTTTTCTATTTCGTGGACTTATTTTTTAAATCACGCTGTATCTTCCAAACTAGAAGAGTTACAAGAAAACACATTAGGAGAAATTTGCCTTAAAGAATATTGAATTCATTCGAGACAAACTGAGCATTCAACATTTTTAATGACATAATGAATTCAGAAATGATTTTTTTTCAAATCCCAAGACAAATTTCCAAGAGGAATATTTTCCAATAGAGATGGATTTGATACATGACCGATAAAGGAAAAACTTCCTTTTTTCATAAGCTTCACAACGATATAAAAAAAACTTATGGTTGACGTACTAATTACTGAATTGTTACAGGAATACGCATCAGGGAAAACTTTTTGAGCATAAAATTACCTTCAAAAATATGGTAGAGTAGATGAGAATTGACGATTTGTCTCTCACTTTTCAATCAATCTGTACATTTACGGCAAGAAATACGTCTCCTTTACTGATATCTTTTCATCACCGTAGCAACGACTTGACATTAGTAAGTTAGTTGTCAAAATTTGTTTGCTATTACAGTTTTGCTGATTTCAATACGAGTTCTTTCTGTTGTAGTGATATTGTAATTTAGTTTTTGAGTCGTTCTTGTTCTTGTTATTATTATTGTTCTTGTTCGTGTTCGTGTTTTCCTTCCTGAGTCATGTTTTCAAATGAAGAATATGCCGATATTCATTATTATTATGGTGTTGCCCAAGGGAATGCGAGTGAGGCTGCTAGACTGTATGCAGCTGCTGTCCCAAGAAGAATTCATCCAAAAAGAGGGGTGAGATCTGGAGATCTTGGAGGCCACGCCACTGTACCACCTCTTCCAATCCAACGTTGGGGATAATGTTTGTATAGCCAATCTCTCACACCTCTTCCGTAGTGGGCAGGACAACCATCAAGTTGAACCCACATATCTGCTCTTGTTGCCAAAGAAACCTCCTCCATCAATTCAGGGAGGTTTTCTTGAAGGTAATTCAAAAAATTCACTGAATTGACTCTATCTGGCAGAATATATGGACCAATAAGTTGATTGTTGAGTAAACCAACCCAAACATTAACATTGAACTGGTGTTGAAAGGTATTTGGTCTCATAGTATGTGGGTTCTCATGTGCCCAGACGTGCGTGTTATGGATATTGAAGATGCCTGACCTTGTAAAGGTGGCCTCATCCGTCCACAAGATTGCTATTTGGAAATCTCGATCATTCCTAACTGAATTGAGATACCATTGGCAAGACTCAATCCGCCGACCTAGATCTCCATCTAAAAGTTCTTGAACTTCGGTCACGTGATACGCACGTCTTCCGTCAGCCTTAAGAGTTCTCCGTATTGTTTCTCGTGGCATCTGCAACACATTGGATGATCGCGGCAAGCTAGTCTCAGGATTTGCTTCGAAATTCTGGATTACGTCGTCAATCCTCTCAACATTATGAAATTCCTCTTGATCTCTTAGGATCCTAAAAGATCCTCTCTCTCTTAGAGCAGTGTGTACTCTAGAGAAAACTCTCCTTTCTGGATGAATTCTTCTTGGGAAAGCAGCTGCATACAGTCTAGCAGCCTCACTCGCATTCCCTTGAGCAACACCATAATAATAATGAATATCGGCATATTCTTCATTTGAAAGCATGACTCAGGAAGGAAAACACGAACACGAACAAGAACAATAATAATAACAAGAACAAGAACGACTTAAAAACTAAATTACAATATCACTACAACAGAAAGAACTCGTATTGAAATTAGAAAAACTGTAATAGCAAACAAATTTTGACAACTAACTTACTAATGTCAAGTCGTTGCTACGGTGATGAAAAGATATCAGTAAAGGAGACGTATTTCTTGCCGTAAATGTACAGATTGATTGAAAAGTGAGGGACAAATCGTCAATTCTCATCTACTATACCATATTTTTGAAGGTAATTTTATGCTCAAAAAGTTTTTCCTAAGGTGTATTCCTGTAACAATTCAGTAATTAGTACGTCAACCATAAGTTTTTTTCATATCGTTGTGAAGCTTATGAAAAAATGAAGTTTTTCCTTTATCGGCCATGTATCAAATCCATCTCTATTGGAAAAATATTCCTCTTGGAAATTTGTATTGGGATTTGAAAAAAAAATCATTTCTGAACTCATTATGTCATTAAAAATGTTGAATGATGAGTTTGTCTCGAATGAATACAGTATTCTTTAAGGCAATTTCATCTTCTACAAATTTCTCCTAATGTGTTTTCTTGTAACTCTTCTAGTTTGGAAGATACAGCGTGATTTAAAAAATAAGTCCATGAAATAGAAAAAATTAAAAAAAAGTTAACATCTTGATAATCATTTATTTTATTTGATAAGTATATACTTGGGGATAGAGTTCAATTGAATTTTGTTGGCAAATAAAAATAATACATTTAACCTGTTAATTATAAATTGAAATATTAACGTGAAATCATAAAAATTATTTTCACACAAGGAAATGTTCATGTGTAAAATTTAATAGTTCTTTGCAATTATTTGCTTTAACGTGTAACAGACTTCTATGGAATTTGCAAAATGTACGTATGCGTTGCATCCTTGCTAAATTAAAATATGTGCAACTTGTCAAAATTCTAACAACGATCTTTACTTAGTAAGTACAATTTTGATTTTGTTTAAATTAGAATTATTATATTTATGATTACACTTGTTCATTACCTTTCCAGATATTGATACACGTCGTCGACAACAATTATACACAAATTCAAAAAAACATAAAATACAGGACATCAAAAGAATAATCAATGCAATTTGTTAGGTTATGATAATAAAATAAACTCACATGTGTTGTTGAATTTTCCATTAAATGGTCACCATAAACTTTAAACTTGTTCCGTGTAAACATTGGATGTAAACTTCATTCCATCTAATGATGTTACTGCCTTCCTGTTGAAAATGGTACTGCTTAATTTCCATAAATTCATCCAGCTTTACTAATTTGTGATAAATCTTCTTTGTGATAAATACTTTGCACTTGGGTAAGATGCTCATTTACTTTTATAATTGCACTTTTATTTTAATTGAATATTTATTTAACTATTGATTTAAACATTCACTAATTTTCCGGATTAATCTTGTACTTTATTCTTTCATAAAATTTGATAATTGCTAACACTTTTATTTTAGATACCAATTTGAAGTTAAAATTATTTTATAACCTCAATCACTTTTGAGAAAAATAAACATCACATCCAAAAATAACAGAAGAATTTTATTTAAATAAAAAAATGCACATCAACTGACGTTGAACAAGATTTCGAGATAAAACAACACAATAGTGTCGGTAGCCTTAGTTTTAAAAATTGCTATTTGTTATATCCTGAAATCTCAGACACTACGTTAATCGCGGTTCACTTCCGATAATATTTACGAAAATATTAACTTACATGTTAAAAAATGCACTATAAGCACTATGACTTGTTAGCCACAAAAGGATTAAAAGAATAAAAAAAAGGGGGTGAGAAATCAGGAGCAATTCCTTTTATAACTTCTCATAGATACCAAAGCTTTCAATTTTTTTTAACATTACATACAAAAGATCCTTGCATTCGATTGGTTTAAACAAAAAAATTAATTTAACTAAAACATACATTATGCCATAACTTTTTCGATTCAATTCGGATTTGCTTTTTAAATACAGTTTTGAACTCAAGGTAAAATTCTGCATAAATAGACACCTCACATGCTATAATTTGCTTCATCAATTTAGCTTTTGACAATTTTATACCTAAAATTACTAATATCTAACAAATTTTATATTTTACAGCTAAGCTGATGATATATTCAGCTTCTTCATAAAAAAACTGTATAAGAATACACTTATTTCAAAACATTTTACATAGTTTTAGCAAAATTTCTACTTTAATACTTTAATTTTGGGTACTTAACCCAACTTTTCTAAATTTATGTTTAAATTACATATTTAATGTTAATTTCCTTGTAAAAATAAGGTTGTAATGCCTCCCTATGCTTAATCGCTATATGTATTGCGCCCTCTGGTTTGGTAACCCAACGCGGTTTTATTTTGCCTCGGCTTTGCTCAACCGTGTTTATAATTTATTATAAACGGGGTGTGGTTCGTATTAACTAGTGGGCCGACACTGTCACCTTAAATAAATCTCTTAAAGCGTTTTAAAACGTATATTAAATAATTTTACAAATTAATATATTAATGAACAACACAACAAATGTATTTTCTTCTGGGGTTGACGGCTCCTGACTCGTTCTCCTGGTGACGGCTTCCTAGGTGCGTAATTGTTTCTGGAAATATAAATGTTTATATTATCTTAACTTACTCCTTAATTAGCACGCAATATTCATATTACGGTCCTGTATTTACAGAAGCGGGTGCAGTTGCAACTAGTGATCTCGATACCGTTTTGGGTCGGAGGCGCCAGTGCAATGAACTCGAACGGAGAAAATCAATATCGTTCTCGGCTTATGCGCATGGCATGATTATATATTCTTCAGTAACTCTGGAGCGCTGAAGCTGGTATGTCGCGCTCCCAGGAAGTAATACACGCGCGAGATCCGCGTATGCAAATGCAAGATCTCTGGATGGTCTTTATTTAATTATAACCGGTTTGATTTTGTTATTTATTTATCTAACTGGATTAATTACGGACTTCTATACTAAATCTACTTATATACAATTTATTAGGAGAACGAAATACTGGATATTAAAATGCTATACTAAATGAATTTACTAAGGTAAATCGTAATATACACCAGGTCGTAGTTATATTATTTAGCTATCAGTAAATATTGGAGAATTTACGTACTATCTAATTTATTTACAAACGATCTCACACTAGGTGTTTCGCGATGGTTATATTGACTACGAATTTATGCAACAGGTTTCGGGTGTACTCTCCTGCGATCAAAGGCACTGTGTGTGGTTTTATTGTGTTTGTCTGTATGTATTGTATGTATGTGTTTCGAGCGAGGTATCAGTAATACCCAGAAGACTTAGGCGATGGCCTGTCTTAACCGGATGGACTAAGAGAGAGGTCGTAGGTCTTTACAGCCCTGTAACAAACCTTCACCCTCAAGTGATTGCGAGTTACGTCGGGGGTTACCGCTGCGTGGCACTCTGGGTGTTAGTGTACTTTGTGTTTGCGAGTTACGTCGGGGGTTACCCCTGCGTGGCACTCTGGGTGTTAGCGTAAGGTTATAACTTCTGGAGACTCAGCCCAGCGTTATTTACGTGTGATAGTGTGTTACTAGGTATGGTTGGATTGTATAATGTACCAACTTACGTGTCTTTTGATTGCAGTACAAACGTTAGGTTGCCCGGCGTGACGTGGTGCGCGTTATCATACGGTCGCGATGGACTCCTCGGTCGCAATCAACAGGTCGGTGCTTACACGAAGCAATCGGTACGGTGGCGGCGGCTGGATATCGGCTTGACTTGAATCTACTTCGATTCATCATCCTTCACGCGCGTCGCGGGTTTATAAAGGTGCATCTGTCGGCGGCTTCGCGGCTACCGTGCGGGGGATGCCGTTATTTGATTGGTTGAAATCGTTCTGACGTGCAAAAACTTACTAGTTTTTAGAAATACACGTCAGCGGTGATTAATAAATTATTCGTTGTGCAATATCGCGTAAACTTTTGAAATTTTAGATATAGGATGGTCCGCAAATAATTTATTCTAAAAAGCATACGTAAAGGACGCTGGTTCTTTACAAGGTAAACCTATTATTATATGCTTTTATAATTTATTCTAAACTTATCTTGTCCTAAATAAGCTATAAATTTGTAAAATTCTTAAATTTTGTACTTAACCTAACTTTATATAATTTAATCTAACTTTGGGTTTTAAACGTTTATATCACTTTTAATGTTTACCTAACATGTTCCTATATATGTCTCTAACTGTACTCTACAGTTTCTAACTTTGTACTTTCATACTTTCATAATGTTAACTTATTTTGTAAGTTTTTGTACACAAATTGCATTTATATTGTTAATTTCACATTTCAGATGTGTTGTTCATGTCCTTAGACATGTTTCTAAGCACTTTTTAAACACTTAGTCTATGACCTACCAACATAACGTCTTCGTACCATAACCCTTTTTATAGTTTTTATGCATTGTACCAATTATTATACATGTTCTACACATTAGGATTATTGTACTTCATGTATCCAATATCTGTTGTGTGTTTAATTACTTAATTATATTGATTTATATGTGAAATTTCTTATTTATCTTTAACACACTAATATGTATCGTGTTGACCCTTTTAACATGCTACTGCCATAGCTCAATGCTTTTATGAATACATCATTGTGTAAACCCCATAAAACCTGTTTTATTGTATAAAAACCATCTTTTTATATTCGTATACTATATTTTCCTTATAACAAATTGTATAACTTCTTCAACTTTATTTGAACTTGCATACTATCTAATATTTTAATATTTGAACTCGTTAAAACTCTACCCCCTCTATTACACCTATTTATAACCATCGCAATATATATATATATATATATATATATATATATATATATATATATATATATATATATAAGCAAACGAACAAAACTTTAGTTAATTATGTAAAAAGGTTACAAAGTTTAATAAATGAACAAAATCTTTATTTAATTAATTAAAACTTTAAATTTAAAAAACGACAAAATTTTTTAGTTACTAAGCATGTAACAAAATTTACACAATCATTTCATTTTTACAATAAACATAAATTAATGTTTTAACGTAGCTGTCAGTGTTTGACAAATGCGTCTTGTTGATGACAGGAATAGCTCTGTTACTAATGATAGTTGAGTATGACGTAATTGCAGTTGAATTACCGCTGTACATCATAACGTTCAAAATAATTATTCTGATATTATGTCATTATGAAAAATTCCACTACAATTCGCTCTTGGTTACCACCGTATCGTGTAGAGAGAAAAATTTCCGATAAAATACATTTGTTGCCATGGTGACCTGTCAAAAAACCCGTTTTGATTGGTTAAAAAATATTGGTGTGAAATTTTCTAAAATATTAATTTATGCAGACATTGCTTTCATGTAAGAGTAGTTGCCTACCTCCCTGATAAATATTTTCAACTCAAATTTAGCTTGTCCCTAGAATAAAAAATGGTGAAGTTTTAATGAAAATTGTATATAAAATTATAAATTCACATATATAATAATCCGTTGGATTGAGATGTGATCCAACACTAAAATAAATTATCTGCAATGGAACATTATATACAATTGTATAAAATTGGCAATATTAGTTATCCCATTTATTTGGGAGTAAGATAATATATTAAAAAAATCCACTAAATGAAATGTAAAGCTAGTGTCTGGTAAGTAACCCTCTATCTGGCTGAATTGCAATACAAAGTTTCTGCAGATTTTATTTTAGTCAACATTAAAGATGCATACTTCGACCACTTCAGGGTTTAACATTTTTGTACTTGAATAAATGATTCCTTTCGTTTTTTTATATACGATAACTGTTTTGTATACTTTTGTATAGAATATTTGTGTAACTTGAACAGTTGAATTTAACTTTTTGTGCCTATTGTAAAAGGCATAACTATCTGTTTATGTGCTGTCAGTATTAGATTGGTATTAATTTCAGTTCAGAATCGATGTACCTGAGATTTTCAATATATGTATTTGATCCAGCCATAGCGTTCGTTGGTAAGAACGGTGTAAGGGTCCAAAGGTAAGACTATTTTTCAATTCAACAAATTTTTTAACATTTATTGGAATTTGTAGAGAAAGCCTCTAATTTCAACCTAGAGTAAACATTTATACTTTAGTATGCTCCTTGAAGTACACACTGCATCTTTATTTTTAGGTGTACTAATTTTAGTACATTAGGCAGATCAGTGTTCATTGGGATACTTTATTTTCAGATTTTTTTGTATGAGTCGTTTCATTGCGGGAAAATAATATTAAATACGCTTAAAACGTTAAACCTATGACCACATTTGTTATAGAAAGTACATGTGCTGATTTAAGACGGAACTTAGTACAGACACTAACGATTACGCTTACGCTACGCGTTTGAAGTAATATTTTTAAAATAGGTGAAATGTAAATAGGTTATTGTATACTTAATAAACCATTATAGTTAAATTTCAAATAAATTTTTCATTTCATCTAAAATAGAAAATATTGCGTTCTGTATTTTCCTTACCGGAAATCTAATATAGATTACAAACATAATTCAGCTACCCATTAAAAGTTATTCTGGTTTGTCAGTTTAAGTAAATAAATGAAAAAAACATAGTTTTATACCTTAAAATGAGAAATATTATTGAAAATATCAATGACAGCAACGATGAAGACTTTTTTTTACACCTCGCCAGAAATTTTTGTACTGGCAACTGAAGCATCTATAAATTAAAGCCAGTTAACAATGATAATGAATCATAATTAAATATTACATTATTATAAAATATTTTTCATTTACTGAAGTTTATGATCACTTAGTAGAACCGTTTTTGTAAAGAACGTAGAAAAAATATTATATGCAACTCGTGCGAAAAGTGTTCATTGTACTCGGCCCACTTTTTGCATGAATAACTATTAAAATATAGTCATATTAAAATAGTACAGGAGATATTTCGACTTTAAAAAACAATTTTATAAAAATTTGAAACTTTCTTCATTCAAGGAATTTTTAGGCATATCTGGATTAATATTTCGCTTATCGACAACGATTGAGCTAAATTGAAATAGACTGTTGAATTAATTGGTAGGTTTATATTAAATGAAAAACTTTAATTGTTCTAAAAGACTTAAAATAACAATGTAGTATTATTTTACACACCATGCAAAAATATTGTAACACATTAAACATTTCAGATCACACACAGAATGACAATGTATACTTAAAAACATTTGTTTGTATCAAAGAGTGTTGGCGGTTCTGAACAGATAAAGTTGAGACATGCATGACTAGAATAAATTGTGAGAAAAAAATTAGATTAAGTTGTAGAAAATTTTAAATGTGTATTACATGTGGTAGTCACGAAATATTTTCTACTTTATTTTTAGAAGTAATCGTTAATTATAAAGACGTATAATTTGTGTTGATGCTTTTATATAACACGTACTGAATTAATTAAATCATTGTGTGCAAAGTGTAAAAATGTGTAAAGTGGTGCAATGTCATGAACATAAAATAAATAAATGTTATGTTTCTATAAATAATGCAAATTTAATCATAGCTATGCTTTAGAAAATAGTCTTTTCTTCCTTAAACTTGAAGAAAATTAGAATTTAGTTATATACACTTACGCTTAATATCACGAGTATTAAAAATATTTACCAAACGTCAACATATTCTTTGTACAAATTATGGTGCTTACTTAATTAGTATTTTCATAATTTAAACCATATGACTTGTACCAATTGCATCATTTTTTTACTTGTAACTTAAACCTTTAAGTTTTGCAGTATAGATAACAACACATGTCGAACTTGTCGCTATATACAGCATCTTTAAAATTAAAATTTAGCTATTTTTCAGTATGAGGAAGGTTTTCTGCATCCAGTTTCCGACATTTGCCTTTTCTACCTCATTTTCAATTTATATGACCTACATCTTTTATTAAGGGCGTTCGGTAGTCTTTTGGCATACTAATATTGTAGTATTTAACCCCAATTGGTATTTGTTTAAGGTTAGAGTGGTGTTATTATTTATTCTTACATGTTTTAGAAAGATTATTTATTGCACAATTCTTTAATGATGTACTTAACGACAAGATCGTTTCAGTACTACTCTTACCGGTACCTATAGTATCTGTTTAGTATCTGTTCTAGTTTTACCTAGTTACTTCTATTTATAATAGTGAAAAGTGTGTTGATAAGAATGCATGACTTTACAATTCCTTTACTACATTGGTCTATTTATATTGTAATAATTGTTATTGCATATTTGCATACTAAGTAATTTAACTAGTTTAACTTTTAAATGTGTTTTACTAATTCTATTGAAATGGAAATCAAAATTGAATGTTTCGTAATTGCATCACAATATATTGACAATGGTTGACAATAGATAATAAACATATACAACAAAAAATTTGCGACCTAAGAACACAATTTCACTCAAAGAGTGTTATCTCAAACACGTCCTAGTAACAAAAAGATAAATGCTTGCTCAATTACAATGCCCCTAGGTTGGATATTATTTTAATTAATTCCCCTCTAATAGGGATTTTGTTATAATTGCCTTTATGCTAGCTACAGTGATGGGGTGTGGATTCTTAGAGTCATATAACCCTTAATAAGGTAAAAACAAAGGTTTTATACATATGTTTATAAATAAGTATGTTTGTGCTACACAATAAATTAACATAAACGATTCCGGAAAACTCAAAATTAACTGTATATAAAATAAAGGTATTAAATATAAAATAAATAATGGTCAATAATAATAATAACTCAAAATGATCCTGAAATTGGTCTTGGTTCGGCAGCCTTCAATACAGCCGACCTGATTGGGTTGCTGGCGATTCCTTTTTCTTCAACTAGGGATTTTCTCTTTTATAATTTTTTTGTAAGCACAGCAAAATTTAATACTTCCAATAGACACAGAAATGGCGGTATATTTTGTGTGCGAATTTGTAACGGGGTGTTTTCGAAAAGAGTGTGCATATAAGCTGGTGGTTTCTCCAGATTAAATGGATACTTATGCTAAATGGATATCATTTAATTTTTAAAACACTTAAATCACGATTTGAAGTTAGTTCTTAGGATACAGAACCTCCTTGTGGGACTGGTAAATAATTACTTCTATGTTAATTATTGTCTAATAATTCAGCGTGGATTGAATCTTAATCTGGGGTTAATGTTCTTACAAAACTAGGTGTTAGAAAACATAAACGGCTTAACGTTTCGGGAACAGCTTTTTTAAATTATTCCCATCTTTAGAAGCATAATGATTTTAAATCGTGAATAACAACAACATCTAAAAGATAAGTTAATAAAAGTTTAACACACTTACAAACTATGTTATTTTCTATAGAACTTACCACAACTTAAATTGAATTAAAAGTTACTACATAGTATATTAATTGATAAGAATAAAGTAGAGTTGAAACATTTTTAAACACGTTATTGCAGTAGGAAATGTGTGTTTTACATTTTTTACAATCTCCATTGGTCCCTGAATCAATAAAATTTTTTTTTTTTTTTGTTAGAATATCTCACATTTAAACCAGTAATGAGAAAACCTACCGTATAAAACGGGTAACTACCGACCCCCATAAATAAAGTATTAAACCCCCAAAATAAAATTAATCTATTGAAAAAATACTTTATTCTTATCAATTAATATACTATGTAGTAACTTTTAATTCAATTTAAGTTGTGGTAAGTTCTATAGAAAATAACATAGTTTGTAAGTGTGTTAAACTTTTATTAACTTATTTTTTAGATGTTGTTGTTATTCACGATTTAAAATCATTATGCTTCTGAAGATGGAATAATTTAAAAAGCTGTTCGAAACGTTGCTTAAGTAAAAACTAAAGCGAAATCAAAATACAATTTGCATCCAACACATAACACAATTCGTTTTATTTAACAAATTGTTCTAACCTACTGTGTAGAACTGTAATAACGTGAAAATTTTGTCACCATTTTAAAATCATAAAAAAATTTGTTAGCAGAGAAAAAATAACATCTTAACTTATGTTATATAAATAATTTCCTTATTGAAAATGTATTTGTTTTATTATAAAGCCAACCTTGTTTAATTCAATTTTCTTATTTATTTCACTTTAGGATGAATATATATATATATATATATATATATATATATATATATATATATATATATATACAGAGGGTTTATTTTCGTTATCCCTTATAGTCTAGGATGCCTTAGCTGACCAAAGGTAAAGTTATTGGTTCTAGATATTTACTTTCAATATGGTCAACTATAAATACGTAGAATTTATGCATCAGAAATTATTTATACAGGCAGTTTGATTTTATTAGCCCATGTAGCCAAGGATGCCTTAGCTTAGTTTAGGCAATACAAGAAATACTTTACTATTTATTGGATCGGGATGGTCTAAATTATTACGTTTTAATTACGTTAAAACGTATACACAGGTTGTTTATAACTTAAATAATTTCCTTATCGAAGATGTATTTCTTTTTATTATAAAGCCAACCTTGTTTAATTCAATATTTTTCACTTTAAGATATATATATATATATATATATATATATATATATATATATATATATATATATCTGGGACTGCTAATGTTTGTTCGTTATATCCGTTAAACGTTATATCCGAGAAACTCTAAAAATTAAAAAGGATACTACATTTTTAAAAATGTTGTTTATTACACATAAAAATACATTATTTTGCATTAAAAAGCGGAATATCTCTTAAGCATTAAGAGAGTTATTAAAAATTTCTTTTATTTTTAGCTAACGTTTTGGTTTAAATTTAAACATTGAAACTACCTCTTAAAACATTCATAGATTTAAATATTTGCTCACTACTACCGTTTTCTTGAAAAAACCGCGTCAATAATATCAATGCGTCGCCTGCTTTAGCGAGTGTAACAGGCATGGGTTTATCACATTCATTACTGTCTACATCACCTTCATCACGTTCAGCTTCCCGTTCTGTAATTTCTTGTATAATTTTTTCGTCAGTTTTTAAACCCGAAGTAATCACATCGTCATCAATTTTTAAAACTCCTGATAATCCCTTGGTCCATGGGTTGAAGGATAGACGTTGTGTTTGGTGGTAAAAAAATAAGGGCGATGTTGATTAAATTTTGCAATTCAGGATGCGCTGGGCAATTATCAACCAATAATAAAATCTTTCAATTGTTACGTCGTAATTTATCATCCCATTTTCTAATTTCTCTTCAAAAGTTGTAAATGTCATCCAAGCTTTCTTGTTAGAGGTGTAGTCAACTGGTAGGCACTTAACATTTTTAAAACAGCGAGGATTTCGTGATTTTCCGATTACCAAAAGTTTTTTTTTGTCACTTCCCGTCATATTGGCGCAAATTAAAACAGTGAGACGATTTTTCAACATTTTTCCACCAATACATTTTTCATTTTTAAATTTTAAAGTGGTATCTGGCGTTAAATTGAAAAATAATCCGGCTTCGTCGGCGTTGTAGATGTTTTCATCTTTAAATTTTCGTCATAATTCCGCCCAAATACTTTTTAACCACTCACCTGTAACGTTAGTGTCCACTGATTTCGCTTCACCATTTATTTTTTCATACACAGTGTTATTACGGTTTTTAAAGCGATCAATCCACCCATTATTACACTCAAAGTCTGTATAATTTAATTGTTCCGCCAACTTCTCAGCGTGCGCTTTTAAAATGGGCCCATTAATGGGTAAACCGGCACGTCTTTGATTTAAACCACACAATTAGCGCTTTATCAATATCATCTCTAGTACACTTTTTTAATTTTTTCACGTCAGTTAAATTTGTTCCGAATACTGCAAGTGTAGTTTTTCTGTTTTTCCACAACGTTGACAAGGTAGATGATGGTAAACCATATTTTTTGCACGTGGCGGAATTTTTTGCACCATTTTCTAGTTACCGAATTATCTCAACTTTCTCGCGAATTGAAAGTGTTTTGCGTTTTATTGAAGCCATTTTTCAACCTCACGTCTTGCTACAAAAGTAACAACTGACCAGAAACTACATACCTTGCATTCATTTGTAAAACAGGTACAATGTGTACAATTGGTAAGCCGGAAGGCATAAGCGAATTCTAAGTAGTAGGTAATCTCTTTTAATCTACTTTAAGTCTTTTAAAATGTGTCCGTCTTTTCTGTGAAACGTAATTATGGAAATCCCAAAAATTCTTAACAAAATATTTACTTCAAACGGCTTTTTTATTTTTATATAAAAACTACTAAAAAATTTGAAATTTGCTTGTCTTTACCGTGAAGGTAATAAGCAAGAAAAATTAGTACGTAAACTAATACAATTTCTATCATTTACCTACAAAACGCTCGTTATATCCAAAATCTCGTTTTATTCGTGCTCGTCTTAAGTGAATTTGACTGTATATATATATATATATATATATATATATATATATATATATATATATATATATATATATATATATATATATATATATAAATAAAATAAACTATTTTATTTTATTTTGCCACCATAATGTTCTTTATACGCCTCCAAATGCGGGCGTAATGTGGTCTTTATAGCACGGATTGTCATTGATGCTAAGCAGCATGATTGACAGCAAACACATGACATGATATATAATAGCAATATCACAGTATCTTAGTAACAACAAATTAGCCTGCTGTCGACTTTATTTCACTGCATTTGCATTTAAAAACTTGCCGAAAATACTGAATCTTTTTAATAGTCTGTTCCAGTTTCATGGTGCAAAATAAAATAAAACATTGTATGTACCACGGGCACAATTGTAGATTATGGCTCTCAGGAATATAAAAGCCCTCCGCTTCGCGTCGGGCTTTTAACATTCCCTCGATCCATAATCTTCTGATTATGCCCTTAATACATGAATACCTATTATTCATTAAAATAATGTGACAGTCAACATGCGGTGATAAAATTATCACCGATTTGATAGCCTATTTGTTTTTGTTTTTGTTTTATCCAATGAAAGTAATTAAAAATGTACCACGTGACATGTGAATTATATTCTCAGCATAATTCTAAAATAATAAAAATTTATTCATCTTGCTAATTTTTCTGGCTCATTACTGTGTTTGCTTTCTTCCTAAGTTTATCCGATTTTACACTTTGTGCATAAGCATATGCACGTGTGTGTATGTGTGTGTGTGTGTGTGTGTGTGTGTGTGTGTGTGTGTGTGTGTGTGTGTGTGTGCGTGTGCGTGCGTGTGCGTTGGTGCGTGTGCGTGTGCGTGTGTGCGTGTGCGTGTGCGTGTGCGTGTGCGTGTGCGAGTGCGTGTGCGTGTGCGTGTGCGTGTGCGTGTGCGTGTGCGTGTGCGTGTGTGTGCGTCGTGTTCTAACTCTCTAGACACAATTACGGATATGTCAGGCATCTCTATGCGCATCAGCTACTAATAGTTATTAGCACCATGATGTGCAGTAGTTATTTTCTCCGACCAATCAGAAATTTATCCAAAACAACATGGTATCTTCCTTTAATACTCATTAATCAGTATAGAAATTGATTTTTTTTTTCGTCAATTTATTAAGAATTATGCATTTTTAGTAGTTTATGATTATTATAATTTTGTATTATATATTACAATATTTTTTATTTAGTTTGTATTTTTCGTCACGGTGTGACGAATTTGAATATGGCGCTACATTATGGATAAAAATTTGATTTGCTGTCGTCTATTCTTCGGTCGGCCATTATGGGCAATGCTTCTCCTGGTCTTTTTACATCATGATTATTACTACCCGTCACTAGAATTTTGACCTACTAAAGGAATTACACCTTTGATGAGGGAGTTTTAGCGTGCCAAACATCATATTGCCACGGGACCTCCAATTTAACTCCTATCCGAGGAGTGCTTTGGTTTTTCTCCGTTTTAGAAAAAGGGCAGTCTCGGCTAGGTTAGAACCCGCGCCGTCCGGGTGAAAGGCAAACATTGTAACTATTCCACCACTGAGGTAGCTAAATCCTTCTTGTACTAGAGATCTTTATCTATATTTCTACAGTAGATACATGTGTGGAACGATCTTTATTACTTCCATCCACATTACAACTCTGAAATTATAATTACGCAAAATACGTATACTATAAAATTAAAAATCACCGCATTCCGAAGTAAATGTCAATTCTCTATTTAATTCTTACGCTACAGTTGTTTTTTTTTTTGATAGAAAAATGGCGTAATAAATTGCGCTTCACTTTTGATGAATAATCACATTGATCACGTTTATAATTAGTAGTTGAACAGTGTTTAGTAGATGTATTAAATAGTTCTTCACTTTTGACGAATAACACATTGCTCTCATTTGTAACTGGTACTTGAAGCGTGTATTAATACGTTTTAAATGAAATGTACCACTTAGAAATAATAATGCTATGATCTTGAAAGTATGGTAATATAATGCTTTATTAACATGTTAAGATGATGAAATTTTGAAGGCAAAATTTTAACAGTTAACAAGACAATGTTAATAGTTAATAATCGCCACGCACAGCAATGCAGGCGTTCACTCTCCGAGGCATACTTTCTATGAGATGGTCTATATCCTCCTGAGGCATTTCATCCCAGGCTACCTGGAGATGGTAATTCATCCAAGTTGTTTGGGGGCCTTGGTAATTCCCTTAGTCTTCGATCCATTATGTCCCATACATGTACAATAGGCGAAAGATCTGGCGATCGCGCAGGCCACGGCAATACTGGTAGCTACACTTGACCCAGGAACCTTCTTGTAACATGTTCGGTATGTGGTCTAGCATTATCTTGTTGCAAAATACCATTTGGCAACGTCTGCATTAACGGTACTACCACTGGCTCCAAAACATTATCAATGCAACGCTGAGCACTTAATGTGTCTAGAATGAACACAAGAGGAGATCTTCCACCAACACGTATGGCACCTCAAACCATGACTCCAGGTGTTAATCCTGTGGGTCGTCTTTCAGCAAACTCTAAATTTCGACGTTCTCCTCGAAACCGCCGCACCTTCTGACGACCATCGTTTCGCCAAAACAAAACCGCGATTCGTCGCTGAAGACGATGTTATTCCATTGAAGGCCCCAGTCCCGCCGCTCTTGACACCATGCCAATCTAGCAGTCTTATGTTCTTGAGTTAACTGGGGTCGTCGGTACGGACGATACGAATGCAAGCCAAAAGACTTAATTCTCCTGTAAATTATTGGCATTGATAGAAGACGACCAATAGCTCCTGTCCAGTTCGCCGCAATAGACCTTGTTGACTGAAACCGATCTCTTGTGGCCATCCGCCTAAGAAGTCGTTCTTCACGATCATTGGTGCTGCGTGGTGGTCTTCCACTGGGACGAGGTCGTTGAATGCCTTCTTCAGACCAAGAAGACCAAATGCGGGCCACCGTGGTGTGGTCTCGATTAAGTCTTCTGCCGATTTCTCTAAATGACAAACCTGCTTCTTTCATGCCGATAATTCTGCCCCTGTCAAAATCTGAAACTTGGGCAAAGTTTCGTCGTTGTCTTACTGGGGGCATTTTTTCAGAATAAATGTGTCAGTTAAACAACAAAAAATTGACACTAAGCGACTAGATTTCTTAAATTGTATAAATAAAAATTGTTGATAATTGATGTTAACAGTGGTACAAAGTACATAAGGACTTTTTCATTGAAACTTCCATCGTTTTCTATATGATACTAAAACATTATTTTGCTAAAATTTCAAAATCATAGCATTATTATTTCTAAGTGGTGCATGTTATTTGGAACGTAGTGTATATGATTTTTTAATATCTTTTCTTTTGATTAGTACTTGAAGTGTGTTTTAACTGATAGTTTTTTTTAAGTTTTGCTCCCATTTTGATGAATAATCGCGTTAATCATATTTGTAACTAGTGTTTGAAGTGTGCATCACTAAACGTTGTTTTAAATTGCCCTTCCATGTTGATGAAAAATCACATTGATCACATTTATGATTAGTATTTGAAGTGTGTTTTAATTGATGACTTTTTAAATTGTGCTCCCATTTTGATGAATAATCATATTGATCACTTTATAATTAGTGCTTGAAGTGTATATTAATAGATGTAGTTTCTAACTACTCTTCCATTTTGATGAATAAATCAGATTGATTACAGTGTAATTAGTACTTGAAATGCACCACAATGAACCCTGTTTTGGTAGATGACGCATTAAATAGCGCTTTATTTTTCACGAATAATCACATTGATCGCATTTGTAATTAGTACTTGAAGTGTGTGTTAATTGATGACTTTTTTAATTGCACCCAATTTTGATTAATAATCACATAGATCATATTTGTAATTAGTAGTTGACGGTGTTTTAATATATGTACTAAATTTGTACTTAGTGCTTGAAGTGTGTATCATTAAATCTTAGGCCATGTTTTAAATTTGTAGAATAGTGGCATTGATTACATTTAAATTTATTTAAATTACACTTCAATTTTGTCGAATAATCATATTCATTGCATCGATATAATACCTATAATAGTTGAAGAGTGTATTACATTAGAATCTACATCAAATGTATTAATATGATTTCTGGAATAAGAATCACAGTCTTCTGTAATGTTAGCAGTATTTGAAAATTCACCTTTTATATTGTTAGAATCCAAATTAATTTCTTGTTTTATATCATTATTTATAACAGCTTGCTGGCCAAGCGATAAATTAATTGAGCCTGTCTCTTCAGGTTCCATTCCAATTTAATTATGTTTTTAACTTTGGCTGACATCTTGATATGTAACAGGGTTAATTAAATCGTTCACGTTTAATAATAATTGGATTGAAAACGCTATTTGGATTAAGATTGTCGAAAAGGTAGCATCCAGGTACAGCTATTTACTGACTAGGCACTAGAGCCTCTGTTACTTATTTCTCTTAGGCTCAATCTTTCCATCTCGTAAACTAGCTTTTATTTAAAATGTAGATAAAATTAAAGGCCATTTTAAAAATGTTTTTAAGAAAATAAGCCTTTCCAACAGATTTATCACACTTTTAACTACAGGGGGGCCAACTAAGAATGCGAGGTACTGTATCTGGGAAATTATCCATCGTAGAGGCTTGCGCAAAAAAAGTTGTACTAAAACGGCCAATACAAAAACCTGGAAAATATTTTCAAGTTTCTGAAATGGCCGCTAGGGGGCGTAACTGTAATCTTGAATTTAAAAAAGTGATGTTTCTGTGAATTCTACTATACTAACCTAATAAAAAATAACTGATATTTGAAGTCGAGGATAATCTGAACTTTTTTTGTTTGGCACTTTTTGACGTATCTATAAAAATAAAGTGGTGGGGGGTATTCAAAGGTTTCCTTAAATCCCCCCCGCCCCCGTATCTTCGAAACGGCTAATCCGATTTTAACAAACTTGGGCGCGTTGAAAAGAACTTTTCTTGGGCTACAAATGTTAAACTAGTTAAAGTTTTGTTAGTTTCACATGTCATCGCTAGAGGGCTTTGTTCGATATGCCGACAGAAACGGTTAATTTTCGAAAAAAAATTATATGCATTGGTATGACTTTTTTTCATAGCTAAATGATGCCTAAATAAGCTCGCGAAAACCACATCTCGATATCTTGTTACCAACCTAAGATATCGGCCAAAGAAAACTTTATACCAAAATCCCTTAAATTTTTATTTTTTTACTATATTTTTCTGCAATTGCTTCTATTATGTAAGTTGTGGCCCTAAAAAGGACCGATTTAAAGGAGGAAATGCTCGAAATGCTGACCATCACGCTCTATGCATTGCTGAAGCCTCTCATGACTAGACAAAACTGCAGCTTCAATTTCGGCTCTCGGTATGTTACGTGTTGCGTTACAAATCCGGTTTTTCATATCTTCTCTAGTAGTACGATCTCATTTAAGCGTCCCCATAAATAAAAATCGAGGCAAGTTAAGTCTGGCGATTGCGGAGGCCATGGGAACAGACCTCCTCTTCCAATCCACCGCTGTTGAAATACTGCATTAATATGCTCTCGCACATTAATAGAAAAATGTGGTGGGCAACCATCCAACTGCAAAAACAGTTTTTGCCTTGCTTCCAGAGGCACATCTTCCAACAACAACGGTAATTGATTGGCCAAAAAGTCAAGAAATAAATTGCCATTTAGGGGTTGCTCGAAGAAATATGGCCCAATAATTCTGCCTCCCAGTATACAAGCCATACATTTAAACTCCAACGTCCTTGGCGCTTTACTTCACGCAACCAATGGGGATTTTCTGCAGACCAATAATGCAAATTGTGCAGATTGACTCTCCCGTCACTACTGAAGGTGGTTTCATCGATCCAAAGAATTTGAAATAAAAATTCTCTATTTTCGCGTATCATGCCTAACATCCAATGGCAATAGTCTAACCTTCGATCAAAATCTTCCTCTTTCAAGGCCTGATGCAAAACGACATGATATGGGTGCATTCTTAAAGTAATTAAAAAAAGTTTAAAGGAATACCTATATATTTTGATGGCCATTAGAACTTACTTATGGTCATTCAAAATATTTTGAACCGTTGTCCGTGGTATGCCCAACTCAGTGGACAATTTCCTTTAATATAGCCCAGTACACGGTTAATATTTTATTGTGTTCTTCCAATTCCTTGCCGTTGACACGTAGGCCGAAAACTACCATTGGCTCGTAAGCTGGCACATCGCAAGGACGCCGATTTGGATATCGAGCCTCGTAAACTCTTTTAGCTACTGAGGCATTCTGAAGACATTCAAAATAAACCGCAAGCATATCAACGGCTTCATTATTCGTAAAATGCATTTTGAAAGCACAAAAATTGCTCAAAGTAACGCGAAAGTATTGACAACTATTGACAATTTGAGGATTATGTTCTGTAGGTATCTATTTCCATTGCCTGCTTCTATTAATTGTATTTTTCGTATATATCCATAGTGAATATGCATTTAAACAAACAAAAAATAGGCCTTTCGTATAACTTTTAGCATTGCTTACTTGCCCGTACTAATTTCAAAAAGGGTGATTTTATTCTGGTGTATAAATTTACAAACATTTAAAATCGCAATTTCTAGGTAACCTATTCAGAGCCGAAATTGAAGCGGCAGTTTTGTCTACCCATAAAAGGCCTCAGCAATGCATAGAATAGTGGTCAGCATTTCGAGCATTTACGGGGACATTAAAAACGTTCCTCCTTTAAAACGGTCCTTTTTAGGGCCACAACTTACATAATAGAAACAATTCCAGAAAAATACAGTTAAAAAAAAAAAAATTTAAGGGATTTTCGTATAAAGCTTTCTTTGGCCGATATTTTAGGTTAGGAACAAGATATTGAGATACGGTTTTCGCGAGCTTGTTTAGGCATCATTTAGCTACTTGTTCATGAAAAAAAGTCATACAATGTTTTTAATTTTTTGCGAAAATTAACCGCTTTTGTAGCCCAAGAAAAGCTCTTTTCAACGCGCCCAAGTTTGTTAAAATCGGATTAGCCGTTTCGAAAATACGGGGGGTGATTTTAGGAACCTTTGAATACCCCCTACCACTATATTTTTAGACATACGTCAAAAAGTGCCAAACAAAAAAGGTTCAGATTATCCTCGACTTCAAAGGTCAGTTATTTTTTTATTAGGTTAATATAACAGAATTCACAGAAACATCACTTTTTTAGATTCAAGGTTGCAGTTACGCCCCCTTCAGAGACTTGAAAATATTTTCCAGGTTTTTGTATTGGCCGTTTTAGTAATAACTTTTTTTGCGCAAGCCTCTACGATGGATAGTTTCTCAGATACAGTACCTCGCATTCTTAGTTAGCCACCCTGTACAAAGCAGCTGAAACTATTTTAATGTATGTGGGTGCTAGTAGGTGCCTTGAAAGTTAAAAGTAAACCAACGGCCAGTCTATAATTGTTGAAAGTAAACAACGTGTTCTAGCCTTAAATTCGAAATAGTGTGGAATTCGTACTATTCGGACCGTTTCAGAATACTTATGCTTCGCTTACCGATACATACTATCCGCGCCAGGAGCGTTTACCGTCGGTCATCAGATACAATCATATGATATAGTATCATATCATATGTATAATGTCTGCTGAAATAATTTCAAGGATTTCATATTAGCTGCAGTTGTTTCTAAAAATGCTGTAATTATTTTATGTATAGTATAAGAGCTGTGGCAAAAGCTTTTGTCGGGTACATCAAACATTTGCTCCAACTACCTTCATACTCTGGCTCTGCGATACGTTTATTGTAATTGTTTTGGTTAGAAAACAAACCACCAATACACTTATTATAAGTTTTTGTTATGAACGAATAAGTTCAAAAGTAAATAAATTATTATTAGTCAAGTTGCTTTAGTATGTGTGAATCCTTGCGATATTGCAGGCTCACATTCATTAATATAAGTGATTTGACTGTAATCTCATTATATTTAGAATTTACATCAGTTCTACATACATAAAGACAAAATTTACATCGATTGGGGCTTGAACCTTGGTGGCGCAGTTGGTTAGCGCGGTACTCTAGCAAAGTACAGGTCGTAGGTTCGAATCCTACTCGAGGTAAACTTTTTATTCACCAATACACTGTTTGCAACCATGCAATGCCCTCTTAACTTTCTTCAGATTGAACCCAGCAACACAATTATTTGAAAAAATGTTAAAGTACTGCAAAAGTTCCAAATTTATTGAATTTATTTCCAGTGTTTGTGGCAAAACATATTCTTGCGAGGTTAAGGGTGACAAAGGTAAATGCCAATGGTAGGAATCTTATCACTTGTGCTTATCAGCAATTTGGTATTTTGTAGTACTGCTCCTCAATTGTCGTCCTCACAATTAAATGTGGGTTTATGTAAATTGAACATATTATTTATCAATACAGATTTAAAAGTTCCAACAAAATTGGCAGCTGTTGGATTCATGTTTCTTGAACCATGGCTTTTAACCTGCCCAAATAAATTTTCAATTGGATCGTGATTAAGGTGTCGTCCAAGAAGATATTGAAAATCCCTAGTCTTTAAATAATTCCAAACGTTTAGAAAATCGTTTACAGTGAACATCCAATTACTTAGGCTAGGAGGTTTCTTCTGGTCTTTAGGCAAGCGCTGTTCAAATTCCATAGAAGCCAGTATTGGTTACGCTTCTTGTGTCCAATAACTGACATGGTCACTTGTTTGTGGAATCCTCTTGCCTCTCACACACCCTTTTGGCTGCCATTTACTGAATCAAATAAGTTGTAAATAAATAGCGACAAATTAGCTGTACCTGCCCAATTCGAACCACAATGACTATAAGAATCTGAAAATGTAAACAAGATATTAAAATTTGCAACGTCTTTTCTATTTACAATTGTTACGAGTATTTCTGTCACTATATTTTATTTCAAAATATGCATATGCATTAAAATCTACAATTATGATTGTTTTTCAGAAACACAAGTTAACAAAGCGATTTTCAGGTTTATGTTAAAAAAGTTCTCAAATCTCAGTAGGATTTTAAGTGTAATTAAACGTTACAAGCCCGTTTTGAAGGGTTTAACGTGGGAGCACGAAAGTTTGTAAGGCGAGCAGCAGTGTTGTCCAAATCATAAATATAAACATGATCAATTCAAAATAATCTAAAGTAGTATATTATGTTATTAGGAGTAAAAGTGATACTTTATGTGGCGAAGCTGAATGTTTATTTTGCCGAACGAAGTGAGGCAAATAATTCAAATGAGCTACATAAAGTCACTTTTACTCCCAATAACATATACTATTTTATCAGCAAACGTAAGAATAATTGATAAATATCGAAAGGAAAGATCATAAATAATTAGCAGGTAAAAGAATGAGATAATCAGGACGCTTTACATGTAATGAAACTTTAACGATGCTAATTAAATAAGCAAACGTCACGCGTCAGTATAGGAATTTGTGTTGAGATTTTTGAAAGTTTTTATTAATTTAAGTAGTAGCAGTGAGTGTTGCGAAATGTTGGATGCTGATTATGATTTACGATGTACTCCTCCCGAGATTACTGAAGTAGCGAACGAGACAATTAAAAATTTACTGCCAACTAAATCTGTTGCTGTCTACGAAGCTTCTTATAAGAGATTTCTAAAATGGTGTTCTGAGAGAAATGCTAAAATTTATTCTGAAAACGTTTTACTGGCTTACTTTACGGAATTATCTAGAAGTATGAAAAGTTCTTCTCTATGGTCGATTTATTCGATGATAAAATCGTCCCTAAATTTCAAGAAGAACGTGGATATCTCAAAATAGTTAAAACTGCGTGCTTTTTTTTAAAAAACAAGGAGAGAGTTTCAGTTCAAAGAAGGAATTAGGTAAATTTCTGGGCAAAGCACCTGACGAGAAGTATTTGGGAACAAAAGTAGAAATAACATACAGTGCTTTCATTTCAAAACTAGTCACCCTTAATATTTTTTAGCAATGGAATCTCGAGCTAGAAAAAAAATACGTCAATTTAGATGTCCAGGGGGACATTGAAAAACAGTGTTCATGGAATTTTAGTTTTCACCCCTTAATCCCCACTCCCCTCACTTTAAAATTTCTAATTGCACCCCTAGCTTGTGATGTATCATTTTGAAGGTATTCAAAATACAAATCCAACGGCGTTCAGAAAATTGATTTTCATCGCGTCATTTTGAAATTACAAGCGAAAATGTCAATGCTATACGAATAAATTTTGTTTATTGATTTCATTATTCAAGACAATACCCCTAGTTTATGAAGTACTGAAATACGAAGTGATACGAAAACGATATCTCCTCTCTCAAATATTTTTATCGTGTTTTTATCGATTTGGATTATTTTTGCTTTCAGAGTTCAGTTAAGGTAAGCCATATTTCAGTTGTAATTTATTGCCGACTGCAACGATCAAGTCTGTTTCGGTTAAGTTGTTGAATTTTGACAATTCATTACTTCAGTTTGAAACACTGAATTTGAATAAAACCCAGAATCAATCATGGTTTACACTATTCAAGAAAGAGCGGAAATTATTTATTTGTATGGAGCCCAGAATAAGTGTGCTCGTAGCACAACCCGAGTCTTCAACGAAACGCATCCTGAAAAAAATGTTGGATATCAATATGTGCTAACTCTGGTGAGAAAATTTGAAGAAACTGGCTCAGTATGTAACAAAGCAAGAAACACACCACCAGTTCTCAACGAAACTGCACAAATTGAGGTCTTAGGCCATTTTGCCGCTGAACCTACGACTTCAATTCCAAAAGTCGCTGCATTAACACAAGACTTTAAAACGTCACAAGTTCTTTCCTTACAAATTTACCATTCTCCATGAACTCGCTGAAGATGATTACGATAGGAGGATTCAATTCTGTGAAATAATGACTGCGATGATTCAAAATGACAGCAATTTGGTAAAGAATATTTGCTTCAGTGATGAATCGACGTTCTATCTGAATGGCTTTGTTAATAAACAGAACTGTAGATATTGGGATCTTTAAAAGCCTAAGGTGTTCTTAGAGGGTCATACGCAGTTTCCAGAAAAAATTAATGTCTGGACAGGAATTCTTGGAAATGAAATAATAGGTCATTTGTTTATCGAAGAAAATTTAACCGCTGATTTGTATTTAAATTTATTGGAAAACTGCATTGATTCGCTTATAACTGAGTCCTTAGAAAATCAAGCTGACGAAGAAGGCAACCCACTGTTGGATGAAAGAAATTTGCAGTATCAACAAGACGGTGCACCCCCACACTATGGGTTGGGTGTTCGCGAGTGGCTTAATCGACGGTTTCCCGGCAAATGGATTGGCAGAAGAGGCGCAATAGAATGGCCTGCCAGATCTCCCAACTTAATGCCATTGGGTTTTTTCCTTTGGGGTTATTTAAAATCAATCTTGTATCGTAACCCTCGACCAGAAAATATTCAGGCCCTTAGAGTTAGGATCACTCAAGCATGCCAGCAAATTACTGCGGAAACATTTCAAAATATTACACGGGAATTCGTTAATAGATTGTTTTATTGTCTAGCTAAGAATGGAGAACATTTTGAGCACTTAATAAGGTGAGGTTACACGAATAGATTGTATTGTTGTTTACCTAAGAAAAAAGAAAATTTTGAGCATTTAATAAAGTATTCTTTTTGTCTTGAACAATGAAATCAATGAACAAAATTGATTCCTATAGTATTGACATTCTCGCTTGTAATTTCAAAATGGGGCGATGGAAATCAATTTTCTGAACGCCGTTGGATTTGTATTTTGAATACCTTCAAAATGATGTATCACAAGCTAGGGGGTAAAATTTGAAATTTGAAGTGAGGGGAGTGGGGATTAAGGGGTGAAAAGTTAAATTCCATGAACACTGTTTTTGAATGTCCCCCTCGACATCTAAATTGACGTATTTTTTTCTAGATCGAGATTCCATTGCTAAAAAAAATATTAAGGATAACTAGTTTTGAAATGAAAGCACTGTATAGTAATATTCGTTTTGCGCGCACTTACTGATTAAATTTCTTGTTTTTGAAGGTAGTTTTAATATTTGGCATATCAGGAAGAATGAGGTGCAATGAACTTGTAAAACTGAAAATTGTTGACATTGAAGATCATGGCTCGTTGCTTCTAGTAAATGCACCTGACACTAAAACTAATAGAAAACGGTCATTTACTATTATAGGAGAAGAATATTTAATGAAGTATAGGCAGTATGTGTCTTTAAGACCTGAGAGTTTTGAAAATCGACGGTTTTTTGTGAAATACCAAAATGGAAAGTGCACCAAAATGGTCATAGGTATCCATGCTCTTGGGAATGTGGCAAAGGCAGTAGCAATGTATTTAAAGCTTCCAAACTACATAGAATATACAGGGCATTGCCTACGCAGGACGTCCGCTACGTTACTTGTAGATGGAGGAGCGGATATAGCGACTCTTAAACGTCATGGTGGGTGGCGTTCTAGCAGTTTTGCTGAGGGCTAAATAGAAGATTCTTTGCGAATGAAACAGGATATAGCACGAAAGATTTTTATGCCACTGAACGAGGAATGCGACCCTGTCCCGGTCATTAGTAGTGTTGAAAAAGTATTGATAATGCTGTTAATACATCAAATTTAAAGTGTGACGATATTCTCAATAGTCTTTCTTCTAATGGCCTTCTTCAAAATGGTACAATAACCAGCTGTGTTTTTAATATTAATGTAAATACTAATTTGTAGATAATGTTAAAGAATATCATAAACTGTTACTTGCGTTATTTGAATTGAAGACATTATCAAATTAACTTATTACTTCATCTTTGGTGTTAATTTTATTTGGTTATTGTTGTTTTTACAAAAGAAATATTGATAAAAGTAAAAATGCCTAGGCGCAAAAGTGAAACTTTTACTCCATGTCGGAAAAGTAAAACTTTTACCTGTGACATTTAGTCATAAAAGTGTCACTTTTGTGACGTTTGCGGATAAATAATATTTACCCAGCATGCTATAGTCTGTAAAAATAAAGGTTATCTATTTCGGCTTAGCGCTTTATTACTCTGAGACATTGGGAATATACAGCCGTTTATTTCTAACGTTTGGGTTTCAATAGAAACGTACGCGACTTAAGTGAAAGCGTAAATTACCTGCTCAATGACTTAAGACCGCTCGCGAGAGGTAAACACAATGGAATTTTAATTCTATTCCAGAAGTTATAAAACGTTTTGAACGATTTTTAATTTTAACTATGTTGCAAAGTTTTTTTTGTGTGTGGATGCAGAGGTTTATGACTTAATATAATTCATTTATTTTGAAATGTGCAACAACGAAATCATTAATTGGTAATTAAAAAGGAATTGATATGAATAAACCAGTTTTTATTGTTTACCAATAGTGACATTAGGAAATTTTTTAAAAAATATGATAAAGATACTTTTTCATATTGTACATGCAGAACATAACGTACATTCTTGTAAATAAAACAAAACAAAATTAGAACTAAGAAGCACACATTACATTAATATCTGGAAAAGTATTTGAGATACCGAAATATTGAATTCAGTACCGAACTGAGTTCGTTGAAAACGTTTGTTAACTTCTGGAATAGGATTACATTTCCAATGTCTCAGAGTAATAAAGCGCTAAGCCGAAATAGAAAATCTTTATTTTTACAGACCATAGCAAGTCTCATTGTAAATGCAACTCGTTAGCTAAAAACTTGAGCAGCATATTTAACTTTTATTTTCTTTATTTTATCCTCATCGGTTAGGTATGAAAGCACTCGCAATTCATGATTTATATTAGGACCATTGTCCAAGTCATGCTATGTACGTATATGTTCCCACTTTTCCATTTTTCTAGTCGAACCAAAAATAATGTTCTTAGAAAGAAAATTATTTCGTATTCCTTTCAATAAATGAGGAGGATCATATTGGGGAAAAAATTTAATATCGTCAACTTCCAGCTCTGTATTTCTCTCCACTCTTTAGTATCTTGTAAAAGAGAGCGGATAACTTTGCAGTTAGTGGGTGATTGATCACAAATCACAACTGTAGACTTGAAATCAATCTCAATTAATAATTTTAAAATTTTTACCAACATCTATTTAATCTGCCCAAACTTTTCACCACCATTAGACGAAAGAGCATAACATAGAGGCTGTTTAAAAGATATCTTAGGCCCATGTAGCATAAATACAAGTACTTGGTCAGCAAGTTCTGGAAACCTTTCACTATTTCCCATATCCTCAAAGCCTTCAATAATACCTTTTCTTTCATTAAAGTTAAGGGACGGCATTATTGCAATTTCATCCATTATGACAGAAACGTATTTCTCAGATGGCTTTCAGGAACTGCAGACCATTGCATGAATTTTTATTCCTGGTTCAAAGTACATACCGAGTGTCCTAATAAAATGTACACACTCTTTAACAGTTCATAACAACCACACTTTTTTTTTCAGTTGTGACTGCTTAAAATAATGACTAGAGTCAGACTAAACTTTGAGGAAAGAAAATTCATTCTAAAGTGCTACTGGAAGACTGAGAACGTAAGTGTAGTGCAAAGACGGTTTAGGATGGAGTTTCAACGAGATGCACCAACGAGACTCACAATTACTCGTTTGCGAGATAAGTTTGAGGAAGAAGGAACTATTAAGGATGTCCATAAGAACCATTCCGGAAGACCACGATCATCCACCAGCCCCACAAGAGAAGGAGAAGTCATTCAGAGATTTCAGCAATCACCTAGAAAATCTGTCCGTGAGACAGGAGTTTCAAAATCGAGTGTCCATCGCATTTTGAAGCGTGCCAAGTGGAGAAGTTTTATTCCTAGATTAGTGCACGCTCTCAATGAAGATGATCATGACCGCAGAATCCAATTTTGTGAGTGGTACCAATGAAAAAAAGAGGAAGTACCGAGTACCCTCCACGCTCACCGGATTTGACCCCCATGGATTTTTTTCTGTGGGGGCAGGTTAAACACAATGTTTACACCACAAAACCAGCTACAATCGATGAGTTGAGAGCAGCCATTGAAAGAGAATGTGCCGAAATACCAATTGAAATGATTAGGAACGTTTTGGATTCAATCAATCAGCGTTATCAGCTGTGCATAGACCGCAATGGCCAGCAATTTGAACATTTTCGATAATTGACTAGTTTCTACATTTGTTAACATTATTTTCATTTTTGAAAGTTTTCTGTATTATAATAATTGTTAGTGTTATAGTCATTTAAAGAGTGTATACATTTTATTGGGACGCTCGGTAGTATTCAGCAATCTATCCAATGTACTTTTGCTAGGTAAAATAAATATTTTAGCCAAGAATCTATAGCACTTAGGACTTTGTATAAAACTAAGGCTAATATTTTATCATCGAGTAAAAATCGTCGTTGTTTTGTACTTTTTCCTGCCTCTCATAATTGACACATAATCAGTTGGATAGCTGAGTAATTCAGCTTTGAGATAGCTCCTTCAAAGCAAACTTTTCTGCAGCAACTAGCCTTTTTTTAAAATTGTTTTTTGCATATACATTCCTTTTAAGTTTTTCCGTAACATTTTCACGTGGGTATATAAAGTGGCTTTTTTTAGAGTCATTTGGATAATGGAATGATATCCCATAGTCCGCAACGTAGGCGTGCAGCTGAAATGAATTAAATTAGAATTCGACTTCAAATTTGAAAATAAATGCTACATTTACCTATATTATTATCAAATGGTGATTCAATAGTGTCTTCGTTGCAATACAGTGACACATTTTTTATGATTTTTAACCTGTGGGGTGCTGCAGCTCTTTAAAGTAGATTCCCTTGAGTTAGCTTCTTCAAGTGTAAAGTCTGAAGTCGTTGCAGTTGTAGTTACTACTCCAGCACCAACTGGGCTGTCCCAAGAATCTACCATTTGAAATTAAAGTTGGTAAAAAATTCCTCGCTGATCATTTAACCTTTTTATAAATGAAAAACTACAAATTTTGAGTAATTCAAAACTCAAATGACAAAACTTCAGCAGTTGAGTCCTTATAAAAAAATAATGGTTGACAAAGAAGATGGAATTCTGGCAGTCATAGGAAAATGTCCACCTTTACTTACCTGGAAAATGTAGAGTAAGTATAGCATTCAGATTGACCCTTGTAGAACCTTCGCTATACTGTCCTTCAAAATGTCGGTGACAAATTTTCTTCTCACTGTATAAATATAAAAGGTCAAGTTCCAGAAGAGTTTTATTCTTAATGAACTTGAACCATTCATTAAACTTATAAAATATATTTTTTTGGGTTTGGAAATCTATGTCTTCTTGACGTTTTATCCTCACATTATTGTGGAAGTACTACTACTATATGTATACTAAACTACAAAAATACACGGTATTTAGTTATGCAGTCTAGCAACCTTTATTAAACTCAAAAACCACCCATCAAATACGATTTGCCATACAGTGAAACCTAAACAGGAGGTAAACTTGTACAAGCAATGGGATATCTTGGGAATATATAATAAAATATTTCAATTTCAGAATGTACATGAATTGACTTCAGGTCAGGGGTTTCGGTTTGTGTGTGTTCTGTGCAATTGACAGAACGCTTAAAATAAGATTACCATCTATTGATTGGGAGTAACATAAATATCACGTGACCGTCTAAAGTCGTATTTGCGTAGAACATCTATTGGGGTAGGTTATCTGTGATCATACAATTGATTAGAGAATTAATTTTATAGGTTAAACAATTTGCATGGAACAACTATCGAGCTGCACTATTTACACCTCCCAAGGCTACTACGTTTCATAATCATAGTTTCTTATTATTATAAGTTTTTGTTATGAACGAATAAGTTCAAAGGTAAATATGTAATTAAAAATTATTTTTAATTTTATTAAATACGTAAATAAAAAGTTTACCTCAAGTAGGATTTGAACCTACGACCTGTGCTTTGCTAGAGTACCGCGCTAACCAGCTGCGCCATCAAGGTTCAAGCACCAATCGATGTAAATTTTGTCTTTATATATGTAGAACTGATGTAAATTCTAAAGATAATGAGATTACAATCAAATTACTTACATTAATGGAATGTGAGCCTGCAATATCGCAAGGATTCACACATACTAAAGCAACTTGACTAATATTAAATTATTATAAGGTGAACTTATTTAGGTATCTAATAAAATTAATAATAATTTTTAATAGTTTCTTATTGTTGATACCAATTCAGTAGCAATAATGCTCACAATAATATAGTAACGATGTTACTTAAAATAGATGTTTAGTTACGTCCCTAAATAAAATGGAACTATTATTTGTACGAGGATGACATTTAATGTGGAACATAAATTCTATGGGAAATGTGTGATTAACATCTTGAAAAGCATTTTACAAATATATTATATTTACATAGTTGAAATAAATTACTAATAGAAATTTATTGTGTTAAATATGAACTAACACACTTCTATTATACTAATTATAGGTTGTAGAAACATAGTTATCAAAGTGTTAAAACTTCTATACCATTATTGCTTTATTGTTTCTTCAGTATGTCGCGCACAATTAGGCCATAATGGTTTTAATTAAAAGAGTTTACGTACCGACGATTAGGTGAATTGATCTCTTTAATCTATTGTTTAAGAAATTTAATTTGCATTTCTACGATGTAACTTTTTTCAATAAAGCTCTAAGGTTAGAATCTTTTTTGAATTTTAATGCTAGCGACTGGATTGCACGAGGAAGACTTCTGCCATTTATATTAATATGTGACAGTTACGAATTTCTGCACATAAACTAGCAAACGTGACATGTTTTTTTGAAAACAAATTAGTATGTCAAACTAAAACGTGTAAAAGATTGTGATTTATCTACTATTACTCATTTTGTGCTAAATATAATGAGATTACAATAAAATTACTTATATTAATGGAATGTGAGCCTGCAATATCGCAAGGATTCAAACATACCAAGGTACAGGTCGTATTTAATAAAATTAATAATTACATATTTATTCGTTCATACCAAAACCTATAATAAAATAAACTTAAGTAATTTTCATTTGAAAGTGTGTGCAATTATAATTACTAATTTTTTTCTCCTAAAATTTATTATTTATAGTCAGATCTCTCTCAAAGGAGTCGATGCAAAAATTTCACGGAGCACGAGGTTAGGACGTTAACCGCTCTAGTTATTGAAAACCAGAGCGGTTTAGAAAACCCTAAAACAAATGCCGTAACGTGGAAAGAGAAAGGCACATGTTGGGAGATTTCCACCGATTTTACTGCTGTTTGCGGAATGGAGCGTGCTGCCGGTGTCCTCCGTTCTAAATACGAAAGTATAAAGCACCAGCTGAAATCCAAAATGAATGCGAAATTTTTAAAACAGGTGGTGGAATTCCAAAAATCGAACCACGTTGTGATTACGAACATGAATTATTATAGCACGTAGGGGGGACTGTTAACAGGATATCATGCGATTTTGATTCTAATGATAATACTTGTGAATATTTATAGGTAGAAGGAGAACACCTGAGGGACAAAACCTCCGAATGGGGTCATCTGAGGGCAAAATAGAGTGGGGGAGGTTACGCCCATGTGGCTTGGCACATTTCCCACCCCTATGGCTTCTTTTTAGGGGCTGTTTTCAACCCCTAGACAGAATTTTCAATACATTTGGCTAGGGGTCGGCTTCTTTTCTGGGTCGATTTTCAACCCCTTGATGGAATTTCCAGCCCCTTGACGGTATTTTTACCCTAATTAATGCCTCAGCCCCTGGAGGGTAGGCAAATGTTCGTGCAGGTGAACCGGGTGGGGGTTGTCACTAAGACTAGATAAGGCCCTTATGGTCTCATTAAGGCCGAGCTTAGACTAGGTCACGCCCATCCTTTTTGCCTGATTGACTATACGTAGGCGGGGCTAAGACTAGACCACGCCCCTCCATTACCTGATTTGCTATGCCAGCCCCTCTGGCTGCTGATTAGTCCTAACTCCCACCACCTAGTCTCCGTGCTCTGATTGGACGCCTAAGTCTGCATTCTGATTGGTTATGTCGCGAAAATTGAGTTTGTATTCTAATAAGGGGGCCTAATGCTAACTTATAAGACAAGAGTAGGGCTTCGCAACTTGTCTTGATCGGAACTTGTTCCGGGTCCTTCGCGTATATTCGTGATTCCCTTGGCGGGAAATTTGAATTTGCATTCTAATAAGTGGGCCCCACTAATGCTAACTTTTAAGACAAGTGTAGGTCTTCGAACTTGCTCTCGGTCCTTCACCCCCTTGTCCTGGACGCCTTGGCGGGAAATTTGAATCTGTATTTAAGTCTCTGCATTCTAAGGGGACCGTAATGCTAACTTGTAAGACAGGGTCTTTGAAGCTTGCTCTCAGGGTTTGGCCCCTGTTACGTACAATATACTTTGGTTTCAATTTAGACAATTAAAACCCTGCGTCGTTTTGTTCAATCAATCAAAGCAATTAACCAAATCAGTCAAATCAATCAAATCAAACAAGAATCTGAGCTAACAATTCTTCATAACCGTCAGGTAACGATTCTCGCACTGTACATAGCTAACTCCTATCAACGACAGCTTACTTTGTAGATAAGGCTAACCAACACTCAGAGCTAGTACTCTCCATAAACTTGAGGGCATCGGCGTGGGAAAACAGTCGATCATCTGCAAATCAATCTCAATCAATCAAATCATAACTTGCAGCTTGTGAAAATTAGCTTACAACTCAAAAATACTGGTTTGGCTTAACTTATAACTTGGAAAAAAGCAACCACATTTCAAAAATACAGGAAGTAGCCTTCGGCATTACACCAAAGTAGCATGTAACACTATTACCGTGTTTTGCATACAGTGGTAAAAATACATTTCACAGCTAAACTGATAAAAATACCTATGCAATAACGGATATAACCAAACTTACAATAAATTAAAAAGAATATTTCTACAATAACAAAGTTTATTTACACGACCTATATCTAATTATAAACAGAAATACTTAATGCTAGTGTTAGTAACGTTAAAAACTATGAATAATTATTAATGTTGCGAGTAATTAATGGAAACAGAATAACTATTTCTTGGACACAATGTAGTTAACGAAATGTTGCATGCTGAGTCAGCGTTTTGGAAAATTGATGCGTAATATTACTTCAGGTTGAAATAAATCTGGATTTGTATGCTTTATAATTCCCAAATGACTACATTTGCAAGATTAAAGTGTTTTAGAAAACACTTCCCATTAACGCAGGTGATTACCTCACTCTTGATTAAGCGTAATCAGTAATAGTGAAGTTAAAGTAAAAAATAAATCGTAAACGTGAAAGTAAATATAATGAGAAAAGTTCCTGAAAAAAAGCAAACATCTGAAACTTTAACCATACAAATGTATAGTACTTTATAAAAAAATTAACAAAGCAACACGGATGCTACATCCACCTTCTTAACGCGACCAAAAACGACGCCAAGGTCTTTGTGCATAAACATGTCTGAAACTCGAATGTGCGAACACCATGCGTACGAGTTCTAATTAAAATATTTAAATACATGTTGTTATGCAACTAGATATGCAACACACGCTGCACGAAATACATGTTAAGTTGCCTAAATAAACGTAAATTTTATTACAAACTTTTTTTTGAAATTCATACTTGCTTGTGACGTCATCTAGTGGTGGTATTTTTAAACTAGCGCATGTTTTTTTGCGAGAGGGGCTAGAGAAGCGTGAGAGGCTAGAGGGGAGAAAGAGAGGAGAGATACGTGAGAAACGAGCGAGATGAAGGAAAAGAGAGAAACTATAGGGACGATGGAAACGATCAACTTCTATTACAGAAAACATTCGCTAGTTTAAAAATACATCACTAGAGGGCGACGCAAATCTGCTTTAAAAATACACTACTAGGTGGGGTCACGATCAACTTCCATTTTCTAGTGTTGTATCTTTAAACTAGCGAATGTTTTCAAATATTGAGGTTAAAAACTCACTTTTATAAGCTGGTTCAACAGGCTGATAAATTATAAACTTGATAACCAACTTTACAAACAACTTATAACAAAAAGTAGGTTGGAAATACAAGATATTTCAACTAAAGCTAGATAAATTAAAACGCTAGTTTACAAGGAGATGGAAAAATCGGATCTTAATATTATAAGATTTTCTAGGATACGGCCTAAGATTATTGCACTGCAAGAACTAAGACACCTTATCAAAACATATAATAATAGCTTAAGAGACCATCAACCTTTTTTCCCTTTTTATAATATGAAAGAATAGCTAACCATATTTTAACTAACCATAATCACCTTGGCCGCTTTTTGTAAATTTCTAAGCATTGTTGCCATGTTTACGTATACATACTTACGTATGTACAATAAAAGTACTAGCGGGCTTAAATAATTATATAATAAAAATATACGTAGAATCCAAAAATGAAACTGAAATTTTTGATATCGTGTTATACATGTCCTTCAACGGAATCATTCCGCTCTAGAACGAAAACGACAAGTTTCGTAAGGGTTTTCCCTTCTTACCTTCCAACATACATATACCTATGTAGCACTATCGCCAAATCAATATTAGCTTTTGGCCAAGTTTCGCCAAGATCGGCCATCATGTCTGACTGTGTATGTGTGTGGGTACATGCGTGAGAACGTGCGTACGTGAGTGCGTGTGTGCGTATGTGTGAGTGTGCGTGTGTGAGTGTGTGCGTGTGTGCGTGTGTGCATGTGTGTGTGTGAGTGTGTGCGTGTGTGCGTGTGTGCGTGTATGCGTGTGTACGTGTGTGCGTGTGTGCATGTGTGCGTGTGTGTGTATGTGCGTGAGAGCGTGTGTGGTGCCTGCGTGTGTGCGTGTGTGCGCGTGTGCGTGTGTGTGCGTGTGTGCGTGAGAGCGTGTGTGCGTGTGTGAGTGCCTGCGTGTGTGCGTGTGTGCGCGTGTGCGTGTGTGCATGTGTGCGTGTGTGTGCGTGTGTGCGTGAGAGCGTGTGTCCGTGTGTGCGTGCCTGCGTGTGTGCGTCTGCGTCTGCGTCCGCGTCTGCATCAACGTCTGCGTCTGCGTGTGAGCATGCGTCTGCATCTGCGTCTGCGTCTGCGTCTACGTCTGCGTCTGCGTCTGCGTCTGCGTCTGCATCTGCGTCTGCGTCTGCGTCTGCGTCTGCGTCTGCGTCTGCGTCTGCGTCTGCGTCTGCGTCTGCGTCTGCGTCTGCGTCTGCGTCTGCGTCTGCGTCTGCGTCTGCGTCTGCGTATGCGTCTGCGTCTGCTTCTGCGTCTGCATCTGTGTCTGCGTCTGCGTCTGCGTCTGCGCTACGTTTGCGTCTGCGTTTGCATCTGAGTCCACGTGTGCGTCTGCGTCTGCTTCGACGCATGCGTCTGCGTCTGCATCAACGTCTGCGTCTGTGTCTGCGTGTGCGCCTGCGTCTGGGTCTGCGTCTGCGTCTGTGTCTGCGTCTGCGCCTGAGTGTGCGTATGTCTGTGTCTGTGTGTGTGTGCGTACACACACACGCAAATACACACGTACACACTCACACGCACACACATTCACAAACACACTCTGGCACATAGGTGCGTATACATGATCACGCATACGCAAACGCATACAAACGTACACACCCACACGACACGCATGCGTACTCGCACACGTGCACGCTAATGCACAAGCGCACGAATGCGCAACACACACTTGTACACACACACAGGCTGATATTCAGATGTGCGCAAACGCTTACACTCGACAATACTGACGCGCGCACAACATGCTCGTGTATGCGCACAAGCGCACGAACATGCACAGGCACACGAACACACATACGGACACGTAAAGCATATGCAACAGCGCGCGCACGCACACATACAGACACGCGTACACGCTCACGAGCATGTAAAAACACACACACAAACACACAGACACACACATACATTCACACTCACACACACACACACACACACACACACACACACACATCTGCACACACATACACACACAGACACAGACACAGACATGGGCACAGACACATACACAGACACAGACAGACTACACAGACACAGACACAGACACAGACACAGACACAGACACAGACACAGACACAGACACAGACACAGACACAGACACAGACACAGACACAGACACAGACACAGAAACAGACACAGACACAGACACAGACACAGACACAGACACAGAAACAGACACAGACAAAGACACAGACACAGATACAGGCACAGACACAGCCACAGAGACTCAGACACCGAGACACAGCCAGAGACACAGGCACAGATACATAGGCACAGAGACACATACACTGAGACACAGACACAAAGATACAGGCGCAGACACAGACACACAGACACAGACACACAGACACACAGACATACAGACACACAGGCACACAGACACACAGACAAACAGACACGCAGACACACAGACACACAGACACACAGACACACAGACACACAGGCACACAGACACACAGACAAACAGACACAGACACACAGACGCACAGACACACAGACACACAGACACACAGACACACAGACACACAGACACACAGATACACAGACACACAGACACACAGACACACAGACACACAGACACACAGACACACAGACACACAGACACACAGACACACAGACACACAGACACACAGACACACAACACACAGACACAGACACACAGACACACAGACACACAGACACACAGACACACAGACACACAGACACACAGACGCGGAGACACAGATACGGAGACACAGACACAGAGACACTGACACAGAGATACAGACACACAGACGCAGACACGGAGACACAGACACCGACACACAGACACAGTCACAGAGACATAGACAAGCAGACACAGAGACACAGCGACACAAAGACACAGACACAGAGACATAGGGACACAGAGACTCAGGCACACAGAGACACAGGTGTAGAGACACAGGCGCAGAAACCCTGGCACAGAGACACAGACACAGAGACCCAGGGACGCAGAGACACAGAGACACGGACACCGAGATACAGAGGCACAGACACGGAGACACAGACATATACACAGAGACACACACCCACCCCACTCACACCCACACACCCACACACGCACACACACCCACACACTGAAACACTGTAACGTGCCAATTTTTGGCTATCGGTTTTTGAATGCAAGTTTTGGGTTTGTGTTGTTATTTGTATATATATTTATATTATTTTTGTATATTTAGGCATAATGTGAATTTTTTCTTTAGGTAATTAAATTTAAGTGGATATGTTGATAGGATCTCATTAGTGTATATAACTAATACCAGTGTATATATTTTTATCGTCTATAGTGTGTATGTAGCTGCATCAATTGTAGTTATATGCGCAACTCGAAGCTTTGATCGTTTCCGTTCCTCCTGCCTTGTAATGCACATCGTCGTATTTTAAGTTTACTTCCCTACATAAAGTATGGAACTGCTTTTAATTAAATTTTTATATCAATTAATTACATCAAATTGGGAAAATTCCTCCCTTGCGTTAGTAGGTCTCTCCTTGGCGTTAAGAAAACTCGCTCCTTTCGTTAAGGAATTTTTGTAAAGTTGAAAATGGGATGTATATCGTTCGACTTCATGTTGAACGAAGCGTGGTGAATGACGAGTTCAAAATGGCGTGCATATAATACGTTGGATATCGTAATACGTTATTTTGAAGAAACGTTTGAATTAGAGATAGTTTTTGTGTTTGTGTCATTAAGTATGGAAGCAGGCTACATTACGCCCGATGTTTACTTTTATTCGCTCTAGTAGCCACAACATATACGTGCAGGTTGCCCGCGGTCAAGGATACGTTACGTTTACTTTTCCATTATTGTTAAGTGCTGTAAATTAGCTTACCTTTATATTGATGTTTTGCCTTATCTTATTGTCAAGAAGTACTGTTCTCGACAGCAATTCGTTTCGATATAATGTATTAACTTTATATTGAGTGTAAAAATAAGTGCGTATCCTTTTTAGAACAAATTACGTTTTTATTAGGTGGATACATTAGATTAGTTTATTCACGAACTTTAAAGTAAAGCTAGTCTAATATTGTTTCGGGAGGTTGAATACTGTGGTAATGAAAAAAAAACAACTAACTTCTGTTAATGTTTTCTAAGCAAAACATCTGAATGCATAACCTTACTTCAGTTATATTTTGTTGAGATAGGTCAAAATAAGCTTTGTTATTACGTTGAAGCTATACAGTTTCAATTATCTTTCATTTCGAAAGAATTCTATGTAAAAATAGGTTATATGTTATGTATAGTTTGTATATTAACTAAGAATTATTTTACTGTTGTAAGTAAAGCTTTGCGAAGAGATAAGTAGTTTTATTTGCCTTTATGATGAAATTAATCAGAAGATATTATTTTGTTTTATTAAATATACAATTAAGTACAGATGTGTTGCTTACTAGGTTTACATGTGGTATTAAAGTACGAGTTTCTCATTTTTAGTTGTATTTTAATTATCCAAAAAATAAGTGGCGCCTGATGTGCTTATCTGATTATAACTATGGATACTATCTCTGTCTCCCTTACGACCTTACAAAGAAACGCGCACACACACGCTCATACACAGTTACACACCTCACACCCGTTCACATACACACACGCACACACACACACACACACTCACACTGACAGGCACTCATTCACACTCAAAAACTCGCAAACGCTCAAGCCTCAAACTCCAACACTCTCGGGCGGCAATCTGGCGGGCGAGCGCGCGCGGTGCGTGCATGCGTGATTTATTTAATTTCTTTCAATTTCCACTTTGTAAGTTGGAAGATCATGTGTTGTTCTATAACAGACAAAGATAAAGAGATTTTCACTTTCTTTACTATTGACGCTTATTATTAATTTCAGTCATAAGTTTTGATACAAAAGTATTATATACAGTGAGCGGCAGAGTCTGCAACAAATGGAAAAATATTTTATTATTGATTTAAACAAAATATTTCGGACCAATTCAGCATACTCAATAACAAAGACTTTACTTTGACATATGTCACTTGACCACTGTCATGGCGGCAAATTTAAACAATTCACCTTAAATATGTAAAAACGGATTAGACGACAAAATTGTCGAAAAGTTGTTCAGATCCGATTTTACGTCTACGTGTCAATTTTCAAAAAGATTCAAGGACGTTTGAAAAATACTAATTTTTGGTCTGTTTTATGGACATTTAAAAAAAATTATTAATTTTCGCTAGTTACAAAAAAATTTCCAGTGCAATAATTTCTCTTTATTGTCTCGCATGGAATTGGGAAAAACTAAAAATATTAATTTTCAAGCCTTCGTTTACCTTAGTTTGAAAGTTGGCTACTTTCTGTATCGGTTTCCATCTTGCGATATCACACTACACTTACTTCCCCACTAGGTCTATTTGACCATTTTCTAATAGAAATAACTTCTCTCTCTAATTCTTCTGTTGTTCGCAACACTGATTGAACCTTGTAGTGTTGTAAGTCAGCTAAATGGACTGACTTACGGGATTTCTTGGCAACCTTTCCATGGTCTAAATACTGTTTTAAGTCGCCCTCATCTTCGGACATCGCTGTTTCAGTATCTGAAGCCATCATCATAGTCGTGCAGGTATATATGCCCAAAAAAACAAAATCATATAGCTCATTCTCGAGAATGCTCCTTTGGGCAGACGATATCCAGTCCTATTTAAGCTCTATTCGGTCTGTACGTCTTCAGGAGAATTTTCTTCATCATGGAAGTTAGCAAATGTTCAGCCTATTTCCAGAAGAGGGGATAAGACCGATCTCTCCAACTACTAACCAATTGCCATCACTTCCATTTTGTCTAAAATCATGGAAAATGCCATCAAACAGCAACTGCTGCTTTTTAGTGTCCTTGAAACTAACAAACTCCTTAGTTACCCACAATATGGTTTTAAACAGAGTCGTTCAACTAATGATCTTCTTTCATATGTGACCCAAGTTTGGAAAAATTAATTAAAACAATCCAATGAAACAGTTGTAATCGATTTAGATATTTGAAAAGCATTTGACCGAGTTTGGCATAAGGGTTTACTTGTCAAACTCATTTCTTGTTGTAAAGATAAATGGATCACTTCTTAAGTTTTTAGACTCTATAACATGTTGGGAATAACTAGATATTCCCGATCTAAGCAGTACTTTGTCTCCCGACAACTTTTTCTGCTGTATACGACCCAAATTCAACCTCACCTAAATCGTAATTCTCACCTCTGGGTTGGTGCATTGGAAGCAATGCTATATCGTCGATCGTATTCAAACAAGAGCAATTAGGCTTAGAAATGACCTGTCCTTAACTTCTGGCGTACAGCTCGTACAGCATAGTAGAATCGTTTTGTTTCTTTCTTTGTATTATCAGTATTACAATGGCAATTGCGCAGCTGAGTTACATTCTTTGATACTATCTCGGGGCACCTTTGCCAGGAATACTCGGTTCTCTCATTCACATCATTAACATGTAGTACAAATCTCCACTTGTCGTTCCTCTCACGTATGATATAAAAAAATTTAAGGTAGCCATTCATAGACATCTCTTGGCAATTCAGTATCCCCCTATCCAACCTTCTAAATTAAGGCGACCATTCGTCCTGTATTATATGATACAGTCCCTTTTTAAACACATCATTTCGTATATATAACTATTTTAATAAATTATGTATTTCGTATTTATAAAGAAATCTCTTGTTGTCCCGTTTCTGACCTTTCATTTTTTAGAAAGAATTAATCGGTCTAGAAAGTAGGAAAAAGATAGCGTGACCTTCAGATGAGAAGCAATAGGATGACATCACAAGTTCTACAATTTACGACTCTCCTAGCACTTTTGTAGACTTAAATAAATAGCGCGCATTCCCGTTTATCAGGCAGTACTAAGTATCAAGTCCAGCGTGAAAAGAATTTACTTACGACGGTCTCTTGTACGTGTGGAAAATAAATATACCGGTGCGTGTAAATAAATATATTGCAAATAGTTTGATAGTTAAGGTTAAGTGTTGATAAATAATTGTTTTTAGATAAATGATCGTTATAGTGTAGTGTGTATCTAGGACGGTAGAAAATCAGAAAATGCCAAAAGGATAGTGAACATCCATTTATTAAAAAAAACGACCACAGATAGTGATGTAAAGTGCATAAAATGTGCACCGTCTTCACATGCAAATTTGAAAATAAAGAATAAAAGCTAGGTGCGATTGAATGTACTTGGTCATACCACAATGTAATTCACAATCAGTCCTTCGTTCTATGAACTGCACTAGTAAGCTAATAAAAAGCTCCTTCCAACAAAAATTTGCATGTGCTAGAACCAAATCTGAAAGTATTGTGTGTAACATTTTACAAAAGAATCATTAAGCTCTTCGAGCGGTTAATTTTGTAATAATCTATGCCGAGTGTTCAAATCACGGGAGTGCAAAATTTTGTCCTATACGATATTTTATGAAGGACAAGGGTATTTAAGTCAAATTTTTGGAAGCTCAAGGTATTCCAGGTGAAACTTCAGACATTATGTCCCAATATATCGTTAAAATGATTGACAGCAAAAGTAACGACTATGTGCGCTGACAACACAACACAACACGGCCAAAATATAGTCTTTCATAAAGTTCAGCAGTTACCTAAAAACCTTTAGTTGGGGTGAACTGTACGGCCCATATCCTTCATAACTGTATTCAAATATCAACAGACTGCTTGGACATCAAATCCATTATTGAGAAAATCTATGGCTGTTTCTACATTTATACTGTTCGTGTTGAACAGATGGTTAGCGTTGTTACCTTCGATAGAAACAATATTAAAAATGTTCTAACGTTTACGGAGTTACTCAATTCCTTGCGGTATCCTTTCGTAGGGGTAGACAACACATGGAACTATATCACCATTAGCCGTGAATGTTTCGAGGACGGTGATCATCTCCTTCTCGCTGCCTTTGACTTGATATCCATCCGTGCTTCCTTGGGAGCAAGCACTAAGGAAGTCAATGAGTTCGCAAAGAACCCGGAGTCGTCTATGTAATCCCCAAGTATTTGGTGCCACTGTTTAATAGCACGCTCGGTTACCAGAGTCCTGGCAAACCTTAAACTAATGTCCGGGTGACGCTTCATAAATAATTTTACTCATTTCCGACCCAGAGATATGGAAGAGAAGGGTGTCTTCCTACCGTCAATTCTCATTACCTTGTCCACTGAATGTGAAAGTTGCCGCTGGGTAACTGACATCCCTTTGCGACACATCGCTTTAGTCCAGTTCACTAACAACAATTCTTCCTGAAACAAAGACGTAGATAGGTAATTAGATGAAATGGAAAATAGAGTTTCAAGCAAGGCCAATAAACTTTTAAGATAAATGTGACGCCCATCTTACCTCCTTAGTTAAAACGGTTGACGGTCCTTCCTTCGAATCCACAGCACTCCTCAGGTTCAGCTTATCGATTAGAGTCGAACGTAGGATTGGTTTCTTATCTCCTATAAAGCGGATATCAGATCTTCTTTTGAATAAGGCACCTGAAAATAATAATAAACATAATTGAACAGCTTGAAAAAAGAAAATAACAGCAATCCCCATTGCCCAACCATTATAGTCGGATGCAGGGACAGCATTTTGAAAAAACTTGTTTTGTTATGTTGTAAGAATGAAGTCTTCTTGCCAAATCAAGTTAATACTCTGCCAGGAGCTTTGGTAAATGAAGGTAACTAAATTTAAAACGTCATTGACCATGTTTAATACTATTTGTATAGCCTATTTGGATAAATGGAAGCAACACTTTGAGGAATCGCAAGCGTTTCATCCGGTATTGATACAAAAAGAAGGTGCCAATGTAGTGTGCGGTCTACCTATAGTAACCGTGAATGTAGTGTGCGGTCTACGTATAGTAACCGTGCAGGGAAGAAATGTAGGGTAGATTAAGTAAAAATTTTAGAATCTTGCCCAAAACCCAAAACTTTATTACAAACCCGAACATGACAAATACAATAAATACATATTATTAAACGAAATACAATTATTTACGTATATACAGTACGTATATCTCTTAGGAAGCTTCGGAACAAATCTTCCTCATTCGCTCTGATATATTTCCACACCAAATGATCCAGATGCGACTGTAGATGCTACCTAGGAACTCCCCTCATTCTTCCCATGATTTTCATTTTCCTTTCCGGCCACGATCTCTCAATGCCTTATGTGTGTGTGCACCGCTTTCAGGATCCACATAATTATGTTGATGGTTTACTGTTAAATGATTATGTCCCAAATTTGCCAAGTTAGAGTACGCTAGCCACTCGTCTGAATGGATTGTTGAACCATGCTGCACCTCACGTTGTATAAGTGGAATCAATGTATTACGGTCTCTGCGTTCCACAACGAAATATCGAAGTTCCTGAATGTTCCGCAACCCAGATACTCAAGGCCCATCAATCCGTTGACCATGATTACGTGTATTACCAATCTCAGCATCACTATCCTATGATAGTGCCGCATGGTCCCCAACCAATAAACGACCTCTGTTGTATTTTCTCAGACCTGCAAATCTCGTCTCATCAATTTGCACTGGATTTTCATTAGTTCCTACTAAATATCCACGTCGTTGCACACTAACAAACTTCTCGGACATATTAAACCAATCACAAAGAGTATGTCTCATTTGGAATCTCATAAACAAACATAAAAATCATTTCAAAATGTCGCAAAGTTTCAAGTTGCCATTTCCGCTCCGCAACTGTCGCATGGATGAGCCTGATTTTCGTTAACCAATAACTCGTTGTGCAATAAATAATTCGTTGCTGCTTCTTTAGTTGGGATGACGGTCTTATAAAATTCGTTTATCAGCATTTTGAAAACTGTCGGTAATTGTTGACAAAAAACTGCAAACTGAACCGCTGCTGCATTTTGTGGGTCAATTTATATTACATATTGTAATTAAGTGACCATTGTGGCAGAGAAAGTTAATTATAATTCTTGTCATAAGTACATCATTAACGAACTTGGTTGTTATGAGGTTGATGTGTCATTAGGTCACAGCAATCGATTAGAAATTATCGCAATAATTTACTTAATTTACAATTAATAACACTACAACGATTTCAAAAGGTAGATCGCACACTACATTCTATCCCTACATGGTTACTATAGGTAGACCACACACTACATTCACGGTTACTATAGGTAGATCGCACAATACATTGGCACCAAAAGGTCTGTAGTCAGATGTTGGAAAGTCATTAACTGTTTTTCAAAAACACCCTGACATTCATATAAATGATTCGGAATTTTTTGATGAAATTGTATGCATTAAAAATATACAACCAGTCAAAAAATAAAAGAGTGGAACGAAGATTCTGTTTCTATTGACAAACAATGGGTCGAGCTTTTTAACCACTTCAAGACTGAAGCTATACCATACAACATAATTGTTGAAATGTGTATGTGTTTACCGGGATCCAATGCCTCTGTGGAAAGGATTTTCTATGATATGAATAAAATTTGGACCAGCCAAAAAACTAGCCTTGCTGTACTACGTATATCACTTAAGACTGGAGAGCACAAAGACTCTTAATTTTGTACCTAATTTAAAAGAAATTTCTCCCTCTCCTGCCCTTACTGAGGAGTATTTCATGCCCCTCACACCATTCGGGTGATTCGTCCATGTCCCATATTTCCTTTTTAAATCGGTTACCTTATCTTAAGTGTTGCTCTGATTTTTAGCATGGTAAGCCAAACGTAGCCTGTTCAAGACCGCAATTATTAAAAAAAACTTTTTTCAAATTCACCCTAAATGTCAGACTAGTTAAGTTTCAAATTTTACCTCAATATTCCAAACATGTTTTAAATAAGTATAAGGAAGTGGTTGCAACAGCAACAACAAAATTTATCTTTTATATTTGTGTACTTTTTATCAATAAGTCGGCTTTATGGAAATGCAAACTTTTACCATTATCACTCAAAATATAAGTATTTTAATTACGAGTCTGCTTTAACGATTTACATATAAATCTACAACGCCAAACTTTAGGGCGTTTATAAAATAATAGGTAAACAATACAAATACCTACATGTTTTCAACCTCCAAGTATTTAGGATGTTTTTGTAGATAAAACTACAAGTCCAATAAAGATAAGATTAAAAAATAATCTTTAAATAACAATATACAGATTTGAGGTGCAATGACCAATCCATTTAAATTTAAAATGTGGTTTTACAGTTTAATACAATGCAACTAGATAATAAACATTTATTTACCATAAAATTTCTAATACAATATTTATATCACAAAGTATTGAAAATGGAGTATGTGCATGAGTTACTGGATCATTAGTATATGAGCACCCGGTTATAATAGATACTAAAACAGTCTGCTCAAGATTTCGTTAGTCCAAAATTAAATGCTAAATTGGCACAATTTAGTAATTGTGTACATGAATAAAATGATAAATAAATATAAATTGGCAGTAAATGATAAAATAGATAAAATGATAGAAGCGTAATTAATTTCTTATTACATCACATACATATATAAAAATAAAGTTACCTTAAAAAAATACAATTATCCCAGAAAACAATTTAAACTTTATAGTTACAACAATATTTCGTATAAAATTGTGCATATTGCACAATTCAAGTCATAGTCTCTCATCAAAATAAAATTTTATACAATAAACGCTTACATATAGTAATTTTGGGATAATACTTAAAAACACTGCAATATAAAGTGTATAACTGTGCTAACAGAGTAGTAAAATTTTTATGATTATTGTATAAGTTCAACATAATTTGCAGGAAACAAGCCGTAAGTTCCATCTGGACCTAAGCCCTGCCACCAACCTTCATCAACTTGATCGATGTTTGTGATAATATCACCAGGATCAAATGTAATTTCTGTGTCATCAGCTAAAAATTTAATTGTAAATAGATGATTAATATTTGCAGAAAACCAACCTGCTTGATAATCGTACAAAGCTCTTGCTTGTAAACCGGGACCTTCGCTAAAGTCCTGGTAGATAACTTCATCCACAAACTGTTGATCTGTAATATGTTGCATATGTGTTGAGCTGTATATATTATCCTTATAAAGTTGCTCATTAATGGTATTTTTTATATTGTTAGTTTCTGGTTCGTTAGCAATAAACTCAGACTTCTTCTCTATATCACGAGGTGAACGTTTAATTGTTGAAAATTGATCAGACTCATCATCGCTTGGTTCCTCAATTGGTTTACTGTACTCTTCAACAATTTTCCTGAAAATTAATTAGTAATGTTTAATTACAGACTAATAATGTACTTACTGAATGACACTGTCCTCATTTTTAACATCAGTATTCTGCTGCATCTGTGCTTGAGCTTTAAGTAAGGAACTTCGTACAGGTTTTTCAGGTATACGTTTAATCTGTCCAGCTGCTGTATTTTTTTCAAAAATTGATCTCGCATCAATAGTCCGCTGAGAAATCAATTCCTGAGCTTCTTTATTCCTTTGCAAACGTAACAAATCACTCTGATTCACTTTCGCCTCTGGCTCCTCCATAAACTTTTCCACCGACTGTCGCCTTTCATTTTCCCTTGCCAACTTCTCAGCTTCTTTAACTTGTGCTATTTGACTATTCCTCAAAGCTGATTTTTGTTCACGCTGTACACTCTCATTAAGCTCCCTTTGCTTTACTTCCTCGTCACGTTTCAAGCGGTCCTCTTCTTTCCGCAAACGTTCTTCTTCAAGTCTTTTTTTCTCCTCTTGCTCTTCTTTTAACCAAAATTGATCACGTTCCCTCGCATTAATTTCCTTAACAGGGTTTACACGTTTATACGTTGAACCTATAGGTGCAGTTGGACCAGATGTATCACTTCTTGGTGCTTTAAAACTATAAGCTGAACCTGATTTAGACACCTTTGTAATGATTAACTCCGGTTCAACTTCTTCCTCATTTCTAGCATTAATTGTTAAATGAGCACCAGTGAAAAAGTTTTCAATATCTCGTAAATGGTTTGCACAAATACCTTTACGTACTGTATTTGCACCCTCACCTTGCCAATTTATTAATACAAATTTTGGTAATGATGTTTTAGGGTCATTAATTTTAACGAACGCATACATAATTTTTCCACTATTTAGGTCTTCAGTAAGTTCTTCGATACCATTTGAGCCTTTACTTACAACTTTAAGGTCATTTGTTTGTCCTTCATAGCCAAAAAGTACCCTGTAATCCAAAAAACAGTTTTTTAAGAATATTAAGTGCAAAGTCATAACCTCAATTTTTTTTATTTACATACCAATCTGTGTCCGTTTTGTCATTAAGAACGTCTTTCCAGTTTTGCAGAAGTGTTTCGCGATATTTATTTAAATTAATTGCCATTTTGTTGCAGTTTTTGTTCAATATTCAAACACATTTATATGGTACAGTATTGAATTTTGTTTTTAGAGCCGCTTTCAGTTCGACCAACTTAAGTTTGCAGTTGGAATGTCGCTGCCCTCGTGCAAACCATAATGAAGTTTGCAGTCACATAATTTACTTACAGGATGCATTAGAAAAGGAAATGTGATAATTATTATAATTATTTTTCTAGCATAAATACTATAAAATTGTTAATAATTATTTGAAAAGTTACACATCAAGGGATTATATACGTGCATCGTTATCATTAATTTTCTTTAGTCATTGATAATTAGTTCAATCGGCAAAACAATAAAATACATTAATAGAAATTTATATAAATTATTAATTAATGTAGGTCATACAGCTGACATTTCCAAATTTACATGTGGTGGAATATTTTCTAACGCATCTATAAAATATCTGGTGTGGAACAACACACGACCTTCCAACCTACAAAGTGGAAATTAAAAGAAGTGAAAATATTTTAATAATAACTATTTTAGGATAATTATGCAATTTCTTTTTTGTGCCTTCGTTCTGTAACAGGGTATATGCAGACCACAAATAAGTCTGGAAACTATGCGTTTTCCGGCATAGGTCGACAAATATAATACTAAATTATAGTTGGTATTCGTTGTAGTGACAGAACTGATATAATATTCGACTTAATCGACATTTGACATAACACAAAGCCTAATCGCGTTATCGTTTACGCATACGTTATTATGTCCGCATTAGTTCCTTATACACTACAAATTACATCTATAAATTATTATGAAGTCAACAAATTGGTAAGGTACCTACAAAATTCGAATAACGAATAATTTCGCAATTATATTTTTTAGGTTATATTGGTTACTGTCAGTTGTCAGCATTGCCAACTTAATTTCAACAGGTATGAAATTTTAAAATGTACAACAATTTTATTAATTTTGTTAAATACATTAATAAAAAGTTTACCTCTAGTAGGATTTGAACCTGCGACTTGTACTTTGCTAGAGTACCGCGCTAATCAACTGCGCCATAGAGGTTCAAGCCCCAATCGATGTAAATTTTGTCTTTATGTATATAGAACTGATGTGAATTCTAAATATAATGAGATTACAATCAAATTATTTACATTAATGGAATGTGAGCCTGCAATATCGCAAGGATTCACACATACCAAAGCAATTTGATTAATATTAAATTATTATAAGTACAAACATTTTGTTTATTGATTTTAATAAACAACTGTTGACGTTGCTCGGCACAAAAAAAAATCTTATCTATAACTCTGCATAAAATGGTTTGCGAGTACTCATAACTTTGCAGGCCCCGACACTCGTACTCACAAACACCCATTTTCTGGCCTTGTAATACAAATAACTAGTTTAATACGAATAACGAAAATAAGCAACCTTGTAAAAACAGAAACTAAAATCCAAGTTAAGTAAACGTTTGAAACTTCATGTCAGGTAGAAATTAATAATTCAGGTTGAAACTCATGAATCAGTAGTAATATATTAATGTTGTTAATGTCGTTGGAAAGAACTTGGAACGAGCTTTCAAATGAGGTATTATTTACCATATGATCCCATTTAAAATTATTTTACAAAATGGCGCTATTGTCTATGGTTCACATAATATGTTGAAGGGAAGGCTTTAGACGGGCACTATATATATATATATATATATATATATATATAATATATTGAATGTAGAGTAAGACAAGGATCGGACAGTTTAACTAGTAATTTCTTTAAAAAAAAGGGTGATTTCAAGCATGATACATGTGCGAGACATTCATTTGATATAATTTGGTTAACGATGGGTTGAAAGTGGATTTGTTTTGGGCAAAACAATCTGAATAACATTTATACAATTTGATTTAATCATAAAAAGCATTGTGCTACCAACAAAAATGTCAGGAATGTTAAATAAACTTATTTCCGTAAATTCAATTCAGTATTTTAGTTTGTTTCAATAAATTTCAATTTTTCGAAAGTATTTTGGCATGTGAATATTTTACAGGCGTTTAACACAAAGTGTAGATAGATTTATATTAGGGATATTGTATATGTAGTGTAGAATGCAGGAAATTTGGTAAAATTTAGGAAAGGGTTATAACATGAACTTAATATGATCATTTTTCACATATTTTTGGAAGCGATTGTGTGACAAACTTAGTGATACAATTTAAATATTAAGAACAGTGCATAGAACATATCACACAAAGACATTTACAAGTAGATACATTTTTATAGTGGAATATCAAGAAAGTGTGCTTAACGATATGACTTCTTAATGTAACATTAAATTATACAATGTAAGTGAAATGAACATTAAATACAATAAAGACAGTTATTACAAGTTATTAGGATAACATTTTGAGTTACATAAACGTTTTTAAAAGTAAGTTATTTGTAATTTTAGAATTAAGTTTGGTTATGTTTTAAATTTTATGTTTTTTCACAAATTTATAGTTTTTTTGATTATATTAGGCTTAAATTGTATTATTAAAGTGATTAATAGGAGATCTTCCTCATTATTACATAGCAATATAAAGTGTACAAAGCATTTCAGCGCAAAATTTTATGAAATGGGGGTTGAATTTATAATTTTACTAGGTAAACATAAAATTCCTTTAAATTTACGATTTTGGACTTTAAATGTGTGTTTTCCTATGCTAAATTTTATCAGGATTACATATATGTAATTAAATTAAGTGTAGTTTGTAAGACTAATTAGATATAAGCTAATTTAAATTAGAATAGGTCATTTTGCATAATATTTAAAGGAACCATATCTTGTTGGATGTCTATTTATGCGTAATTTTACACAGATTTCATTTCTGTCATTAGAATTTGAATCCGTAATTGTATAAGAAAGATATTGCTAAATTTCTATTTTAGTTAAGTTTGTAAATTTTTTCAACCAATCAGAAACGTGGTTACATATTTAGATTTGCTAAAAAAAAATTGAAGATGTAGTAACAACCAAAAGGGTATAAAAGGAATTGCCCAGGAAGTGAATCTTTCTCTATAATTTGTCAGTTTTTTTTGAAAAGGTTAAAATAGTGTTGTGTTTTTGTGTTACAGGTAAGTTTTTCTAACCTAAATTATCATCGGGAAAAATTTAATAACAAACGGAGAGAAGAGTATTCAGGCGCAATTGTTTTTATACCGACAATAATTTAAATATTTAAGTTCGGTTACCGATACCTGTGCAGTTTTGTAAAATTCATTACGAAATATTTTTTTGTGACGATTTATGTTGAACGTTTAAAATTTTTTCGTTTGTTGAAGTTGAATATTGGTTACGTTTTACCAAAATAAAATCGTAATCATTTTTTTTATTTGTGTTTCATTTGTTGCTCCGAATTTCTTTTAATAATTTACATTTGAGCCGGAACCTAAAATAAAGTGACATTAATTTAAACCTTGGACAACCAGTAAATATTATATAAACGATATAATCAGAAAGCATTAATATATTTAAATAAAATATTATCGAATTAAAATTTGTGGTTGAGGTGAAGCCGTAAAGTGGAGAAATTTTACCAGTTACCGAAACGAACGTTGATCAACAACCCGAGCACCAGTTAGCAGCTAGTGGTTAAATGGTAACAGTGAACTTCATTTATAAAGATCTTCGGTCATATTGGAAAGTGCCTGCATCTATTTGGAACAACCTGTATGAAGACATCTGTGTGAATTTTGGAACATTTACATGTGAGTTACTTTTGATTATAACCCTATCTATTGTGTTCATTGTTGTGATTGATTTCCTGCAATTATTATTGGTTATATGTATAGGTGTATATGTTTAAATACTTGTGTAAACACCTGCAAAAAAAGCAAAATTTTAAAATATTTCCAAATTTTAAATTCCATTTATCCAATTAAAAGCATAAAAATAAATTCAACAAGTCATTGTTTGACAGTTTTGACATTTGATAATTTTATTCAGTAACGTTACAACGCATGCGTTAAAGTATAAATTGTGTTCAGATATATTTTTTTACATATATGATATTTTTCATAAAGGGCAATTAAGAATCAAATATAATTTCCCACTAAATCCAGAACCCTATCCCCACATTGAGATTTGAGCTAGTCCGGTGCATAAATATAATTATATAATATCATTATATTGATATTTACAATTAAAAGAACCCTATCCCCAATCAAATACAATTTGATATTGTATTATTTATATTTCCACATTTTATATCATCCCAATATATATATATATATATATATATATATATATATATATATATATATATATATATATATATATATATAGAAATTTATGGGGTTATGGCCAAAATAAAAACTTAAAAATTTAGAATCAGAAATAATTAATTGCGTTCTCTTCAACTAAAATATTTTCAGACTTCTAGCGCTTCCGGTTATACCGGAAGTCGCCATCTACTTTGCTATTTTCAATAGAACACACTATATATTTTTGCATTTTTGGATGGGAACCATAATTTTGAATAGTTTTTATTGAAACTATACCATGCCCATCTATTACGATTTTGAGATAAAAATTATTTTCCGGACACCTAGATGACGTTTACAAAATGGACTATAACTCTTATTTGGGTTGAGATAAAAAGCTAAAATCCAATTAGGTTTGTAGTTTCAAAGTACCTTTATCGTATGCATTTTTAAAATAAACATCTTTGTACTTTTCAGTCAGAGCTAAAAATGTAAAACGATCAATTTTGTTAAATGAAATACCCTATTTTTTGTTACGTAATCGCATTGGCGATAAAATTTACTTACAAAGTGATATGACATATTGTTATATCTAAATCAAACTATTCTAGAGTCATTTCCAAAAACACGAAAAATTTTAATTCCTTAGCCATTATTTCAAGAATGGTTGCTATGGAATCGAGAAAATAATGTTTATACAAATGAAGAAATTCTTAATTTATTTTTTATACACGGAAAATGATACAAGATTTTTAATAAAACTTGCACAATATTTAACGAAAATTTCACTTCACATTTACTTAAATTGACAAAAAATGGATGTAAACAACTAGAAACAAATTATAATAAATGTTCGAAATGGTGGCCGTTCGCATTCAAGCATGTGTTAAGCGTGAAAGAACACCCTCCAGTACTGCTCTTCGTACTCCTTGGGGAGAGAGCTTGTCGAATGCTGCTCGCACGCGTGCCTCTAATTCCGCCCTTATGTTCACCGGTGTTCAGACCTGATGCTTGACATGGCCCCAAGGTGAAGTCCAAAGATGTCCAATCTGGAGATCTTGCAGGCCAGTTCCATGGTCCTAACCGCCTTATCCATCTATCTTCAAACATTAAGGTGAGTTCTAGGGATACTTCCTGAGTGCAATAGGCTGGTGCTCCATCCAATTGATACCAACAACCTCTTCTCAAGTTCAAAGGCAGGTTGTCAAGAAAATCTACTAGCACAGTCCGTAATAAATTGATGTAACGCGCCGCCGTTAACATGCCGTTATAAATGACGTAAGAGAACCTGTCATCTATCATAAGACAACATACATTGAAACTAAACTTGACCGGCTAGTTTCTTTCTCGGGTCTCATGCGGATTGGCCAAAGTCCACACGTGGTTGTTATACCTGTTAAAAATCCCTTCACGCGAAAACTTAGATTCGTTCGTCCAGATAATTTTCTTCAAAAAATTCTTTTTAGCACCTCACACAAGTTAACTCTGTCGTTGGGATCTTGAGGATGAAAGTCTTGTACTAACGAGAATTTGTAGTCATGAAAGTGATGCTTCTTCAACATCCTCTGTATTGAACACCTACTGATTCCCAGATCTTCTTCGGCAGCATGAACTGAGGCGTTGGAATTGGCCTCGAATCTCGAAATAAGCCAAGGTATTCAACTCTCCCTCTTCATCATCAACTACAAGTTTTGGTCGATTTAACACTTGACCAATTCGTCCAAAGCCTACAAAATTTGTTTCTCTTCTTCTAAACTTAGCTTTTGTCATCAGAAGTAAATGTGGATAGTTTTCGTTAAATATTGTGCAAGTTCTATTAAGAATCTTATCGCATTTTTCACGTATAAAAAAATATATTAAGAATTTCTTGATTTGTTTTTTAAGATGTGGGTTGTTAATGTTATAAAAATGCCGATTTTTTGAATTGAAAATCCCACTGTTCGTGAAAATGGTTTCGTCTGACCATAATATCTGTTGGGCAAATAATGGATTATTTCGCAATTTTTTATTAAACCAACGACAAAAGTGCAATCGTCTGTGAGAACCGCCTACATGCAATTTTTGGACTTACTTAAAAGGGTGATACTTATTTTTGCGTAATATCCTAGTCACTGTTGTTGCATCTATTCCACATTCCTGACCAATTTTTCTAGTTGAACTCTCTGGTTCAATTTGGATTTGTGCGAGAACATTAATTTCGTTAACTTTGGGTTGCATCTGGTATTATTTATTTCTATTGCGTTTCAACATACCCGATTCAGCCTTTCTCTGAGAAATATTAAAAAAAATATTTTTTGACGGTTGTCGCCCCAAAGGAAATAACTCGAGACACCTTTGGGCTGCGTTTACACTATTTCTATAACTTTTGATGTACAGATCGTACATATCCTTTTTCGCTAATAGGGTAGCGAACCATTTGAAAATGTATATTAATAACAAAACTAAATCTGACAGTAGTTTACTATACGAAATTGGTGTCTAATGCCCACATCAGTCAACATACTTTATATGGAGTTTGATAAATAATGTTACCTACGCAGTTTTAAAATTAAACTATTGGTAATTTTAAATCTTACTAACTTAAAAATTTATTTTGAAAAAAATTGTTCTAAAAAAAATAAAATTAAACAAGAAAAATTGGTCAAGAACGCAGGATAGATGCAACAACAGTGAATAGGATATTACGCAAACATAAATAGGTAGAATACTGTCTATTTTGAATTGAATAACTCATCGCAAGATGCACCTGTGTTGCCGGCAAATATACAAAGCGGCCATTTATACAAAGACCGGCGCTGGCGCGTTTCGGTACTTAAAAGGTGCTGGATCAAACGTGCCAAAAATGGAGCAGGCTAATTGTTCAGTTCATAATAGACAGTATAACACCCTTTTAAGTTTCGAAAAGTCCAAAAATTGCATGCAAGCGATTCTGACAAACGATTGCACTTTTGTCGTTGATTTAATAGAAAATTTCGAAACAATCCATTCATTTTTCATAGATGATACTCTGTGGAATGGTCAAGTATGTCATATGAAGGTATTTATCTATACACTCTACAAAAAATTGCATAAAAAAATCCAGGTCCATATTTCAAAAAAATAAGTTGAGGGTGGCCCTGGAAATACAAAACATCGCAATGAAAGTTTTGGCACGGAAAGTTATAGAAAACTCCATTTAATAAAAAAAGTTTAGATACATCTTTTGATATCTTTTAAAATAATACCACTAGAGTTAAAAAACCAAATTGACTATTTTCGGATTTTGACGAATATCTCCGGAACTAGTTGGAAATTTTTGAACTTCCTTAGATCATTGTATTGTCCGTCAAAAGACCAATCTTTTCCCCCATTTAACCGACTCCATATCTTTTACAGTTTAGAGATCGTCTATAGGAAATTGGAATATATATATATATATATATATATATATATATATATATATATATATATATATATATATATATAAGTAGTATAGCTATATCACTTCTGGGCCACTTTTGTCACTAGATTTGTCACCAGATCTAGGAAAAAGTCACCAGAAAAGTTACTAGATTTCAAGGTCGTAACATTGCCTATTTTAAGGGAAGACCGCAGGTGTGTAATCCTCTTCAAGGTCATGCTTGCACGAGTCCTTCAAGGTCACTAGTTACTAGACTGTTGATTGTAGGTCATTGCCCTCAAGCAAGTCTAAGCATGTTTCAAGGCCACGCCCTATTCAAATCAAGAAGGGGGCCCATTGTTCAAAGTCTATGCTTTCAAGGCCACATGAAAGAACAAAGACTATCTATTGTTCAGTTAGAAATAGATTGTTATCTCAATTCTAGAAAATCAAGAAACGCTTCAAAGTCTATGCTTACAATTTTCAAGGTAAAAGAACAAAAGCGATTCATTCTTCTGGTCGAGTTATAAAAATAGATTGTTATCTCAATTCTAGGAAATCAAGAACAAAGGTGATGCATTGTACAAAGTCTATGCTTTCAAGGTCACATGAATGAACAAAGACTATCTATTGTTCCATTATTCTAAAAATAGATTGTTATCTCAATTCTAGGAAATCAATAACAAAGACGATGCATTGTTCAAAGTCTATGCTTACAATTTTCAAGGTAAAAGAACAAAAGCGATTCATTCTTCTGGTCGAGTTATAAAAATAAATTGTTATCTCAATTCTAGGAAATCAAGAATGAAGGCGATGTATTATCAACGCTTCAAAGTCTATGCTTACAATTTTCAAGGTAAAAGAATAAAAGCGATTCATTCTTCTGGTCGAGTTATAAAAATAAATTGTTATCTCAATTCTAGGAAATCAAGAATGAAGGCGATGTATTCTTCAAAGTCTATGCTTACAATTTTCAAGGTAAAAGAACATTCTTCTGGTCGAGTTATAAAAAATAAATTGTTATCTCAATTCTGAGAAATAAGTCTGTGCTTATAATTTTCAAGGTAAATGAATAAAGACGATTCATTGTTCTGGTTGATTTATAAAAATAGATTGTTATCTAAATACATCTCTTTCAAGAACAAAGGCAATCCATTGTCAGCGCTTTAAAGTTTATGCTTATAAGGTCACACCTCTGCAAAGACGATCCATTCATCTCAATTCTAGGAAATCAAGAGCCCTGAGGTGCATGTTTCAAAGCCACGCCCCTAAACAGGTGGCCATTCCTAAACAGGTAGCCGTTTCCTAAAACAGGTAGCGTTTCTAAAAACAGGTACCCGTTTCCTAAAACAGGTACCCGTTTCCTAAAACAGGTAGCCGTTTCCCAAAACAGATAGCTGTTTCGCAACCGTTTCCCCCGAAAAAGGCGGTCTATTGTTCAGGTCGAGATTCCACATCTCAATTCCAGGAAATCAAAAAAGGGGGCCCATTGTTCAAAGTCTATGCTTACAATTTTCAAGGTGTAAGAGCAAAGACGATCTATTGTTTGCTGAGTCATAGCTTCTAAAATTCTAGAAATCAAGAATAAAGATGATGTATTGTTCAACGCTTCAAAGTCTATGCTTACAATTTTCAAGGTAAAAGAACAAAAGCGATTCATTCTTCTGGTCGAGTTATAAAAATAAATTGTTATCTCAATTCTGAGAAATCAAGAACAAAGACGACGCTTCAAAGTCTATGCTTACAATTTTCAAGGTGTAGAGCAAAGACATTCCATTGTTTGGCTGAGTCATAGCTTCTGAAATTCTAGGAAATCAATAACAAAGGCGACCCATTGTCAACGCTTCAAAGTCTTGCTTACAATTTTCAATGTAAAAGAACAAAAGCGATTCATTCTTCTGGTCGAGTTATAAAATAAATTGTTATCTCAATTCTGAGAAATCATGAATAATGTATTGTTCAAAGTCTATGCTTATAATTTTCAAGGTAAATGAATAAAGACGATTCATTGTTCAGTTAGAAATAGAGTGTTATCTAAATACATCTCTTTCAAGAACAAAGGCAATCCATTATCAACGATTTAAAGTTTATGCTTAGAAGGTCACACCTCTGCAAAGACGATCCATTGTTCAGTTAGAAATAGATTGTTATCTCAATTCTAGGAAATCAAGAGCCCTGAGGTGCATGTTTCAAAGCAACGCCCTCTAAACAGGTGGCCGTTCCTCTAAACAGGTAGCCGTTTCCTAAAAACAGGTAGCGGTTTCCTAAAAACAGGTAGCCGTTTCCTAAAAACAGGTAGCCGTTTCCTAAAAACAGGTAGCCGTTTCCCAAAACAGATAGCTATTTGCAACCGTTTCATGTTCAGGTCGAAAATAGATTCCGCATCTCAATTCCAGGAAATCAAAAGGGGCCCATTGTTCAAAGTCTATGCTTACAATTTTCAAGGTTAAAGAACAAAGACATTCCATTGTACAGGTTGAGTTATAAAAATAGATTGTTATCTCAATTCTAGGAAATCAATAACAAAGGCGATGCATTGTTCAAAGTCTATGCTTACAATTTTCAAGGCCACATGAAAGAACAAAGACTATCTATTGTTCAGTTAGAAATAGATTGTTATCTAAATACATCTCTTTCAAGAATAAAGGTGAACCATTATCAACGATTTAAAGTTTATGCTTATAAGGTCACACCTCTGATAACAAAGACGATCCATTGTTCAGTTAGAAATAGATTGTTATCTCAATTCTAGGAAATCAATAACAAAGACATTGTCAACGCTTCAAAGTCTATGTTTACAAGGCCATATGAGAGAACAAAGACGATTCATTGTTTGAGTCATAGCTTCTGAAATTCTAGGAAATCAAGAATAAAGGGGGCCCATTGTACAAAGTCTATGCTTACAATTTGCAAGGTAAAAGAACAAAGACGATTCATTGTTTTGGCTCTGTCGTAGCTTCTAAAATTCCGAGAACAAAGACGATGCATTGTTCAGACTGATTAGGTCATCTAACAAGTAAAATATTTTTTTATAAAACTTATAATTTATTAACCACAATATTCATCTATATATACAGATAAAAGATCGATTTAAGTAAATATACATATTATGGCAACATTTTGTAATACCTTTGCTGGATCATATCTATTTATTATTTGTTTTTTTCACATTCAATTTCCTTCAACTGATTCTCGTTTAATGTGGTCCACAAGACATCATCATCTTTCTTTATAGGTCATCGCTTCATTATAATGCTTACTAGCCATACATTCGGCTTTCCTTAAAGCCTTCATATCAGGATCTACTTTGAGACATTATCCGTGACTCATTACAAACCTACATCTCTTAAACTTATATGCAAAAACACAAATTAAAATCTTTTAATTATACAGTTACGTAAATTTCAAAGTTAATTCCGAGAATTCCCCCCAAGGGCACACCTCTGAGAAAATAACAAAGATGATTCATTGTTCCGACCGAGTTACAAAATACACCTCAATTCTGAGAAATCAATTTTTAAAGAACAAAAGACGATTCATTGTTTAAGCCGACGCTTCAATGTCTATACTTACAACATTTCAAGGTCACACTTCTTATAACAAAGGCGATCCATTGTTCTGGTCGAGTTATAATTTCTAAAAAAAATAGACAAGGTCACGCCATATTACAATTCAGAGAAATAATTTTCAAGGTCCCACTCCTGTCCGATCCATATTTTAACCCCGAATGCATCTGGTACATCTATATAAGGATGAATAATTTTACGGTAAACCTAAAGTGCTGTGAAAAGCAATTAGATATTAGTTAAAGTTATAAGTAGATGTCTGACACTTGCATAAAAGGGAAATGTCTCGAATTGTGCGGTTTAACTACACATGCGCTCTTGTGCATTTAAAATTCTGAAACTATGCATATGTTTTTCGAGTACTCATAAGTAGTAACGGGGGTCACGCTACAGAGACGATGATTGTAATAGTTGATGTACAGGGATTCAAAACGGCAAAACATGTATTTACACCCAAAGAGCTAGCAATATACAATGGAAATCAAGCTGCCCATTTTGTGTTCAAACCACCATTTCCTTGGCACCTCTTAGATGTAGAATTTCAACGACAAGTCATCTGGTTAATCAATAATCATCACTGCATCAAATGGGGATCTGGATATAGCTCTACACATCTCTTTCCACATATACTTCGTGAACTAATATCGGTAACAGATGATGTGTACGTTAAAGGGCGAGAAAAAGCCGATTACATTCGAAAAATATTGAGACAGTCAGTTATAGAAATTGAAGAGCAACCATCTTTACCCAAAATGAAAACAACTTGTTTCTTTCATACACAAACCACCTGTAATTGTGCTTTGACGAATGTACACTTTTTATATAATAACTATGTAAGACAATATCAGTAAAAGGTTTATAAAATGTGTGTGCTTACAAGTAAAGGGGGGAAAAGTTTGTAATATTTACAATAAAATGCTATTATTTTAAGTGTATTATTTTATGTAAAAGCCCTCTGATGCAAACTATTTCTCAGGTTATAACCCAGCCTATCCATCTAGGTCAACAAGTCAACTTTTAACATTCCTTGTAGGTAAAATTCTGGGAAACAGCAAATAAGAGTTCCTATTACTGAATTCTAACAATAGAATCAGTTCGTGGAAACAAGAGGGTTGTTGTCTATGCTGAATGTTTATCAAGGTTCCTGTATTGGCTAAACGTTATGCTTACAGTATCTGGTTGTTGGAAATTCTCAAGGTCTCCAAACAATTGTCAAGACCATATGTCCTACAGGCCGATCTTACCCGACATCATCCGAAATGTAGCCGAAACTTGCAGGACCGATTCTAAACGGGTCATTGAAACAAGAAGGGGGTCTATGCTAAAAAGCGTGGGCTCATATTATGGTCCGATTAATAAAACAAGTAAAAGAAATAAAACTCGATTTGGAGTGTTATATACTGAAAACAAAAATGATGAAGCTGCGTATTAGCAATGAGTAAAAATAGTATAGTAAAGCATGAAATTTTGGGAAGGATGAGTTTAAATACATATTTTAAAGAAGAAGAAGAAAATTTAAAACGCTGCTAAGGGTGTGTTAAGTATCTCACAATTGTATTAGGTTTAAGTAACTGTATCATTAAAAAATAAAGACTTGAAGCGTTGTGAATATGTTGTTCCTTTAAGTTAAAGAGATCCATAATGGTTCCTTATTGGCTCTGCATATCTGGGTGTGGTTCGATATTGACCTTTATCGAAATCTCCCATAAGGAAATGGAAACCCCTGCCGTACGTTGGGCTTTAAATTGGCCTATATACAACGTATAAAAGAAGATTTATTGGAAAAGATCAATGACAGTAAAATGATCCTTAAATAAAAATCAATTTACTACTTTTAATGCAGATCGTTATTGTTTTTAATCATTAAATGACGTTTATGCATATGTAAAAAAATTTCTTTTACTATAATGAATAATATAAAGACTTTCCTTTGTATAAGCAAAAACCCTTGGACTTAAAAGAGTAAACAGTAACAGCTTGCAGTATAGAAATGGAGTTAATTTGATGTAATTTTTATATAAAAGGTTAAGAAAATCGATTTATAGTTTTAATGTTGCAGGACAAGGAGACCTGTCTGTTTTTATTTAATTGGCCTATGTACAACGTATAAAAGAAGATTTATTGGGAAAGATCAATGAGAGTAAAATGATCCTTAAATAAAAAGCAATTTATTGGTTTTAATGCAGATCGGTATTGTTTTTAGTCATTAAATGGCATTTATGCATATGTAAACTAAAATTTATTAGTAAAGCGTTATAATGAATAATACAAAGACTTTCCTTTGTATAAAGGAGATTGAAATTGATTTTTTGCAAAAACCTAAAAAAAAAAATTAAATTTCAGCCCTATTCCTAAATTGACTACCCTTGGACTTAAAAGGGTAAACAGTGACAGCTTGCAGTATAGAAATGGAGTTAATTTGATGTAATTTTTATATAAAAGGTTAAGAAAATCGATTTATATTTTTAATGTTGCAGAATGCAGGAGACCTGATTGTATATATGAATAGTTTTTATTGTGTATTGGCGTTAGAATGGGTTTTCATTGTTTTAAAGGGGATACAATAGGCTTGCATTCATACAGGTGATGTACTTGATAGTAATTTTCTGTTAACGTTATCAGAATTATATGTATATAATGTTATGTTTAATGCGAATGTTAATTCATTTACGTGTTGCTCATAATGGCGCCAACGAAGAAGCAATTCCGGTTAGAAATGACGAAGAAGAATAAAGTAACAATATTAGAAAATATATTGTTGCAACCACCCAGAAAAGGACCATCCATACCAGAATATTGTGAGGTTAACTTTGAAAAGTGAGTATTTGCTGCTTTTATGCCTCATATTATTATTAATGTATTTTCTTAATATATTCTAGTATTACACCAGTTGCCACTACATCTGCAACACAACCACCTCTGGTAGTAAGCGCTGGAGGTAGTGGGTGTGACTATGCCCAATATTTTGAGAAGTGAGTATTTACTGCTTTCTTACCTCACATATTATTAATGTATTTTCTTAATATATTCTAGTATTACACCAGTTACCACCACATCTGCAACACAACCACCTCTGGTAGTAAGCGCTGGAGGTAGTGGGTGTGACTATGCTCAATATTTTGAGAAGTGAGTATTTCCTGCTTTCCTACCTCACACATTATTAAAGTATTTTATTACGCTTTTCTAGTATTACACCCCTCGCACAGCCACAATGTCAATATGTAGGGAGGAGTATACAGAGCCCTGCCAACCTGAGCGCCTTCAAAATTACAAGTATAGAGTGGCTAAAAACCTTGCTTAAGGACTATGAAAATAGTGAGATGTTGGTTGTAGGCGAGGTAGAGCGTTTAACTGCTGCTTTAACTGAAGCTAAGCAGCAGTTAGAAAACATTAGACTAAGCAGAGAAACAAGTCAACAACTGCTAGTTACACTGGAAAACATGAAAGTGTAACATATATGTCCTTATAAATTACTCTATATGTATACGATAAATAATCTTGAATAAATATATGTTGTTATACACATTCCTTTACTAAAACACACATCTCTTTATCTACCTTACGTTTTCTTTGACCTTATATTGATATCACGTTACTACACCAACAGCAAACATTTATCTATGTGACACTTGCTTAGGTAGAACCTTACTTAAACTGGTAAATTAAGTGTTCAAAATCTTACGATGATAAATAAAAGTTTTAGGGAGAAGTTGAATATATTATAATTCAATAACTACGGCACAAACAGTATACCAGTACAGTAAGTAAGACATAAATTGTATTACCTGTATGATTAGTTGATTGATATATTAGTAATAGGGTAGTTGAAAAGAATGAAAGTAAGCTTGAAAGCAACTTATCATTACTAAAATTTTATCTCATAGGACAGAAACTATCAATGAACGCTTTTAAAATAGGTAGAGGGTAAAAAAGTTAATAACCTATTGAATCATGTCTCAATGATCGGTTAGGAGGATTACAGTTAATAGGAATTAGATTATAGTAAAAGAAATTTTTTTACATATGCATAAACGTCATTTAATGATTAAAAACAATAACGATCTGCATTAAAAGTAGTAAATTGATTTTTATTTAAGGATCATTTTACTGTCATTGATCTTTTCCAATAAATCTTCTTTTATACGTTGTATATAGGCCAATTTAAAGCCCAACGTACGGCAGGGGTTTCCATTTCCTTATGGGAGATTTCGATAAAGGTCAATATCGAACCACACCCAGATATGCAGTGCCAATAAGGAACCATTATGGATCTCTTTAACTTAAAGGAACAACATATTCACAACGCTTCAAGTCTTTATTTTTTAATGATACAGTTACTTAAACCTAATACAATTGTGAGATACTTAACACACCCTTAGCAGCGTTTTAAATTTTCTTCTTCTTCTTTAAAATATGTATTTAAACTCATCCTTCCCAAAATTTCATGCTTTACTATACTATTTTTACTCATTGCTAATACGCAGCTTCATCATTTTTGTTTTCAGTATATAACACTCCAAATCGAGTTTTATTTCTTTTACTTGTTTTATTAATCTCTCCAACCTCTTCTTTCGCTCCTCCACACTTACTGCTTTTTCTGTACTTTCTACCTTACGTACTACTACTTTCGTCATTGCTGCTAATCAAGAGTCTACTGTGCACACAATGGGGGCTTTTAAACCCTCAATCATGGTTTCCACCACTACTTTTTATTCCAGCTTTTTCAAACATAGTCATTCTTCTTCTCAAAAGCAGCGCAGAATTAAGCAAAAACAACATTTTTCTCGGGGTCAGAATTTATCTAAAGCACCCCTTGATGATAAGCCTCGTTGATACAGTACCTATAACTATTAGAAAAGATTGATAGAAACTACCCCCTGTACCTTGACACATAAAAAATACCCCCAAAATAGGTGATTTAAGTGGATCAGCTTTTTTCTATAATATAAAACTACTTTCAGATTGTACTGGGATGTTTAGGTTTAGACCTAGTTCAATTTAGCCTCAGCTACTTGGCTCTGGAGGGGGGAACCTGTGTTGAGTGACGGCTCCCTTGTTTTGGGAAACGGTTATCTGTCTTTGGGGAAACTGCCTCAACCTGGCGGTTAGGACCATAGTATGAGCCCACGCTTATTAGCATAGACCCCATCATTCTTCTCGTTTCCATGACTCGTTTAGAATTGGTCAGCCTCAGCTATGATTAATTGCTCTGGAGGGGAAACCTGTGTTGAGTGACGGCTCCCCTGTTTTGGGAAACGGTTATCTGTCTTTGTGGGAACATCCTGGCGGACCATAATATGAGCCCACGCTTATTAGCATAGACCCCATCATTCTTCTTGTTTCCATGACTCGTTTAGAATTGGTCAACCTCAGCTATGATTAATTGCTCTGGATGGGGGAACCTGTGTTGAGTACGGCTTCCCTGTTTTGGGAAACGGTTATCTGTATTTGGGGGAACATCCTAGCGGACCATAATATGAGCCTACGCTTATTAGCATAGACCCCCTTCTTGTTTCCATGACTCGTTTAGAATTGGTTCTGCAGGTTTCGGCTACATTTCGGATGATGTCGGGTAAGATCGGCCTGTAGGACATATGGTCTTGACAATTGTTTGGAGACCTTGAGAATTTCCAACAACCAGATACTGTAAGCATAACGTTTAGCCAATACAGGAACCTTGATAAACATTCAGCATAGACAACAACCCTCTTGTTTCCACGAACTGATTCTATTGTTAGAATTCAGTAATAGGAACTCTTATTTGCTGTTTCCCAGAATTTTACCTACAAGGAATGTTAAAAGTTGACTTGTTGACCTAGATGGATAGGCTGGGTTATAACCTGAGAAATAGTTTGCATCAGAGGGCTTTTACATAAAATAATACACTTAAAATAATAGCATTTTATTGTAAATATTACAAACTTTTCCCCTTTACTTGTAAGCACACATTTTATAAACCTTTACTGATATTGTCTTACATAGTTATTATATAAAAGTGTACATTCGTCAAAGCACAATTACAGGTGGTTTGTGTATGAAAGAAACAAGTTGTTTTCATTTTGGGTAAAGATGGTTGCTCTTCAATTTCTATAACTGACTGTCTCAATATTTTTCGAATGTAATCGGCTTTTTCTCGCCCTTTAACGTACACATCATCTGTTACCGATATTAGTTCACGAAGTATATGTGGAAAGAGATGTGTAGAGGTATATCCAGATCCCCATTTGATGCAGTGATGATTATTGATTAACCAGATGACTTGTCGTTGAAATTCTACATCTAAGAGGTGCCAAGGAAATGGTGGTTTGAACACAAAATGGGCAGCTTGATTTCCATTGTATATTGCTAGCTCTTTGGGTGTAAATACATGTTTTGCCGTTTTGAATCCCTGTACATCAACTATTACAATCATCGTCTCTGTAGCGTGACCCCCGTTACTACTTATGAGTACTCGAAAAACATATGCATAGTTTCAGAATTTTAAATGCACAAGAGCGCATGTGTAGTTAAACCGCACAATTCGAGACATTTCCCTTTTATGCAAGTGTCAGACATCTACTTATAACTTTAACTAATATCTAATTGCTTTTCACAGCACTTTAGGTTTACCGTAAAATTATTCATCCTTATATAGATGTACCAGATGCATTCGGGGTTAAAATATGGAGAGGATCGGACAGGAGTGGGACCTTGAAAATTATTTCTCTGAATTGTAATATGGCGTGACCTTGTCTATTTTTTTAGAAATTATAACTCGACCAGAACAATGGATCGCCTTTGTTATAAGAAGTGTGACCTTGAAATGTTGTAAGTATAGACATTGAAGCGTCGGCTTAAACAATGAATCGTCTTTTGTTCTTTAAAAATTGATTTCTCAGAATTGAGGTGTATTTTTATAACTCGGTCGGAACAATGAATCATCTTTGTTATTTTCTCAGAGGTGTGCCCTTGGGGGGAATTCTCGGAATTAACTTTGAAATTTACGTAACTGTATAATTAAAAGATTTTAATTTGTGTTTTTGCATATAAGTTTAAGAGATGTAGGTTTGTAATGAGTCACGGATAATGTCTCAAAGTAGATCCTGATATGAAGGCTTTAAGGAAAGCCGAATGTATGGCTAGTAAGCATTATAATGAAGCGATGACCTATAAAGAAAGATGATGATGTCTTGTGGACCACATTAAACGAGAATCAGTTGAAGGAAATTGAATGTGAAAAAACAAATAATAAATAGATATGATCCAGCAAAGGTATTACAAAATGTTGCCATAATATGTATATTTACTTAAATCGATCTTTTATCTGTATATATAGATGAATATTGTGGTTAATAAATTATAAGTTTTATAAAAAAATATTTTACTTGTTAGATGACCTAATCAGTCTGAACAATGCATCGTCTGTGTTCTCAGAATTTCAGAAGCTATGACTCAGCCAAAACAATGAATCGCCTTTGTTATCAGAGGTGTGGCCTTATAAGCATAGACTTTGAAGCGTTTCTTGATTTCCCAGAATTGAGATGTATTTAGATAACAATCTATTTTTTAGAATAACGGAATAATGGATCGTCTTTGTTCTCTCATGTGACCTTGAAAATTATAAACATATACTTTGAAGCGTTGGCTAAAATAATGGATCGCCTTTGTTCTTGATTTCTTAGAATCGAAGGGTATTTAGATAACAATTTATTTTTTATAACTCGACCAGAAGAATGTTCTTTTACCTTGAAAATTGTAAGCATAGACTTTGAAGCGTCGTCTTTGTTCTTGATTTCCTAGAATTGAGGCGGGGTGGTGGCTGGATAACAATCTATTTTTAGGAATCAGAACGCTTATGTTCTCTCGTGTAACCTTGGGGGAAACGGTTACCTGTGTTGAGAAACAGCCATCTGTTTTGGGAAACGGACCCCCTGTTTTAGGCAACGTCTACCTGTTTAGACCACTTGAGGGCACTGGGGAGGCGTGACATTGCTTATTGTAATAAGTCTCGAACCATGTCTCAAAGTAGATCCTGATATGAAGACTTTTAAGGGAAGCTGAATGTATGGCTAGTATACAATATAATGAACCTATTAGGAAAGATGGAGTGGTCCGCATTAAACGAGAATCAGTTGAAGGAAATTGAATGTGAAAAACATATAGTAAATAGATATGCTCCAGCAGAGGTATTACAAAAGTGACTATATCCCATAATACTTAAATCTGTATATTGTGGTAGTCTTATAAAAAATATTTTACTTGTTAGATGACCTAATCAGTCTGAACAATGCATCGTCTTTGTTCTCGGAATTTTAGAAGCTACGACAGAGCCAAAACAATGAATCGTCTTTGTTCTTTTACCTTGCAAATTGTAAGCATAGACTTTGTACAATGGGCCCCTTTATTCTTGATTTCTAGAATTTCAGAAGCTATGACTCAAACAATGAATCGTCTTTGTTCTCTCATATGGCCTTGTAAACATAGACTTTGAAGCGTTGACAATGTCTTTGTTATTGATTTCCTAGAATTGAGATAACAATCTATTTCTAACTGAACAATGGATCGTCTTTGTTATCAGAGGTGTGACCTTATAAGCATAAACTTTAAATCGTTGATAATGGTTCACCTTTATTCTTGAAAGAGATGTATTTAGATAACAATCTATTTCTAACTGAACAATAGATAGTCTTTGTTCTTTCATGTGGCCTTGAAAATTGTAAGCATAGACTTTGAACAATGCATCGCCTTTGTTATTGATTTCCTAGAATTGAGATAACAATCTATTTTTATAACTCAACCTGTACAATGGAATGTCTTTGTTCTTTAACCTTGAAAATTGTAAGCATAGACTTTGAACAATGGGCCCCCCCTTTTTTGATTTCCTGGAATTGAGATGCGGAATCTATTTTCGACCTGAACATGGGGAAACGGTTGCGAAACAGCTATCTGTTTTGGGAAACGGCTACCTGTTTTTAGGAAACGGCTACCTGTTTTTAGGAAACGGCTACCTGTTTTTAGGAAACCGCTACCTGTTTTTAGGAAACGGCTACCTGTTTAGAGGAACGGCCACCTGTTTAGAGGGCGTTGCTTTGAAACATGCACCTCAGGGCTCTTGATTTCCTAGAATTGAGATAACAATCTATTTCTAACTGAACAATGGATCGTCTTTGCAGAGGTGTGACCTTCTAAGCATAAACTTTAAATCGTTGATAATGGATTGCCTTTGTTCTTGAAAGAGATGTATTTAGATAACACTCTATTTCTAACTGAACAATGAATCGTCTTTATTCATTTACCTTGAAAATTATAAGCATAGACTTTGAACAATACATTATTCATGATTTCTCAGAATTGAGATAACAATTTATTTTATAACTCGACCAGAAGAATGAATCGCTTTGTTCTTTTACATTGAAAATTGTAACATAGACTTTGAAGCGTTGACAATGGGTCGCCTTTGTTATTGATTTCCTAGAATTTCAAAGCTATGACTCAGCCAAACAATGGAATGTCTTTGTCTACACCTTGAAAATTGTAAGCATAGACTTTGAAGCGTCGTCTTTGTTCTTGATTTCTCAGAATTGAGATAACAATTTATTTTTATAACTCGACCAGAAGAATGAATCGCTTTTGTTCTTTTACCTTGAAAATTGTAAGCATAGACTTTGAAGCGTTGAACAATACATCATCTTTATTCTTGATTTCTAGAATTTTAGAAGCTATGACTCAGCAAAACAATAGATCGTCTTTGTCTTACACCTTGAAAATTGTAAGCATAGACTTTGAACAATGGGCCCCTTTTGATTTCCTGGAATTGAGATGTGAATCTCGACCTGAACAATAGACCGCCTTTTGGGAAACGGTTGCGAAACAGCTATCTGTTTTGGGAAACGGCTACCTGTTTTAGGAAACGGTACCTGTTTTAGGAAACGGGTACCTGTTTTTAGAAACGGCTACCTGTTTTAGGAAACGGCTACCTGTTTAGGGAATGGCCACCTGTTTAGGGGCGTGGCTTTGAAACATGCACCTCAGGGCTCTTGATTTCCTAGAATTGAGATGAATGGATCGTCTTTGCAGAGGTGTGACCTTATAAGCATAAACTTTAAAGCGCTGACAATGGATTGCCTTTGTTCTTGAAAGAGATGTATTTAGATAACAATCTATTTTTATAAATCAACCAGAACAATGAATCGTCTTTATTCATTTACCTTGAAAATTATAAGCACAGACTTATTTCTCAGAATTGAGATAACAATTTATTTTTTATAACTCGACCAGAAGAATGTTCTTTTACCTTGAAAATTGTAAGCATAGACTTTGAAGAATACATCGCCTTCATTCTTGATTTCCTAGAATTGAGATAACAATTTATTTTTATAACTCGACCAGAAGAATGAATCGCTTTTATTCTTTTACCTTGAAAATTGTAAGCATAGACTTTGAAGCGTTGATAATACATCGCCTTCATTCTTGATTTCCTAGAATTGAGATAACAATTTATTTTTATAACTCGACCAGAAGAATGAATCGCTTTTGTTCTTTTACCTTGAAAATTGTAAGCATAGACTTTGAACAATGCATCGTCTTTGTTATTGATTTCCTAGAATTGAGATAACAATCTATTTTTAGAATAATGGAACAATAGATAGTCTTTGTTCATTCATGTGACCTTGAAAGCATAGACTTTGTACAATGCATCACCTTTGTTCTTGATTTCCTAGAATTGAGATAACAATCTATTTTTATAACTCGACCAGAAGAATGAATCGCTTTTGTTCTTTTACCTTGAAAATTGTAAGCATAGACTTTGAAGCGTTTCTTGATTTTCTAGAATTGAGATAACAATCTATTTCTAACTGAACAATAGATAGTCTTTGTTCTTTCATGTGGCCTTGAAAGCATAGACTTTGAACAATGGGCCCCCTTCTTGATTTGAATAGGGCGTGGCCTTGAAACATGCTTAGACTTGCTTGAGGGCAATGACCTACAATCAACAGTCTAGTAACTAGTGACCTTGAAGGACTCGTGCAAGCATGACCTTGACACCTGCGGTCTTCCCCTTAAAATAGGCAATGTTACCGACCTTGAAATCTAGTAACTTTTCTGGTGACTTTTTCCTAGATCTGGTGACAAATCTAGTGACAAAAGTGGCCCAGAAGTGACATAGCTATACTACTTATATATATATATATATATATTTAATTATTTTATTTAAGATTAACTTTTAAAGTACTACAAAGATTAACCCGAGTGGGACTTGAATGACACGACCTCCACTTGTTATCTTGCATCTGAGCTATCGAGTAGTCAATCGAATCAGACTTAAACTGTGTACTTTCCTGGTTACGATGTATTATAATTTTATACACACAATACATCTTAACTAGGAAAGTACATACAGTTTAAGTTTGATTCGATGTGACCTGCCTCCTCGATAGCTCAGATGCAAACCACTCTAGCAAAGTGGAGGTCGTTTCAAGTCCCTCGAGTTAATCTTTACTGTGTACTTAAAAGTTAATTTTAAATAAAATACTGAATTAAATTGAATATATATATATATATATATATATATATATATATATATATATATATATATATATATAATTGTACTGGCTAAATTATTATTGAAAAATTGATTTAACTAAGTGGGGATAGGGTTCTATATATATTGAATATAAATTTAAAAATGCTCCGGACTAACTTATTATCTCCTTGGGGATAGGGTTCAATATGTTTTTTAATTATTGTTGGCAAATAAAATAAATAACTTTTAACTCTTTTGAAGTATTGTTATTAAATTAATATCCTTTCAAATCTTTTTCGTGAAATCACAAGAAATTTCATTTCACACACGGAAATATTGATGTCAATTATCAAATTGTAATTCGCTATTAAAAGCCTCAATGTGAAACAGACTTCGTTGGAATTTGCACAAATTACGCATGCGTTGCGTCCTTACTAACTTAATTAAATGCATCCTGTCAAAAATTTCACCAAGGATCTAAAATTAGTGAGTACAATTTTGATTTTCTTCAAAATAAAATTATTATTTTTATAATTACACCTGTTCATTGACTTTTCAGATATTAATCCATTTTGTCGCACAAACATTTATGCACAATCAAACACAAAACATAAATACAGGATATCAAAAGAATTATCAATGCAATAGTTGGGTTACGATAGAAAAATTTAATTCACATGTGTTTTTGCAATTTCCAAAGAATGGTCACGTTATTAAAACATTGGACGTAGATTTCTTTCCATGTATCGTTGATACTGCCTTGCTGTTGTAATTGGTGCTCCTTATATTCCATAACTTCATCCAAATCCACTAACTCTTCCTCGTGGTAAATATGATGTACTTATATGTGCTCATAAACTTTCAGTCAAGCACTTTTGTTTTATTTGTGTATTTAAATGTTGATTTAAATATTTAATAATTTTTCGGATTTAACTTGTATTTTATTCTTATATAAATTTTTATATTTACTTGCACTTTTATTTAAGTTGCCGTTATGAAGTTAAATTTATTTTATAATCTTCACCACCTTCAAAAAAATAAACATCATATCCAAAATAACTGAAGGATTTTATTGACATAAAAAAAATGCACATCACTCGATGTTTAACACGATTTCGAAATGAAACAATTACAATAATATCGCCAATTATAATCGGTAACCTAAGTTTTAAATTTTGTTATAGGTTAAAACAATTGTTTCTGAAATCTCAACTCTACGTTGATCGCGTTTCAAATCCGATAATGTTAACGAAAATTTATCTTACCTGTTAACAAAAGCACAACTAGCACTATGACTTAGTCACAAAAAAATTACAAAAGCAAGTGAATTCAAGAGGAAGGGCAAAAGAGTGAGAAATCAGGAGCAATTCGTTTTATACTTTTCTCATGGATACCAAATTTTCAATTTTTTTTCTACATTACACACAAAAGATCCTAGCATCTGATTGGTCTAAACAAAATTGTTAAATTAACTAAAACATAAATTATGCCATAACTTTTCCAAATCACCTCTGATTTGTTTTTTAAATACAAATTTGGAATCAGGGCAACTTTCTGCATAAAAAGACACCTCTCATGTCCTATGCTGACAAACTAAAACCTAAATTTACTGATATCTAACAAATTTTATATTTTACAACTAAACTAATTTCATATTCAAATTCTACATAAAAAACTGTATCAGAATACACCTATTTCACCCCATTTTACTTAATTTTAACAAAATTTCCACCTTCATATCTTACTTTTAGGTGGTTCACCCAACTTTTCTAATTTTATCTTTAGATTACATATTTACTGTTAATTTCTTTGTGAAAATGAGGGAAACCTACTATTATATGCTTTTATAATTTCTTCTAAACTTATCCTATAAAAACTATAAATTTGTAAAATTCTTAAATCTAGTACTTAACCTAACTTTATATAATTTACTTTTAACTTGCGTTTTAAACGTCTATATGACTTGAAATGTTCATCTAATATGTTCTTATATATGTGTCTATTATAATCACTGTTTATTTGTATTCCATAGTTCATAATTTTGTGTTTTCACATTTCCATATTGTCAACACATTTTTGTAAATTTTTGTATACAAATTGTAATTATATATTAAATATCACATTGCACAAGTGTTGTTCATGTTCTTAACTACGTTTCTAAGTCACTACCACTTCTTATGCACTTTTTAAACACTTTGCCTGTGAATTACTAAAATACTGTGTTGGTACTAAAACACTTTTTTATAGTTCGCAGAGTTTATGCATTGTACCTAATACTATACATGTTCTGCACATTAGAATTATCGTACTTCATGTGATCAATATCTATCACGTGTTTAAAATGCTTAAATAAATGATTAAAATGTGAAATTACTTAAATATGTTAAACGAAACTAATCGTACTCACTAATATGAATCGTGTTGACCTTTCTCACCTGCTACTGGTATAGCTCATTGCTTTTGTGAATATAACAACCTTGTGCATACCCCAAAAAGCCTGTTTTGTTACATCAAAACCATATTTTTAATATATATATATATATATATATATATATATATATATCATATATACATATATATATATATATATATATATATATATATATGTCTCAACGATAGCATGTTAGACGAATAATGAGAACGGAAAACCGATTCAACTGAAAAGTTGTAACTTTATATAAATGAACGTGGTTTACTTACTGAAAATATTTTCATGGCGGTGTCACTTCAGGTTATACCGGAAGTCGATACCAACTTTGTTATTGTAAATACAATACCCCAATTTTTATTTTATTTTCGGTTTCCGCATAAAATTTTACGTCTTCTACTACCAGGTTTGACGTACCTATCTCTTGAAATCATTAAGAAAAAAAATAATTTCGGGCGTCAGCAACGAAAATTTGAATCTACTGACAAATTAATATTTCATGAAACATAGAAGGCAGATAAGCGAGACTTGTACAACGGTTAGACATGATATTCGTGTAATCTGCTTTGTTTCCACTTTTCTTGTAGATGATGTAGTAAATACGCCGTAAATTAATAGTGTGCTTTGCAATCTACTTTGTTGCCTGTCGTATGATACCTTCAATCAGTTGGCTATGCAATTGAATTGTCAAATTTATAGTAAATGACAGTTATTTAAGTTCTTTTAGGATTCCATAACGAAGATTATTTAAATTTTTTGTTGGTACACCCCGAATATGAAAGAATTATTCAAAGAACGACTAGAACCTTTATTCAGACTTCAGACATATTTACATCGGCCTCATCCTAATTCTTTCGTTCTCATCATTTGTCTAACATGCTATCGTCCAGACACACCCTGTATATACAGGGTTTTCAAAATTAAGTCTGCACTATTGCTAACTTTCTTTTTAATGGAGCTACGAAGTCGGTTAAATTAGCAAAGTAGTGTTTTTTTACGCTGATTACGATGATGGAAAAAGAAAAACAGTCGAAAGTCGCATTCTCGAAAAATCGACGAAAACATACTTTTTTCTAATGGAAAACCCTGTATACAATATTCTCAGTCGATAGGGAATTAAATTCTGAGCAAAAGTCATATGCATTTCTATCCTACAGTAAAAAATAAGAGAGATTTTGCCGATTTTTTAATTTCATCAAGTAGGCTATGATTTGAAAGTAATCCTTTTATTTTATGAATTTGAACACGCTCTAAATAATAAATAATTAACAGGTATTAAATTAAATGCTGGAAAAGGTCTCCTCTTTGTGGGGATATTTAAAAAATGAATTGTAGAAAAGACGTTATACAAATATCGAAGAACTCCGACAAACGATTATTCATATTATTAACAGTATTGATGCTAGAACTATTTTGAAGGCCACAAGACACGTTTATAAGCACGTAGAAAAATGTATGGAACAGCAAGACCTTTTCCAGCATTTAATTTAAGACCTGTTAATTATTTATTATTTAGGGCGTGTTCAAATTCATAAAATAAAGGATTACTTTCGAATCATAGCCTACTTGATGAAATTAAAAAATTGGCAAACTCTCCCTTATATTTTACTTTAGGATAGAAATGCATATGACAACTTTTGCTCACAATTTAATTCTCTGTCGACTGAGAATATAGTATACAGGGTGTTCCATTAGAAAAAAGTATGTTTTCGTCGATTGTTCGAGAATGCGACTTTCAATCGGTTTTCTTTTTCCACCATCGTAATCAGCGTAATAAAACACACTACTTTGCTAATTTAACCGACTTCGTAGCTCCATTAATAAGAAAGTTAGCAATAGTATATGTATCTTAAATATGAATTTGTATTGCGTCTCTTTCTTATAATTTGGTATCTCTTTCTTGTAATTTCTCACTTTCGTTTAAATTTAACAAATCTGTCACCTGTCAAATGAAATATAGATTACATTTAAAGACATGTTTTTTTTTATATTTTCGTTCATATTTTGCGGTGTCCGAAATTTATAAATATTTACAAAATATAAAGCCTCCAATTTCTTTAGTACGTCTTTAATAGCAGATATACGTACATATATCAAATTGTACTCTCATCCGAAACTTTGATTAACCATTTTGAAGACCAGTGCCAGACAGAAGAAAAGAAAGTCGCTGACCCCCGAAGACCGGTACCATGTACAAACAAAGTAGCAAGTAAACAGGCCACTATTGCATACGAAATTTTTCATAAAATAATAATAATAGATTTTAAGATATTTTTTTATATACATTATTACAAATTTTTCTATATTTATTACATACTATTTTTATAGTTATAATTCACTTAAAAATTACTTCGAAGATCAGTTACTTGAAATAATTTGAATAACACTAATACTTTATTAATTTTTTTTTTAAATTAGTTTTACAAAATTTTATAAAACGATTTTTTACACTATTTATTTCCGCATGTGTAGGAAAGCTATTTAGCATTCAGAAATGGCACCCAAAGATAAATTGATAAAAAGTTAGTCATCATTAGAGTGAGGATTTTATGCAAAATGCATATCGCTTATTTTTTATAGTTGAAGAATATCGTTGTTTTTAGACCAATTGCACTAAATGCAATCATTTGACATTAATTAATTTTTGCATATTTTGCATATTTCGCCAAATACTGCATATATTGCAATTTTATGCATATTTTGCCTTTTTATTCATAATTAACATATATTTCGCATTTTTTCTATATCTTCCAAATTCGCTTTAAAATCCATTATTCTAACTTATTTTAAATTTTGTTATTGTGTCTAACTAAGAAATGTATTTTTATATGAATAAGACAGGTTTAAAGAAAGATTATTACCTGCAGTTAAGTGCAACGTTAATACTTTCGGATTATGAAGTTTCAATGCCGCTATTTCGTAGTATTTGAAAATTCCAATGGTACCTAAGTAGATAGTTAAAGCATTGATTGAGGGAATTCCCGCAATCAAGGGTTAAAGTTATTTGGACTTTTTCAAGGTAAGTGTTTAGTTGGTTAATCCTTCTTGAAAATAATTTGAGAGTAACGGACAAAATGCAAAATTTTAAACATTCTTTGGGCGAAGACGTAACTGAATGGTACGGCTTTGTTAAGTGAACTTCAAGATACCGAAAGTTAAAAATAGTTTAGTTCAAGTATGGATAAAAAATATATCCGAGCTACATCTGGATGATGAAAAGTGTTTTGCATAGCCTGTGGAAAATAGTAAGTACCATTACATATTTTAATTGATTTCGGAAATTAAACCCTTATTAATTGATGTAGGTTATTAAATTCACCGTTTTATCAGTTTTTAAACGCAATTAGATACTTATTTTTAAAATTAATTTTTCCTTAGATGATGTGCGAAAGGAAATCTCAAGTTACACAGCACATTGAAACCTCTCTTCATAAAAGAAAATTAGAAACATTTAAGAAAACAAAAGTTTGTCAGACACCTTTGCGCCAGTCGTTGTTTCAAGAAACGGCCAAAAGAAATGCACAAGAGGAATTTAATTTCGAATTGTGTAGTGCACTTGTTAAAGCCAATATTCCATTAAAGAAATTGCAAAATCCTAGTTTTAGGTCATTTTAGAAAAATTAGTAAAAGCAAGTGCCAGATGAAAGCACGCTTCGAAAAAGGTATATTAATGATTTATATCTTGAAACTATGGGGCATATAAAGAAAATTACAAAAATAAATATCTTTATTTTATAGTAGATGAAACTACAGATTGTTGCGGGCGATATGTTGCAAATTTAATGATTGGATATTTAAGTGAGGCGCAGTCTAGTATATCATATTTAATCGCTTCCAAAGTTCTTGAGAAAACCAATCATGCAACAATAGTTCGCTTTATAAACGAAGCTTTCATGCAATTTTTATTCCTGATATTTTTGCAACAGATAAAATAGTTTTAATGCTGTCTGATGCAGCACCGTATATGGTAAAAGCTGGACAGCAATTAAAATTATTTTATGAAAATTTAATACATGTAACATGTCTCGCACATGGTATTAATAGAGTAGCAGAAACAATTCGTAATCAATTTCCATTAGTAAATAGTTTAATAAGTAGTATAAAGAAAGTGTTTTAAAAGCTCCGTTACGAATTCAATTGTACAAAGAAAAGTTACCTAATATTCCTCTACCACCAGAGCCTGTGATTACGCGTTGGGGTACTTGGTTAAATGCAGCTCTTTTTTATGCAGATCATTTGGAAAAATAAAGAAGTTAGTTTTAGAAATTTCTGATAACTCAAGTACTTACGTTCAAAAGCTCAATCCATTTTAAAGAAAACACAATTGCGCAATGAGCTGGCATTTATAAAAGCAAATTACTATTTTGTAAGTTCAACCATTGCTAAATTAGAAATGGAAGCATTGTCATTAAATGAATCTATGCAAATAATTAATAAATTTCAACAGCTGATTTCTGCTGTTTCAGGAAATATTGGTAAAACTATTTCTAATAAATTAAATGAAATTTTACAAAAAACAGTGGATATCAGTTGTTACTAAAAGTTAATAATAAAGTTCTGAAACTTGAGGAAAATTCCGATGATCTTGTTATAAATTTAGATTTGGCCATATTAGCTGCATTAAAATATGCACCCATAACTTCTGTGGATGTAGAAAGAAGTGTTTCTTTGTACAAAACATACTATCGGACAGACGCCAAAATTTTCTGCCCGAACACTTGGAAAAATATTTAGTTATAAATTGTTTTGCAAATAGTAATGAGAGTGTAATCTTTATAAATCTATAGGGTATAAGTAAATATGTAATTTTTAAATAACACATAATTTTAAAATAATGTTAAAATAATAATTGCTTTGTAAGTAGTAATGACAGGGTGCAGTTTTTATAAATGTATAGTGTATAAGTAAATATGTAGTTTTTAAATAACACATAATTTTGAATGTTAAAATAATAAGTTTGTATGCAATTTATCTTTTTCCTATTAAAAAATTACAAGCATATATACTTTTTTTATATATTAATGTTATAATTTGGAATTAACACAGGTAAATAGAAGATTCAATATTTATGCATATTTTGCATATTTTGAATTAATAATTCATTTTTGATGCATATTTTAAGGTTTTTAAGTGCATATATATGCACATATTTCGGCATTTTATAGTGCATAAAATCCGCTCTCTAGTCATCATCACTTTCATCAGAATCTCTTGAGTTATTTACCTGGATGATGAATTAGTCAACGGCATCATCTAAAACCTATTCTGGTCTGTACCAATTTGCCAAAATGCTATAACTTGATATTGCATTGACGGTTCTTGATGATTTTTGCGGATTTGGAATGCTTTTTTCACGTAGATTTTCTATGGTCTAAGCATTTTATTTGAGGGTTGAAATTTGCACATTATAGCGGGTCGATAATAAACAAAAACGTAGGGTACGAGTTTTTGTAAAAATAAATTCTCACCTCAAGTTGTTTTTATTTAATGTTCTTTTCACTGTTCTGTCCGAAACTCATACCCCACTTTGTTGTCTCAAAGAGTCATTCAGTTTTACAGAGTTCTTTGTCCACCCCCATGCCCATAATTATGATCGGGTGTAATTTCTACGCGACGCGTCAATTTCAAAGTAGGCATTGGACAAAAAAATTTGTTGCTATGGAATTAAAAACAGTTAACATTATTTTAGAAATAATCTGACACATTTCAATGTTATAATTTTGGCGTTTAAGCACGGCAGAAAGGGAAAATTGCATTCGACTTCTCAACGAAGGAATGTCAAAAGAGCAAATTGCGCAAATTTACAATGTTAGCCGAAAGACAATTTATAATTTGAACCGTCGCGTCGAAACTACTGGTGATCATAATTATGGGCATGGGGGTGGACATACAAAAAAAATAAACCAAAGAACCGAAAGAATTTTAAGGAGAGAAACTATGCAGAATAGAACAAAGAACTCTAGAAAACTGAATGACTCTTTAAGACAACAAACTTGAGAGTTTCGACAGAACAGTGAGAAGAACATTAAATAAAACAACTTAAGGTGAGAATTTATTTTACAAAACTTAAATAATGCAAACCTTAGAGGCGTCGTACCCTACGTTTTTGTTTATTATCGACCCGCTATAATGTGTAAATTTCAACCCTCAAATAAAATGCTTAGACCATAGAAAATCTACGTGAAACAAGCATTCCAAATCCGCAAAAATCATCAAGAACCGTCAATGCAGTGTCAAGTTATAGCATTTTAAAAATTTTGCTACCCAAATTTTATGTTGAGCAGTGTGTGCAAGGCCTAAGGTCCTTAATCCAAAAACTGACAAAAACGTCTAGAGATATTGATGTTACCTTAGTAACGAACCATAATGCAACGACCAAAAAAATTTTTTGCGGAAATTTCACTCATACAAACTTTTTGATTTTTTTGCATGACTTCATTGATCACCCCGTATATAATAAACCTATGGTCCTATGATAAATATACGTCATGCAGCTTAATTCGAAAAAAACTAGCTCTTAAAATTTGCAAGCCGCGTTCAAAAATTTGCATTCCTATTGAAAATATTTAACTTTAAATTTTGCCTAAAAATCACTATGTGTAAGTTCGAGTGGCCAGCAGGTTAGTTTAGCTACAACTAACATTTTTGGTTTAAACAGAGTTGATTCATATTCAATACTGTTTGCAGTTAACCATGCTGCAATATTTGATTTTGTCCATGCCGAAGAAGGCATCGCTTCAACTAAAGTAGGGTGATCGATCCGTTATCCATAATCATGAGAGACGGTTCTTCTAAATTAGGTATCAGTATTTCAACGATCCAAACGCAAACACAAACACAAACACAAACACAAACACAAACACAAACACAAAAACACACAAACACACACGCACACGCGCACGCGCACGCGCACGCGCGCACGCGCACGCGCACGCCCGCACGCGCACGCACGCGCACGCGCACGCGCACGCGCACGCGCACGCACGCGCACGCGCACGCGCACGCGCACGCGCACGCGCACGCGCACGCGCACGCGCACGCGCACGCGCACGCCGCGCACGCGCACGCGCACGCGCACGACGCACGCGCACGCACGCGCACGCGCACGCGCACGCGCACGCGCACGCGCACGCGCACGACGCACGCAGCACGCGCACGCGCACGCGCACGCGCACGCGCACGCACGCGCACGCGCGCCACGCGCACACGCACGCGCACGCGCACGCGCACGCGCACTCACGCGCACGCCACGCGCACGCCACGCGCACGCGCACGCCACGCGCACGCGCACGCGCACGCGCACGCGCACGCGCACGCGCACGCGCACGCGCACGCGCACGCGCACACGCGCACGCACACGCGCACGCGCACGCGCACGCGCACGCGCACGCGCACGCTCACGCTCACGCTCACGCTCACGCGCACGCGCACGCTCACGCGCACGCTCACGCGCACGCTCACGCGCACGCGCACGCGCACGCGCACGCGCACGCGCACGCGACACGCGCACGCGCACACGACGCACGCGCACGCAGCACGCGCACGCGCACGCGCACGCGCACGCGCACGCGCACGCGCACGCGCACGCAACGCGCACGCTTACGCGCACGCTACGCGCACGCACACGCACGACGCTATGCAAAACACCACGCACACGCACACGCACAGCACACGACGACAGCGCACAGCAGCGCACAGCACACACGCACAGCACGACAGCACACGCACAGCAGCACAGCACAGCACACACACACACACACACACACACACACACACACACACACACACACACACACACACACACACACACACACACACACACACACACACACACACACACACACACACACACACACACACACACACACACACACACACACACACACACACACACACACACACACACACACACACACACACACACACACACACACACACACACACACACACACACACAACACACACAACCCCACACACACACACACACACACACACACACACACACACACACACACACACACACACACACACACACACACACACACACACACACACACACACACACACACACACACACACACACACACACACACACACACACACACACACACACAAACACAAACACAAACACAAACACACACACACACACAACACACACACACACACACACAGACACATTTTCAAAATTTTCTAAAATTTTTTGTTCGGGTTCAGGGAATCGTAAAATATCAAAATAACGCAACTTATTTTTTTCGATTTTTTCGACCGCAGTACTTTCTTGTTTAGACAGAAAGTAAAAATTATCTCCTAGATATGAGAGTTCCACTAAAAACAAAGATATGGTGCGACGTATAAGTGTTTTTAGTTATGGTTAACGTACTCATTCTACAATTGAAACCTTACTCTTGTATTTAGGGTGAAGTAATAGTTACACATAATTCAGCTGTTCACAGTATTTAGGGTGATTGAGCATTAAAATACTTTGTTAATAATTTTTTGTATATTTTAGAATGTCAGATGGACGTAAAAGTCTATCTGCAGGGTGTAGTATCCTACATTTGAACTGGGAGATATCTAAATACAGGGACACTAGGGAGATATACTGTGACTCTACTACAAACAGTGCCGGCAAACGATGTATCGATTTTTATTGGCCAGAGTAGTCACGTGGTCTACGCCGCCATTAAGAGGCAATATTTTCCTTGTTGACGTTTAAGCAGCGTATGTTTTGTATTCATATTGCCTCGTTTTTGCGTTTCAAGAGAGTAATTATTGATGTTAATTTAGTTTCTTGTAAATGTAGTGTAAATAAAAATATAGAGTGTTATAATAACATTAAATTATGTGGTGTAACGAGATCCCCTAAAACACTATTTTGATCATTCACAGTTTTGTTTCCGTGCTATTTTAGAGTTTTTGTAACTATTGCACATTAAGGATTAAAAACAATAATGAAGTATTCTTGTAGTTAGTGCATTTGTCGCTGTAAAAATTGTATGTAACCTGTCAAAGTGACAATTGTACTGAAATTTTTTATACATGAGTTAAATTATCTATAATAAAGTAGATGTAGATATTGAATTGAATAATTATTGCTATTGTTATTAAATTTTAGTATTTAGTGATTATTATCTGTAACAATAAATAGAATTTAGTATAAACTGGATATGTAGGCATAATGTTGTATGTGAATCAATAATACATTTCTCACATTATCTTGGTGTTGTTCTTTAGGCTCCATTGTTCTAAACAATACTCGCTTACTAAAATGGCAACTTAATATTACAAATAAATGGTTTTTACGAATAAGCATTAACAAAACTCAAAATATTAATATTTTTTATAAAAAAAACTGCTAAAAATGCTGTAACGCAATTGGAAAGTCTATTTGCGACCGTATATTAAACTTACATTAAAAAAAAACATCATTGTATACTTAGTATAATTTATTAATAACATAATTATTTTTTCAAACTGTCCTAAACACGAATGTTTTAGGTATGAAAGAGATTTTTTTATCGCAGCTATTGGCTTTCTCATAAAACACAAATTAAAATATATTTCAATAAAATGCCTCATAAATAACCGATTTTAAACAAAACACTTGAATTTCTGTGCTAATAATACAAACCCGCCAAAAATTTTGCCTTTTAATGGCGGATGGGCGGAGCTAATCGCTGCTTGTCCCCACTGTTTGTAGTAGAGTCACTGTAGGGAGATATGAGTTACAGACCCATCGGTAGTTATCTTTTCAAAATAGAACTACGCATAGTAACTTAATTTTCAAATAGAGGGCGCTAAATGAGTAAATTACTGATTGAAATTAAGTTGACAGCGGGCGGAAATTAAACGAATTTGATAAATCTCGGTCATATAATTTGTGTTGTGAACTGTGTGATCGAAATGCCACTTAAGCGTTGTTCTGTGCCTCTTTGTAATGATACAAGTTCTCAAAGGTAAGTTATCCATTTAATTAAACAAGCTTTAATCATTCTTCCCAAAATGCATCACACTGGATTTTAAAACTGGTTTCGTGGTATATGGCTGTCCGACATTTTGACTAATAATAAGCATAATTCAGGCACTTTATTCCTTCTGACCCCAATATTAAAAGTATATGGCTATTACAAATACACCATCCTCAGCTTTTAACCCAAGGGACAAACATCTTAAGAAACAGGGCTGTGTGTGAATGCTATTTTGCTAATATTTGTAAGGAGGATGCGAAATTAAGAACATTTTCTTTGCCCGCTTCATTCCTCCCCGGTAAGTTCCTTTATTCAACGAATAATATATATATATATATATATATTTAAATCTCCCAAAATTGCAGTCTTTACTGAAATATCTACGCCGGAAAATTGTTTTTCATAGGTACTCACCAACGGAATATCAACTTCTAAAAACGCCACCAAAAGTAAAAGGTAGCTACGAGATAATATTATACAGGTATAGAAAAACATTATTGCGGGTCTGACTTACAATAAGCTAGAAAGAAACCCAACAAGCATTATATGAGTATGAGAGAGACATAACTTTACCGATGTTGTCACTTGTACATATTTGCATGTAGGCACAAAATATGAACTACTTAAGTCTCCTTCAAACTAGCTTCAACATTTCTAACGAAACCAATGCAATTATAGTGATGATAAATCGCGTGTTCTTTGAAACTATTAAGTAAATACTTTACACTTAAACATTAAATGATAATACCTCACACATCGAAGTTTATTGTAATTGCGAATTTATGACATGGTTCGATTACTACTCGTAAGAAGAACCAAGAAGAAACTTGCGAGAGCTATAAACAAGAACATTAACATTTACATTGATAGTATAACTTAAGTTTAAGGTTTAACTTTAGCGTTATAATTCTTATTGAAAAACCAACTATTTTTAAAAATGAACAGAATACACTTTTTTCAAAACTCTACTTTATAAGATTTTCGAAAAGACCTCCACCTTGCGCATGGCAGTAACCCAATCTGTGATAAAATTCAGTTCGGGTGTTTTCTAACATTTCTTGGGCGATGCTGTTTATAGATTTTGACACGAAGTTCGTCCAAATTGTTAGCACATTCATGCCTGTGCCCATAAATTTGCTGGGATCTGTATCCTCAAACAAAAAAGTCGTTCGGCGCGATATCAGGTGAGCGAGGAGGATATTTAATAGTAGTTTCCAAAAACTGTTGAACTCTTATTGCAGTATGGGCAGGACAGCCATCTTCTTGATACCAAATGTCATCAAAATTTATATTTAGGCGTTGAACAGCTGGAACTACCTGGGTTCTCAACAGTTCTAAATATTTGTCCGCATTCAAGTTTCCGTTGATAAAAAATGGGCCCCTTTTTGGGGGTATTGTGTCTGGTAAGGAATACTAATGTGTTTGTTTTCCCGAGAATAACCAACAGCGACAGACGGATTGTGATGGCGATGTAAGTTAAAAGAACACTCGTCGGTAAACAAAATATGTTAAATAAATCTTTCGTTTTCATTAGCCCGATTCATCACATCTTCACAAAATTCCATTCGCATTTGATGATCTTCTGGAAAAATTTCTTGTGTAGTTTGCAACTTATAGCAACGGTATTTATTCCTTTTCAAGATATTGTGAACTGTTCTTGGTTCAATATTCATTTCTTCAGCAATTCTTCTACCATTGGGGAAATTAGTTTTTGCTAAACTACACACTGCAATTTCTTGGAGTTCGCGCTCTTCGTTTATTACGATCAGGATGCTCAGCATCATTACCATCAATGCTACTGCATTTTCTACAATTATTTAAACATCCACATCTTTCAAATTTACAATCGTACTTTCTGATGGAATTGGCCTGTTTTCAAAGGAAAAGGCAAACGTGCCCATTATTTCTTGTGCAGTGCTTCCTGAATAATACCACTTAATAATCTGTATTTTTTCTTCAGTGGAATACATGAGTATTGTGTCGGACTTGCAAAAACTCTGATTTTCAATTCTCGTTGACAGTAGCAATTAAATGTGGCATTGATACTAGCCTACTCAAAAGACGCATGTATGGCATCAGTGCTTTTAATTTGTTGTGTATTCTATCTCACTTAGCACGTGAACTGATTGTACTGTCTTTGTTTTACTTATTATAAGTCAGACCCGCGATAATATTTTTCCATACCTGTCTATGCTGACCTTTAAAATTTTTGGTTATAATTTCAGATACCTTCAATAAATTGAATGCGATCTTTTTTTAATTCCAGAGAAGAACCTATTGCGATTGGAGAGGAGCAAAATCAGCAAACCGCTCAGTCACAGCCTGGATGTTCAAATTGATCACATTTTTCGCCAACTGTTTACCCACAGGAATGTAAGTTTGAAATCTTTATGGTCCAATGAATATTAATACATATAACGATCATTAAAACAAACATTATCAGTCACTGCAGAGTTATTTTGTTAAAAAAATAGTAATTATAGTACCAATGTGAAATGCATATAGTCTTGGGAAAAAACAGGATGCAATTAAAGTTTAAACGAATGTATATTTGATTCAGGTCTACAAAGGACAAGAAGCAAAAACGTATAGATGAAACGCCTGAGTTGCGAGTACTAAATTATAAAGTCCGAAATTTAACACTATTAACTCATTGCCGCAAAATACTCCAATTGAAAACTTCCAAAAAACTAAAATTGCTTCAGAAATCCGACAATATTATTTAAGGTACTCTGTAACGAAACTGAATAAACTAGACAAATATTGTGTACTATTATTCGATGAAATGTACTTTGAAGCTGGTTTACAATACACTCCAGGCAATGAATTTATAGAAGGATTTGTGGATTTTGGAGGAGAGGAGCGACGTGTTGATTTTGCTGACTATGCATTAGTATTTATGTTTAAAAGTAATAAGAAGAAGTGGAAACAACTAGTGTGCTTTGCTTTTTGTGAGGACTCAACACTCACAGTCGAGTTAAAACAACTCCTAAAAGAGGTGATTCGTGCCGTTCATCATGTCTTAATATAATTGCTACAATATATGACTAAAGAGGTACCAATCAGGCAGCTATTAACCAACTTTTAGTTGAAACTAACAAAGATTGTATAAAACGTGGAATCGAAAACAGGTTTCATGGGTACCTAGTGGATGGGGTCGAAATCGTACACCTTTATGATACTCCCCATCTTATGAAAAATATTAGAAATGGTTTATTAACAAAAAAATTGCATTTTGTGCAGCATGGGGACCATAAAGTTGCGTCTTGGTCAAATATAATGTAAGTATACAAGATGGATAAAGATTGTGGACCTTACAGTCAATTTTATAAATTGACGGATGAGCATGTTTTACCAGATAGAATTAAAAAAGTGAAGGTAAGGCATTGCATACAAGTTTTTAGTCACTCAGCTAGTACTGCAATGCATGTTCATTAGGGTGGTTCTTATTTAGGCAAAGTTCAAAATTCTTTGCGCGCTCCCTGGGATCATTAGACATTCATAAAAAAATAATATAACCTGCCCCACCAGAGGGTTGTTCTTTATATGGCATTTAACTTAGATTTTCGACGTTTTTTAGTAAATGTGTAATAATTGATGACCAGGAGCTATATTTTGTACCAAAAAAAGGCTTACTCTATAGTTCAAAAGTTATAAAACACGATCCTTTGGTCAAAAATGGCATCCAGTAGGTAATCTAGCTGTGCACTGCTTTCAAAATATTGTTTAAGTACTACATTTTTGGGGACTGAAAGCGAAGAAATATAATCTGAACATTGGAATATCATTAGAAAGGTGGAAAAAATATAAATGAACCGTTTGACAGCTGTCATGTGTATAGCTGTGTACATACTGTCAATTCTGCAGCTGGCAACGTGTCTGTCAAAATACTGTCAAAGTACCTTAAAAATTAAATTTTAAGATTTACTTGCAAAAATAATATTTTGTGATAAGAAGAATAGTTTCCAACGACCAAGAAACATTTGGCAGTTGTCAATAATTTGAAATCAATTCATATTCTGCAATTATATTCAAATATAAGTATTAATATACAAAAATAAATTCACATTTTTATGATATCCGAAACAATACAAATAAACCTCAAAATTTCAGTTCAAAACACATGTAAATTTAGAAAATACATTAATTTGCTTTATTTGAAAAATAATATTTGTTAGTTTAAAAAGACAAAACAGTTGTCAAAATTGATAAAATTTGTTTTTTACATGTTTTTAGTTAAAAAAAAGTTATTTAATAATTTTAGTTTTGCGATAAGATAAGAAAGAAACAATTATTTTTTTATGATTAACGGGCATAATTAACGTAACTTTCAAAAACAGGTTAGAAAATTTAGGTTATAATATAGAAAAATTAATAATTTTGTTTCTGACCATCGTATTTCCTTATTTCATCAAAATTAAAAATAATCATGGCATTTCACTTAATACTTCGGTTCGTTTTGATGATTTCGTTAAAATTATCTGAATTTCAAACGCGCGTCATCTGTTTACGGGAACATATATTTTTAATTGGCGATGTAGACTCTCAAACTGTTGGAAACAAATTGTCTAGCAACTAACAATGTTCAAGTGCTTATTTCTTCATACACGGAAATTTAAACATACTATTCGTGAAGGAGCTACCCCAGTTATCCATGAAGTTGTTATTTTTTGGGTAAAAGTGGGTATACCAACACGTGAGAAACCAAGATGTATCGATAAACTTGAACAATTACATGTCAAATGGAGTAAAATAGAAAAGCGTGCAGGACAGAAATTGAATGAATAAAAAGAAAAAAATTAAACAAAAAGCTTGAATCGCTATTTGATATTGCCAGGGCTTCAGAAACACTGTCGGAATCGGTGAGGATAAGTTAAAATTCCTGAAAAATCAAAGACAGAACTGGTTACATTGGCGATGTTAAAACTATTTATGGTGACAACCCAAAAAGAACTGAATACCTGGCGTGAGATACGTCTTCGTAAGCAACACCAAAATGAATACTTAGGTGATAATGGTAATATTAAACAACGTTTTTTCGTTAGATTTCGTATAATTTTGGATCGGGAATCTGCAATAAACTCTTGTCAAAGATTTTGTAAAATTTAGACAATATTCAATAACAATAATAAATAAATTATTCCAATGCAATTGAATTTATTACTATACTAAGCGACATAGAAAGAAGAACACCCAATAATAATCAATTTATTTGAACAATTTTTGATATACAAGTGTATTCGAGTTAGACTAGTAAACGATCAAAATTTGATAAAAATGAAACTGTTAACCTTTTCAAAAATCTAACACGTCTGGGCGTACTTATAATGAGGTGATCGATTTTCTCCTGAGGTATCTCATTCCATGCTATCTGTAACTCAAGCTGCAGAGCCACTAGAGTTTGTGGGGGGTGGGGTAAATTGAGTAATTTTCTTCCCATAATATCCCAGACGTGCTCGATGGGTGAAAGATCGAGAAATCTCGGTAGGCAAGGCAACACAGCAACTTGATTGGCCTCAAAATTAGCCAAAGAAGCCCTAGCAATATGAGGTCGTGCGTTGTCTTGTTGGAATGTGTTGTTGGGGATGGTCTGAACATAAGGTACAATATGGGGTTCTACGATCTCCTGGATGTAGCGCGCAGCGGTCATGTTACCTCCAATGAAGACCAAAGGTGACCTACTTCCAATAGCAATAACCCCCCATACCATAACTCGAACTGTGTGGTGCACATACCTTTCCACAGAAAATTGGGGATCTTGTCTTTTACCACGCCGTCTTCTCACCCTTGCTCGATTGTCATCCATGCCCAAACAAAGTATGGACTCATCACTGAAGACAATTGAATTCCATTCTTGGTCCCAATTTTCCCGTTCTCTACACCACGCTAGACAATCACGTCGATGCCCAGGAGTCAGTGGCAACACAAAATGGGGACGGTATGAAAATAGTCCAGAGGTTCTTATCCGGCGATAAACAGTTCGCATTCCAATGGTCCTTCCATGTTCTACAAACCACTGGTCCGCAATCGCCCTTGTAAACGAGAAGCAGTCCCGTAGAGCCAATACTCTAAGACGGCGATCATCGGCTTTTGCGGTTCTTCGAAGGCGTCCTGTACCTCTCGCTCTTCGTGTACGGGCTTCTTGGTTCCATGCCCGAACACAGACTGCCACCGTGTTTAAACTCCGTTGCGTTCAATCGGCTATATCTCTCATAGACAAACCAGCCTCTCGTAAGCCCACAATTCGAACCCTATCAAACTCACTTAACTGCCGATAATTTTGGCGTCATCGGACTCGAGGCATCGTGATTCAATTAAAGAAGTTTTATGTAATGTGTTTTACACGTCTTAAATGATAACTGTAGTTGCAAATGATTTTAAGGCTACGTGATCGTAAATGTTTTTGAAAGAGGTTAACACAAAAACCGCCAGAGTAATATTGGCTAAAAAATTGATCGTTTTTTATCTTAACATAAACAAACATATTCCCAAAAATTTTTTACAAAATATTCATTATTACTGGGTGTTCTTCTTTCTATGTCACTCAGTATATTTAGATAATTAAATTTAATGTTTTATTTTGTAGATGAATTAGTAAAATTGTTTAGAAGTGGCGACAGCAGTTTTTCATTGAGTCAAGGAAGTAATTACGTTCCGGACAATTCACATCCTGGACAAACAGAAGTACAATTTACCAGACGCGTAAAAAGAATCGACAAAATTTAGTTGAAACAATCAGGGCACAGTTCCCCTCTTCTAAACTGAATGCTATTGTTATTTACTGGGACGGAAAACTATTTGACGAAATAATGCAGGTCGAAAAAGTTAACCGATTGGCTATAGTCTTAACGGATGGCGAAATGGAAGCAGTTTTGTCTGTTCCACCATTAACGACTGGAAGTGGAGTCGCACAAGCAAATGCAAGTTCTGAGGTAAGTAAATACATAATTTAATTAGTAATTACATATAGGCTAAATAAAATACACTAGTGAATGACAAGTAATTAAAATACTATCCTTTCCTGATATCAGTCAAATGTTCACTTAGTAGCTTACAGAAATGAGTTGAATTTTTCTAGGTTCTGTGTGACTGGGGTCTTACTGAATGAGTAAAAGCTATTTGATGCGGCACGACTGCCTCAAATCTTGGATGTAAAGATTGTGCTGCGAAACATCTGGAAAAATTGTTAGACAAAGGCTTCTTATATTTGCTATGTCGTCATCACATTTTTTAATTGGTTTTGGGCGGAGTATTCGATGCACTAATGTCGCCTTCGACTGGACCATCAATTCTTCTGTTCAAAAGATTTCAAGACTGGTGGTATAAAATAGATCTACGGAAATACAAAGCTGGCATAATTGACGAGACGTCGATGACATCTGTGACTTCATAATCAAAGTTCAAAACTCAGAAGTTCAACCGCGTGACAATTATCGTGAGCTGCTGCTTTTATGTTTCATTTTTATGAATAAAATTCCGCGCGAAGATATCAAATTTTATAAACTAGGTGCCATTTCTCGTGCTCGATGGCTAGCCAAAGCGATTTATTCGCTTAAAATTTTCATGTTTCGAGATCAATTTCATTTAACAGGATTTGAAAGAAAATCGTTTACAGAAATTTGCTTATTTATTGTAAAAGTTTACGTTAAAACATGGTACATGTCTCCATTAGCGGCAGCAGCTTCCCAACACAAGTTAAATTTCTTAATTGCACAATTACAGAGAAATTAATCATACTGTTTCTCAAATATGAAAATGTAAACTTTCACCATTAACACTCATAATAAAATACTTATCTTTTTTGGGATTTTTTAATGGTGTACTTTAAATTATACAATCTAAACGTTTCGATAACACTTACAGTTATCTTCGTCAGTAGTAATGTTTGTTAAAAATTGTTAAAGATGTATTAAACAATTTTGTCAAATTTGAAAAATTCAAACATAAACATAAGCCTGCTATTAATATAACAGTTTGAGAAACGTATAAGCCAACCATAAAATTGTAGTAAAGAATAACTAGGTCATTCAAATTAAATATTGTTAAACTGCCTCAAAGATGACAAACCAGAACACTCTCTACGACGAAAGCTAACAATGAAATTCGCCAGCCAAAAAACACATTTAACAAAATTTAATCGAGTTACGATGTAAGTGTAAAGTTGTGAAAAACTTCAATTTCAAAATGATAGAAGCATTCACAAATCCAAACATTACATCAAAAAATAACCCAGTTAAATCTAACAAAGAGATATCTTTATCAATAATTGGAAGTGTTATTTACAATGAAAAGCACAATGCAGAACGTTCTTTGTAATTTTTAATTTCAATTTAATTTCAACTACTTATGTTAAATTATAGTGCTGTGGAAATTTAACATATAATTGGTAAAGCATTTGCTTCAAGGTCTAGGAAAAACACAGCAAAAAACCTAGACATACCAAAAGTTAAAAACAAATGAAAATCAAGGCGTATCATTATGCTCTTTTTTAATTATAAGATACCAAAACCTATTTAAACGGAAATTTTCTTCTTGTCTATTAAAATTATTCGGGTGTTTATATATTTCAATAGCTTCACGTTGCAAACGAACATAATAATGGGTTTGTCTTGACAATATTTTCATATTGTCAAATTGAATGTCATGATTTAGATTATTCAGGGCATGGTCAGCCACAGCAGACCTCTCTGGTTGACCCAATCTACAAAATCTCATATGTTCTTTGCGTCTTGTATCAAAGCTACGTTTTGTGGTCCCGATGTATACTTTTCCACATGAACAAGATAACTTATACACTCCGGAAGATGATAAAGGGTTTGACACATCTTTAGGTGATCTTAAATGTTCTTTAATTTTTCTTGTAGGTTTAAAAATAGTCCTAATGCCATATTTGATTAGGATTTTTCAATTCTATTTGTAACATTAGCTATAAAAGGAAGAAAAGCAGTACCAACATTAAGAACTGGTTTTTCTTTAAGGTTACGCCTAGAAGGTGTAATAACATTATTAATATCTGTAAGTGAATATCCATTATCTTGTAAGGATTTTCTTAAATATTTATATTCATCATTCAAAAATTCAGGGTCACAAATTCGTTTTGCTCGATCTACTAAAGATTTAATTACACTAATTTTTTGACGTGGATGGTGGTTGGATAATTTATGAAGGTATCTATCAGTGTGTGTCGGCTTTCTGTAAACCTTAAAAGATAGTGAATTATTATTTTTAGATATTAATATGTCAAGAAATGGTAAACTTCCATTAGTTTCTTTTTCCATGGTAAACTGAATACTAGGATGTATACCATTTATAAAAACCAAAAACTCATGCAGTGCTTCTTCTCCATGTCTCCAAATAACAAATGTGTCATCTACATATCTATACCAAACTGAAGGTTTTTTCGGTGTATTTTGTAACGTTAATGTTTCAAATCTTTCCATATAAAAATTAGCTATAACAGGACTAAGGGGACTACCCACTGCTACACCTTCAATCTGTTCATAAAATTTACTATTCCACTGAAAATAAGTTGTAGTAAGACAGTGCTGAAAAAGAATGGTTATGTCCTTTGGAAAAAGATGATCTATGTATTCAAAAGTTTCTTTTAGAGGTACTTTTGTAAAAAGTGAAATAACATCAAACCTAACCATTATATCACCCTCTTCAATTTTGAAACTATGCATTTTTTCAACAAAGTCGGCAGAATTTTTAATGTAATGGGGTGTTTTTCCTATATGAGGTTGTAATAACAATGTAAGATGTTTTGCAAGGTGATATGTAGGAGAACCAATTGCACTAACAATAGGCCTTAAAGGAATATTAGTTTATGAATTTTTGGTAAACCATATAGTTTTGGTGAAATAGCTTCTGAGTTAGATAGTTTCTTCTTTATTTCTTCAGGAATAGATGATAATTTAATCAGCTCTTTAGTTTTTAAAAGAAACTTTTTTGTTGGATCTTTTGGTATTTCACGATAAGTTTCTGGTCCCAACAATTGTTCTATCTTAGTGTTATAATCGTTCATATTTAATATAACAGTTGCATTACCTTTATCTGATTTTAATATTACAATACTTTCATTGCGTTTAAGATCAAGTAAAGCATGTCGTTGACGAAAGGATAAGTTGCTCTTTGGAGGTTTTGTTTTATGTAATATGTTAACGGTGCTATATCTAACTTCATTAGCAGCATCAAAAGGTAATAATCTAATGGAGTTTTCGATGTTGGAAATTATATCTTCAAAAGGTATTACTCTTGGTGTTATCGTAAAATTTCCTCCTTTAGAAAGCGCTTCAATAGCATAATCTGAAACAACATTATCAGAAAGGTTTATAACTGTTTTTCTACAATCAATAGATGGTCTATTATTTTGTTGTTTGTATAATTTATTAAATTTTTCTTTTTGACGTTGACATGAGATGTCAAAATTTATTTCCATAGATTTAAACGTTATAGAATCAATTTTATCCCAATCTTCTTTATTCAAAATAGATGAAATTTCTAAATGTAAATATAAAAGATTTTTATCGGTGTTATCCAGTAACTTCCTAGTAATATGTATTTGATTACGTAGAAGAGCATATTCAGTTCTTCTGCAAATATTATTCGCTTGCTTGTTATTAAAATTTCTTTTAATATAGATAAACTTTGGGATAATCTTTTGGTCTCGGCATCGTAATAAAAAAGTGAGTGACGATAATAATTGTGCTTTACGTTTCCTTAATTTTTCAAATTGTCTGATAAAACGATAAGTTTCCTCCCCATAAAGGACTGAAATATGAAAATGTAAACTTTCACCATTAACACTCATAATAAAATACTTATCTTTTTTTGGGATTTTTTAATGGTGTACTTTAAATTATACAATCTAAACGTTTCGATAACACTTACAGTTATCTTCGTCAGTAGTAATGTTTGTTAAAAATTGTTAAAGATGTAGTAAACAATTTTGTCAAATTTGAAAAATTCTTCCTTTTATAGCCAATGTTACAAATAGAATTGAAAAAATCCTAATCAAATATGGCATTAGGACTATTTTTAAACCAACAAAAAAAATTAAAGAACATTTAAGATCACCTAAAGATGTGTCAAACCCTTTATCATCTTCCGGAGTGTATAAGTTATCTTGTTCATGTGGAAAAGTATACATCGGGACCACAAAACGTAGCTTTGATACAAGACGCAAAGAACATATGAGATTTTGTAGATTGGGTCAACCAGAGAGGTCTGCTGTGGCTGACCATGCCCTGAATAATCTAAATCATAACATTCAATTTGACAATATGAAAATATTGTCAAGACAAACCCATTATTATGTTCGTTTGCAACGTGAAGCTATTGAAATATATAAACACCCGAATAATTTTAATAGACAAGAAGAAAATTTCCGTTTAAATAGGTTTTGGTATCTTATAATTAAAAAAGAGCATAATGATATGCTTTGATTTTAATTTGTTTTCAACTTTTGGTATGTCTAGTTTTTTTGCTGTGTTTTTCCTAGACCTTGAAGCAAATACTTTACCAATTATATGTTAAATTTCCACAGCACTATAATTTAACATAAGTAGTTGAAATTAAATTGAAATTAAAAATTACAAAGAACGTTCTGCATTGTGCTTTTCATTGTTAATAACACTTCCAATTATTGATAAAGATATCTCTTTGTTAGATTTAACTGGGTTATTTTTTGATGTAATGTTTGGATTTGTGAATGCTTCTATCATTTTAAAATTGAAGTTTTTCACAACTTTACGCTTACATCATAACTCGATTAAATTTTGTTAAATGTGTTTTTTGGCTGGCAAATTTCATTGTTAGCTTTCGTCGTAGAGAGTGTTCTGGTTTGTCATCTTTGAGGCAGTTTAACAATATTTAATTTTAATGACCTAGTTATTCTTTACTACAATTTTATAGTTGGCTTATACGTTTCTCAAACTGTTATATTAATAGCAGGCTTATGTTTATGTTTGAATTTTCAAATTTGACAAAATTGTTTACTACATCTTTAACAATTTTTAACAAACATTACTACTGACGAAGATAACTGTAAGTGTTATCGAAACGTTTAGATTGTATAATTTAAAATACACCATTAAAAAATCCCAAAAAAGATAAGTATTTTATTATGTTTCTCAAATAGCAATAAAAAAGTTTTCTAGCTATCTTTGGTATTTGAGTTCTGAGGCTGCTGCAATGGCCTTTTTTGATAACAATGTTTGTAACGAAATTAAAAAAAAAGATGGTAGGTATTAAAAATAAAAGTGGAGCCATGTATTGAGGAGGAAATTATACCGTCAAACCTATTATTGTTTCGGGAAGAATGTTTATTGATGTTATTGAAAATGATATCAATTACTTCATCAATTCGGAATCGATGGAGTTTTTTAAACGATTTAACATGGACACCTCTTTTCTCGACGTCGACGTAACAGAATGGTCTTCACAGAAAGCTGAAGGTTGGAAACGATATAGCGGAAAGAGCTACAAAACTTATAACATAATATAATAATAGACTAACATATACAGAACAACAAAAACAATTTATTGTTTAAGCCATCAATTTGTACAACAAAAAGTATTCGGATATTAATAAAACTACATTAATGAAACTATTGTAACGTATTGTAACGTTATTTAATGAATATGCCCTGTCCAATAAAATATCTCTAATTGTCTACAAACATTAATACTTATAGTTGTTATTTGAGGTGTTTAAATGTAGGATCCTCAATAAATGTTTAGTTTAATATATCAAAAAAATATATAAAGAATAAATAAATAATTTGAATAATAAATTAATGTAAAGAATAAATAAATAACAATATTGTATTAATAAATACGATAAAATAGGTGATTTTGTAAAGAATTTCTAAATTTGCATGTGTTTTGAACGGAAATTTTTAGGTTTACTTGTATTGTTTTGCCTGCTTCAAGGTCACGTGTCAGGAAATTTACAAAGTTGGTAACACTGTCGAGTCTCTTCAAGGTCCACACTTCAAAGTCGCTCTCATTGCCAAGGTTAACTTCTTAAGGTACACACAACCCTCTTCAAGGTCAATGGTTTTTTCAAGGTCAAGGTCGCTCACTTTGCATATCTTCAAGGTCATTTGTGCTTCAAGGTTACACTTTTCATGCATCGAAGTATATTTCACAAGGTCATTGAAGTAACTAGATTTGAAAAAGTCACTAGAAAAGTTACTAGATTGTTTTTTCAACGTCATTGAAGCTCTCGTGCAGATTGTCCACATCGAAGGTTTCAAGGTGTTCACATTACCTGCGTCCAAGTACACGATCATATTACCTATGTCAAGGCTTTCAAAGGGCCCACTGCACACGCTGCCTGCGTATATTCTTCAAGGTATGGGGACTCACATCCCCTACGTCGAATTCAACGGTTTGTCACGGTCACACGTTTAGGGTTCAATTGGGGGTATATAGGAGAATGCTCTTCAGGGCCACCAAGAAATCAGGGTCGATTCTAAATCAAATTTTGATGAGACATTTCAACGCCAACGTTCATTCATCTTTTCAAGGTCACGCCCCCATCAATTCTAGGAAGTTCATTGAACTCTGTCTCAAGCCCTGAGGTGTTAATTAAGTTATTACAATTCTCAAGGTTAGGGGTATCATACAGATTGTTGTCTATGCTAAGCATGTTTCAAGGTCATCAAGGAATTCTTAAAAGTTTACTTTGCAAGGTCACGCCCAACCAAGTTCATTGACCCCAAGTGGTTCCGTTTCCCAAGTACAGATAGACGTTTCTCAAATACAGATAGCCGTTTCCCAAAACAGGGGATATGTTTCGCAACACAGGTATCCGTTTCCCCCCATTTCAAGGTAACACCTCTGAGAAAAGAACAAAGACGATCCATTGTTCTGGCCGAGTGGGGGTCATAATTCCTAAAAATAGAGTTTTATCTAGATCAACTTCCACACCACTTCAGACTCAATTCTGAAAAATCAATTTTCAAGAACAAAGGCGATACATTGTTCAAGCAATCCAGCCGACGCTTCAAGGTCAAAGTCTATGCTTACAATTTTCAAGGTCACACCTCTGAGAAAAGAACAAAGGCGATCCATTGTTCTGGCCAAGTTAGGGTCATAATTGCTAAAAATAGATTTTTATCTAGGTCAATTTTCAGCTTCCCCCACCATTTCAGGCTCAATTCCGTAGAAATAAATTTTCAAGAACAAAGGCGATCCATTGTTCAAGCAATTCAGCCGACGCTTCATCTAACAAATAAAATATTTTTTACAAAATATTCTTCTATATACAAATAAAAAATCGATTTAACTCAATATAAATATTACGGGAAGTTTGATGTACTGTCACTTAACATTTTGTAATAACTTTGTTGGATCACATCTATTTTATTTATTATTTGTTTCTCACATTCAATTTCCTTCAGCTGCTTTCGTTTAATGTGGTCCACGTCACATCATCATCTTTCCTAATAGGTATTTTCGTCGCTTCATTATAATGTTTACTAGCCATACATTCAGCTTTCATATGACGATCCTTTTACTCTAAGACATTGTTCAAGACTTATTACAAACCTACGTCTCCTAAACTTATATGCAAAAACACAAATTAAGATCTTTTAATTATACTGTTCCGTAAACCCAATACACAAATTTCAAGGTATCAAGGTTAAAGGTGATCCGAACTTATCGGACCTTACCCGATCTTATCTCTATATAAGTATATAAAGAACAGTCCACGTCAGTCGATACATTGCAATCGTGATAACAAATTACTTAAAGAGTTGTGAAGAGCAATTATTACATAATCACCAGTGCGTGCGTCACATTTTACATTACAATCGTGACTAGAAGTTTTATTGTAAATCTAAAGTGTTGTGAAGAGCAATTAGGTATTTGTTAAAAGTTCATTATCACGTGTGTGCTTCATATTGTTTAAAGTAATTATGAGTATGCCAAGTAGTAGTGATATAGTTAATTTAACAAGGCGTGTTATTCCTTTATTGAAAACAAAAAAGGAGTTTGCGAGGCACATCCGTACAGTTAACACCAATATTAAGCTATTGCAAGATATAATTAAAAATAAAATTTATTATGAGACCAATGAAAATCTGTTTAAGCTTGAGAGCAATTTAGCATTGCTCAAGTGCTATCTGGTCAGATTGGGACGGTTAAAGAACGCTTCAGAGTAAGTGGGAATTGCTCAAGGTCACGCAATTAGTTCATTGACCTCTGAAGTAGGTCCCTCAAATTGCATGACTTATGTGTCTGGGGTTTACGTAGGCCTGATAATAATACAGCTACCCGTACAGATTGTCCACATCAAGGTCAACGGTTTTCAAGGTCAAGGTCATTGCGCAAATTGCATACGTCGAAGTATATTCCTGAAGGTCATCATATTGTCTACGTCTGAGTACGCGGTTTTCAAGGTCAAGGTCTCTCACATTGCGTACCTATTTTTCAAGGTCATCGTACACATTACCTGCGTACACAGTCACATTACCTATGTCAAGGTTTTCAAAGGGCCCACTGTACACGCTGCCTGCGTATATTCTTCAAGGACACACATTCCCTACGTAGAATTCAACGGTTTTCAAGGTCACGTTCCCTGAAGAAAAGTCTTCAAGGCCAGGAAATGTTCATGGCCATCAATCAAATCTTGGAATTTTGATGAGTCAAGGTCATGTGTTACGGGAAATTTTCAAGGGGGGCAAGTTGGATTAGCCATTTGTTCATTTGGCGGGAAATATCAAGGCCACGTTGCAGGAAATGCTCAAGGTCACGCAATTAGTTCATTGACCTCTGAAGTAGGTCCCTCAAATTGCATAACTCATGTGTCTGGGCCTTACGTAGGCCTAATAATACACCGTCCCGTACAGATTCTTCGACGCAGGGAATGTGTACGTAACTTTGTACTTTGCCGCAGGTAATGTGTACCTTGACCTTGAAAAACCTTGTACTTGGACGCTTCGACCTTGAAGCGGGGGCGCGTACGTGCACGGTGAGTTAGGATCGGTCTAGTATTACTACTAATACTTATATTTGAATATAATTGCAAAATATGAATTGATTTAAAATTATTGACAACTGTCAAATATTTCTTGGTCATTGGAAACTATTCTTCTTATCACAAAATATTATCTTTGCAAGTAAATCTTAAAATTTAATTTTTATGGTACATTGACAGACATATTGACCGCTGCAGAATTGACATGATGTACACAGCTATACACATAACAGCCGTCAAACGGTTGATTTATATTTTTGTCCACCATTCTAATAATATTCCAATGTTCAGAATATATTTCTTTACTTGCAGTCCCCAAAAATGTGTATTTTCAGTACTTAGACAATCTTTTAAATGCATTTCACAGCTAGATTACCTACTGGATATCATTTTTGACCAAAGGATCGTGTTCTCCAACTTCTGAACTGCAGAGTAAGCCTTTTTTGGTACAAAATATCGCCCCTGGTCATCAGTTATTACACATTTACTAAAAAAAGTCGAAAACCTATGCCACATTAAAAACAACCCTCTGGTGGGGCGGATTAACTCGACCAAAAAACCTTATAAGTTGGATTTATATTTTTTTTTATGAATGTCTAATGATCCCAGGGGAGCGCGCAAAGAATTTTGAACTTTGCCAAAATAAGAACCACCCTAATTTTCATGCAAAAATAGCATCCATCCTCTCAATTTTATATTAATCCTCAAGTCACAGACACTGCTGATTTACCACTGTTCTTTGACACATTGTTCGATAGCGTGAATGGTACTATGCTGTTTTCACTTGAGGGAAAATAGCTTCGGAGTTTGGCGAGAGAAAATTCCCCTCATATTTCGTTTTAGTATCTTCCATTCCCATTCTATAGTCACTTTATTAAAAAAATGGATATTTTCTATCCGTAGCCTTTGTACATATGGAGTAAGTTAAAGCAAACTGGTTTTAAACTATTTCTCCAGTATAAGAAGTTACGGTGTAAGAAATATCAATCCTACCTCCTCTTCCTTTATCTCCGCAGCAAAGTCCCTTATTATCAACAATTTTGTCTCGCCGCACTCAGTAGCTTCTAACTGTGAACAGGACGAATCGACAGGTGTACTTTATAGCAGTTCATGTAACTCCTCAACTAGTGGCTAATATTTTGACATCGCTAGTCCTTATGTAGCTGGGTGTAAACGCCCTTTTGGGTCACTTTACTTATAAACTTCTACTATGTGGATTTGGTTATAATACCTCGACTAGCTGCAGTGAACCGGAAGTGGGTTCTGTTTTTAGACTCTCATATAGCTTTTAAGTACTCAGGCACGAACAAATGTTATACGTATATTAAAACAAAAGAATATGCTGGTTAACAAAATAATTAATAAACAATTTTGAAAATATAACTAAACTAGGTAACAAATGAATGTAAAATAAAATATGTTCTGGTATAAAATAAATACGTTACACAATAAATCAACACATCAATTAATACGGATTGCAAGATCTTCCAATTGACTCCTGGTGGTTAGACCACCAACCTGGACGGCGGTCATGGACGGTCGCAGCCTCGAGAAGGCGCGCTATAGTTGGGGAAATTTACGTTCCTTTCAGTGATTGCCTGTAATCAACACAATTATAGCTTTTTAAAAATATAAACATAAAATGGCGAGGCAAGTTTTCGAAGTGTAAAATGGTGTAAATGTTTTTAGTATTAATCGGGATAATGGGTGTATTTTAATTCCTACCGGATCACTTGGACATTTAATAGCAACAGGTAAGTTTTATTTTCAAATTATTTTGATTAATGACTTGTATTGAGATCGAGGTTAACTTTTGTATACCACAGCTCCTTTTCTGTAATGGGGAATAATTACTTGAGCTTTGATCAATTATTGGAAGTAACTGGATAAGGTGGTTTTAGGGTAATTCAATTCAAATGAAAATTTGCATTGTGACGAATTGGGTTAACGTCACGTTGGACCGTGACCTTGAACTGCTTATAATACTGGTTTTATATACACATGGAAAAGGGGTTTAAGGAACAGTATTAATTTCTTATACCATAATTAAATTAAATATATACACAGGGTGGAAAATAATTATATGCGAAATAGTGAATTCGCTTTACTTTCACGTAATGAATTTATGCGAGTATGACTTTATAACCATGGTATCAAATCACTAAAGGTCGGTAAAACGTCCTAATTGAATTAAAACTGGGACTAAACTAGTGCAATTTATATAATTCTCTTGTAATCGTAGTAAATTATTGCGAAACAACATTCTTTAATTCACTTTCGTGATACCAAACGGAACTTTTTCGGAAAGTCTGGTTTTTCTTTAGCATCGGTACTATTTATACAAAGGGGATTCTCGAGATATATACAGAGGGTTTGATTTTAAATTCCCTTGCAGCCAAGTTTAACTCAAGCCGAACTAGTGAATTCTAACTATTCTAATTGTTCAGAGTTAATGCGGACACTCCAAATACATAGAATTTCGCAGGTAATAAAGCGGGTGTGGTTGCGAATTCTCTCGCAGCCAAGTTTGTTAACTTCAGCTAAACTAGTGAATTCTAATTGGTTCTAGTTATTTACAGTTAATACTGACACCTTAAATACGTAGAATCTTAAGGATGGAGTAATAAAAGGACGTTCCAAAGGTGCTAGCGTTAATTTTGATCCTCCAGACGAGCTTCTAGCATCGTTAACATGAAAAGAGATCAATAGCTAGTCTACCTTACCGCCGAAAATCAGCTAATAGGGCAAACTTGGTGTAAGTGCCAGTCCCTTCTTTGCATAAAAGTATTTATTTAGGGATTGTATGGGTCAAAGGGAATTTTCAACTATTTTTATACTTCTGGTTAGATTTGGAAATAGTAAAATACTTTATAATAATAAGGTAAATTGCACGAAATTGCTTTTAAGAGATAGTCAGGTTGGATCTTCTCGAACAAAGAAATTTTCTAAATTACTATAAAAGCGGGGCTACAGAGAAATTCTGCTGGAAAGTCTACAAAGAAGTGTTCTGCAGAACCGAGTGCCGATTTTCATAAAAACTTTCGCTTTTACACTTCGCGATGAAGTGGGGTTTTGACACAATCAGACGTAATGGATTTGCACATATTAAAGGGGGGAACCGGTGCACACCCAAAAGTGCTGTTTGTTACATCTGGATACTGAAATAAATTGAATAAATTCTTATTTTCAAGATTATCTCTATAATTTTTAAAATAATAATTTATTTCTTACTACTTTTTCTAGGTCATTACATGGGGCTGTAGCAAACAAAATTCTGTTACAAATAAAATGCTCAGGGTGTAAAATTAAAATGAGTGCACTCTACAGTTGCCTCAAAACGTTTTAATAAAGGCAAGGGAATATAAAAATGGCCACGTAACGCAACCCTCTAGACAGTTTGCTATCGCTTTTCGAATGATTACCCGGGATATTTTAACTTACCAGAATTTATAAATCAATATAAGATCAAATACAAAAAAACACAACTCATTGATATTTCTCCTCTGCAGACTCTTTTCTGCCCGTTACATTTAGATATCATCAACGAGTTTGTAAGCTTAACTTTTAATGTAGTGCTATATCATTGTATAAAGATAATTAATAGTATTCTGAACGGTAAGCATCTTAGGGGCAAAGACCTAGATCATCTTACAAAATTAGCTTTCTTGAAGTATTCTAAAAAAAAAGATTTTTTAAGCTTATTTGGTTTGGTTATTTTATTCTTTTATAACAATGTATCATAATGCAACATAATGCGAATTATATCTGGGACAATACAATCAACTCCTGAAGAACGGCTGCCAGTGTTGGATAACATTTCTCCACCTCATATAGGACTCAAAGCTTTATCTTCACATAGATATCCGATTTGCCAAGATATTCACAACCCACCTGTTCATAGACTGAAGTTTCGTAAGCCCATCTGGGGAGAAGAGTTCTTCTATCAGCAGTTTTCACAAATCAAAGCATGGACAGGAGATTGGTCGAATACTGATGTTTTCAACAAATCCTTGATGAAAGACCCAACCACTACCGAACCTGATAAGAATCTACCAAGAAGTATTTGGAGTAAAGTAAATCCTGTAAAGACAGCACATAGACGAACTAACCCTATGCTTTTGCGATGAGCTGCTATACCTAGCCTTGACTGTAGCTGTGGCAATGGAATTGAAACTATGAAGAGTATCGTAAACGTCTGTTCTCATACGAAATTTGATGATGGTTTTATTAAGATCCACCAGTTAACAGAAGATACCATTCACTAGTTACAATATATTTTGAAAGTATGTGAATACAAAATATACTGCCTGGTGAGGTTTTATTTCCAGGTTTTTTTCCTCACCATTGCATCAAATGGTGGGCAAAGTATTCACAAAATTTTAAAGTTATTATAAGAACTAAGACTAATTACGAATGTATTTCATACGAATATATATACAAGGTATCGGGAAAAATGTAGAAAATCTCTCGGATTCAGATAGAAGACAAAAAAACACCATCAAGTTCCTATAATTTTTTTTCCTCCAGACCCTCCCTACGAAGATGTGAGCCACTAAAGGACGCCGCTGGAAATAAGTTTTTAATAAATAACTTTTAAAGTACTTGACATAATTTAATAAAAATTCAGTACGATGGCCACTAGTAAGGGCCTCTTAAAATAGGACCCTTGAAACATATTTAGCTTTAGTGTACCAGGGATGGACTAAGTTGTACACCTTAACGCCTATATTTTTAACACCTTGTATGATAAAGACCCAAAAAAAACATTTTTGGGTAGCGTGAACATTTACCTAAAAAAAAGGTATACTTATTTAATATCGATAAAATGAACTATTTTCGAGAAAAGAAATAATAAACGAATTAATGTTTCACAATAATATTAATAAATTATTAAAAAAAATTAAGCCAGTTTTTTCGAATTTTTACGAGAAAACACTCTTTTAATAATAAATTAGGAAAACCAAATTAAACATATTAATTATTAAAAAATGTTGCAAACTTAAGTGAGTTTATTGACCCACGAGGTATAATTTTATTTCTTGTTCATTTTATTTATCTTCACTCAAAAAAACATATGTCAAACATTCCTATGATACGAAATAAATAAATAACCTGCCTTTTAGAACTTGACATTTGTCACATCGCTGATACATTAATTTACTTTAAATTTACTGATTTTTGGATTTCGTGATGATTTGAATTGTAAACTTATTCGAAATATGGAATTCAGTTTTACTGAATATGCATATATGCATCTCATGTATGGTCTTACCTCTTGCAATGCTTTGGAAGCAAGATGATTATATCACGAGAGATTTCCTTATCGTACTATTCCAAATCAGAAGACATTTCAACGAGTTGATCCCCGTCTAAGAGAGAATGGTGAGTGATTTCGGTTACTAAGGTAATAATATTGACTTTCTTTATAACTTTAGGAATGTTTAAGAAAAAAAGTACTGATGCTGGTCTGACAAGAACAGTGCGTACGGTGGAATTAGAGGAAAATATTTTGAAGGCTGTAGATGGCACTCCTTCAACGAGCACTCGCAAATTAACCGCACAATTTATTAAGCCGAAAACAATAAATTCATGAAGTTCTTCAAGAACAGCTGTTATACTCATATCATTTGCAAAAAGTGCATGAATTGATTCCTGAAGATTTTCCTCGTAGAATGCAGTTCGCAAATTGGCTATTGAATCAGCAACGAAATAATGAAAACTTCATTAGCACTATTCGTTTTACAGATGAAGCAGCTTTTACCAAAAATTGTATCACGAATTTACACAACTCACACGTATGGTCTGATGAAAATCCTCATACGACTATTGTTTCGCATCATCAACATCAGTTTCAATCAATTAATATCTGGGCAGGAGTCATTGGCAATTTTTTTATTGGACCATTTGTGTTGCCGGCGCGTCTGAATGGACAACTTTATTTGGAGTTCCTCAAGAACGCTTTTCAAGATTTAATAGAGCATTTACCTCTTGAAACCCGCCGAAACATGTACTTTATGCACGATGGGACACCACCTCATTTTAGCGTTGCTGTGCGGGAACACTTAAATAACGTCCATCCAAACCGTTGGATAGGTAGAGGTGGACCTATCGCCTGTATTTTTACCTGTGGGGACACCTCGAAACCTTGATGTATTCCAGTCCGGTTGATACTAGGTAGGAGCTTCTACAGAGAATCACGTTTCATTGTGATGTGCTAAGGAACAATGTGGGGTGATTGTGGCGGTTACTGCAGTCCTTAATTCGTCGTGCTCGCGAGTGTATCAGACTTCACGGAGCCCATGTTGAACCCACTTATGAAGTTTTTAATTAAATGGATATGAAACATAAATTCGTTTATTTTTTTTTTCTCGAAAATAGTTAATTTTATCGATATTAAACAAGTATACCTTTTTCTTATAGAAAGGTTCAAACTACTCAAAAATATTTTTTTTAGATCTTTATCATACAGGGTGTTAAAAATTTAGGCGTTAAGGTGTACAACTTAGTCCATCCCTGGTAAACTAAACAAGCTAAATATTTATCTTTTTTGGGATTTTTTAATGGTGTACTTTAAATTATACAATCTAAACGTTTCGATAACACTTACAGTTATCTTCGTCAGCAGTAATATTTGTTAAAAATTGTTAAAGATGTAGTAAACAATTTTGTCAAATTTGAAAAATTCAAACATAAACATAAGCCTGCTATTAATATAACAGTTTGAGAAACGTATAAGCCAACTATAAAATTATAGTAAAGAATAACTAGGTCATTAAAATTAAATATTGTTAAACTGCCTCAAAGATGACAAACCAGAACACTCTCTACGACGATAGCTTCACGTTGCAAACGAACATAATAATGGGTTTGTGAAGCTATTGAAATATATAAACACCCGAATAATTTTAATAGACAAGAAGAAAATCTCCGTTTAAGTAGGTTTTGGCATCTTATAATTAAAAAAGAGCATAATGATACGCCTTGATTTTAATTTGTTTTCAACTTTTGGTATGTCTAGGTTTTTTGCTGTGTTTTTCCTAGACCTTGAAGCAAATGCTTTACCAATTATATGTTAAATTTCCACAGCACTATAATTTAACATAAGTAGTTGAAATTAAATTGAAATTAAAAATTACAAAGAACGTTCTGCATTGTGCTTTTCATTGTAAATAACACTTCCAATTATTGATAAAGATATCTCTTTGTTAGATTTAACTGGGTTATTTTTTGATGTAATGTTTGGATTTGTGAATGCTTCTATCATTTTAAAATTGAAGTTTTTCACAACTTTACACTTACATCATAACTCGATTAAATTTTGTTAAATGTGTTTTTTGGCTGGCAAATTTCATTGTTAGCTTTCGTCGTAGAGAGTGTTCTGGTTTGTCATCTTTGAGGCAGTTTAACAATATTTAATTTTAACGACCTAGTTATTCTTTACTACAATTTTATAGTTGGCTTATACGTTTCTCAAACTGTTATATTAATAGCAGGCTTATGTTTATGTTTGAATTTTTCAAATTTGACAAAATTGTTTACTACATCTTTAACAATTGTTAACAAACATTACTACTGACGAAGATAACTGTAAGTGTTATCGAAACGTTTAGATTGTATAATTTAAAGTACACCATTAAAAAATCCCAAAAAAGATAAGTATTTTATTATGAGTGTTAATGGTGAAAGTTTACATTTTCAAGCTAAATATGTTTCAAGGATACTATTTTAAGAGGCCCTTACTAGTGACCATCATACTGAATTTTTATTAAATTATGTCAGGTACTTTAAAAGTTATTCAAGAAAAACTTATTTCCTGCGGCGTCCTTTAGGGCCTCACATCTCCGTAGGGAGGGTCTGGAGGAAAAAAATTTTAGGAACTTGTCATGTTATTTTTTCGTCTTCTATCTAAATCCGAGATATTTCATATATATATATATATATATATATATATATATATATATATTATCTGAATAACGATTAATTTTATAAGAAAAAGTGTGGACGTATTTTTTAAAGGAAATTTCATTTTGCATAAATTTTCTTTATATAATTTTTTAATGTATTGCGCAATAAATGTAAAAATTAGATAAATATGACTGAAAATGCTGAAGCTGTATTATCGATATTTTTATAGAAGCGGACGGCTGTGGCTTTCTTTAATGTTAACATGTATTTATGTCTATTAACCTCTATCTGACATGAAGTTTTAAACGTCATTCTTCTGACATAGATTATTGGTTTTGTTTTTACAATGTTACCTGTTTTCATTATGAACGCCTATTTGACATAGATTATTGATTTTGCGTTTACAATGTTGCCTATCTTCGTAATGAACTTCTTATAAAAGAGGTTGCATTATTATCCCAAAGAAATGTTATTAAAATTATTTCATTTCTTTTAATTTCCATTTTGTAGGTTGGAAGGTCGTGTGGTATTCCACACCAGATATTTGTAAGTAATGACATAATATTTGATAAAGCACTACTTGTTTCCCGCATTTTTTGCTTACGACGTTGATTTTGACTAAAACAGTATGCCATATTACCATGGAAGATTTGAACTTAAAAGATTTAATTTTTAATAGTAAAGAATTTGCCATATTTCTTGTAACAGAATTTCTTGTATTATCGGAATAGAGCGTTTATAAAGCATCATTTTTTTACCTAAATTGCGCCTATGAACTTTTAGTGCATCGATGCTGCTTTTCCACCTAGTATCCGAAAGGAGTTTTAATGTTAAAGTAGGGATTTCGTCTATTAATACCTGCAACGTTTAGTTGATGCATAGAAGAAAACGTATAGCTCTTGTACAATCGCAAAGAAGCTTTAGCAGCATCATTAACGACTAAATTCAAACTATGGGTTACACAAGGCACATAGAAAGCTCTGGACTTTAAGTGAAGAATTTTTTTGCAGTCCATTATTGTGGCCCTTCATGTCGTAACACTGCCCCCTTGGATCTTCTAAACAAACGTTGTCAGTGTTCAAAAAATCTATTACAACATTAGTTATGCCCTGTCTTGCAGAACTAGATATTGAAATGAATCCTGAAAAGTACTCCCTAATTTCAATTTGTTTTGATTCATAACTTAACGGAACAAATGTTACCACAAAGATAATCTGGGCCTGGTGACGTATAACAGCCGTGGTGTCTAATGGAATAATATTTAGTATCTTTCAGCAGGTTTATTATTTCGTATCTTATCTTCTGTCTCAAAAGGGAAATAAGTTCATTTTGAGTATTAGCACCCAAATAGTAAGGCATAATTCTTAGATTTCTGTTAATTCTAGAGATATGATCTGATATAGTATTATTAAACTCTGGAATTGTTTCAATTAATTTTAAAAAATTTCCATTTTGTTACTCTTGCAACTTAAATTTTGATCGGCCAAGAATTTAACGATATAAATTATAATTTTTTAGATGGATACCTATCTATCTTTTCCTGATTTATCAATTTCTCATTTAGTAGATGTTTGATACTGAATCAATTTATTTAAATCAATCAAAGATTTTGTGTTAGAAATATAACCTTGATTTTTCATGACGCTGAGATAAATGTCTTCAATCGTTATACCCTTCAACAAAGGCACTAGAAAGGTTTTAAATATTTTGCAAGGAAAACAAAATACGCAATGTTTTAATGTAGAATACACTAGCCAAACTCTTGGAATTATTTTCCCGCTACTTAATCTTTTTTTATAATATGCAAATGAGAAACCTCTGCAATTTTTATCCAAGAGAAAGTTTACAACTGTTTCTGTAAGTTGGCTTGTTCCTAATTCTACTAAACATAATTTCACTTTGTCGGGCCGTACGGAAGGCCAATAGCCAGGATCCTTATAAATATAGACTTTATGCACACTTACTTCTTCTAACCAACACTGGCCTTCTAACTTGTTCTTGACCACAGATTCAACTGTTTCAGGATTTGTCTCTTCGGTTAAATCAGCTTCCTTCAGAATTTTGTTTAATAAAGATGGTCTGTCCTGTGTCTCGTCTATCTCGTCATTGTGATCTCGTCATGTAATATCTGTTGCCTTTTACCGCTTTTCTGAGATTAAAATTTTTTCAATGAGCCACTTGCCTTTTTGGCTAACTCTTCTTTTTCTGTATTGAGCTCAAGAAAGCTTTTCCGATTATCTATTTAGAATAAAATTAACAACGGCATAAGGTGTTAACACACTTATCGTAAGTTAAAATGTTTGGATACATTTCGATAACGATAAATCTTTGCAAAACAATGCTCTGTTGTTTCGACACGTTGATTTGGATTTAATATATTGCAAAAGAGCGATACTATTTTAATTTTTCCAATTAATAACTTACAGTTTATACCTATCGCGCTTTTTTAATTAACGTTATGCATTAAGGCATTTACAAAATATTTGCGTTTTTTTTTTAAATCAGTCATTATCTAGATACATAAATTGATCCTATTAGTTATATAACCGTACGTAGGATAAGAAATATTCCATACAGTGTACTTACGTTTAATAAATTTGCAGCCACCGTAGTTCAATGATAATCACATAATCGAACACAAAAATTAAGCACCAAGGAACAATATTTAAATGTTGTTGAAATTGGTACGTTGGGAATCCAAATGACAAATTTCAACTCGGTGCGCATGTTTATAAGGTCTAGTTTTAAACAAGTTATTTCCTGCAAAATCCTGCACGTCGACGCGATTGGAAAAAACATGGGTTCCAACAAGTTACGAAGTAAGAAGGGACATTACGTTTTTAAAACAAACGATGACTTCTTTACAGTAATTTCAAATACTCGTATATTAGTATAATTATGACAATTTAGTATTAAATAGACAAATACGATGAAAGAGTGGGAAGATTTTAAACGATAGACATTCGGCGTATGATTTCTCCTGAATATTCAAAACAGTAGATATTATTTCTTAATTATGCCCAAAGTATGGCGGGATTCATAATTAAGAGATAAATGAATGATATCTAAAGCAGTTTCTCAAGCAGGAGGGCTTTTCAGTTCTGTTATATTATATATCATTTATGGATATAGTTAAAAATATTAAATGGAATATAAAAACTTCTCAATTCGCTGAATTCGTGGAATAGAGGAGTATTTGGAGATTTCATACGCTGCGCTTAGATAAAACCAAGCACACAGACGAAGAACTTCAATAACTAACATTACCTTAGGTGAATCAAAATGTCTCACTTCAATGATCAATCTAGTCTTTTAGTTTTTGTATGCTTAGGTTTTGAAATATATGTACTACATTCGTGTTATATTTGTCATAGTTATTTACAATTTGGCGCTTTTCGAATTTTTCTGTAACCGGGTGTCTACCGTCGCCCACTCGGCTTGTCATCCTTGGGCGGAGTTGAGCCCCTAATTAAGGTCCTTTTGGCAATATTAAGAGCCTTTTTGGATGTATATCCCTTGGAGGTTAGGCAATTGCGCGTACATGAAGTGTTCTGATTGGAGGGATTAAAACTAGGCCACGCCCCCACCTTTTAACCGATTGATCGTGCGTGCACCGCCTCTCTGGCGTCTGATTGGTCCTTAGCCCACCACTCAGCCGCTATGCTCTAATTGGAGGATTAAGTCTCTGCATTCTGATTGGTTATGGCGGGGAAATTTGAATTTGTATTCTAATAGGAGGTCCTAATGCTAACTTGTAAGACACGTGTAGATCTTCAAAACTTGTTCGCGGACCTTCGCGCCTGTCGCGGCCCGCTGGTTGGAAATGGTATAAGGCCCTAACCTTATAAGACAAGTGCAGAAACTAGCTCTTGGGACTTGGTCCCTATCATGGCCCCCATGGTGCAATTTGATATGGGTTCTAACCTAATCTTATAAGACAGGTATAGGCCTTCGCCGCCCCCCCCCCGTCATAAAAATTTGTATTCTAATAAGGTGACCCTAATGATAACTTGTAAGATAGGTATAAGAACTTGTGTTAGGGTCTGCACCCTTTGTCTAGGCCCCTTTGAGATAAAATTGATTTTAGCGCCATCTAGGTGTGTATAAACTAATGAACATTTTCTGCAATAGAAGTTGATCATGCACGCCTCGCTTGTTACGGAACTCTTAATTAAAACAATTAAAGTACTAAAAACCTTTTTATTTATCAGAGTGGAATGGTTGAAAAACAAGTATTATACAGTAACGGGATTATCTCATCATTTATAACTAAACACGTAGTGAAAAACTTGCCTACAAAATCAAGCATTGGTACATTATTTATTCTAAAATACAAGAACATTATCGTATAGTCCACATACATCCGAATGGTAATCCTGCAACGCCGTTTTGTTGTAGCGGAACCTTCTAGAATTCTTCTCAAGGAAACGTAAATGGTAACCTAGCGGGAGATCAAATGAATCAAAACATTCCTCATCACCATTCTCGTCAATGTAGATAGCAGTCCAACGCTGACCTGGTTTGTTTGCTGGATCCGTGTTTACAATAATTTCACAAGGTCTAGGTGCGTGTCGCGGTAGCTGATTAGAAGCACATACAAGTCGAAACACATTGTTGTGGCTGGGGATCGATTTAAAACATTTCAACACTTGTACCGCATAAATCTTTGGAGTTGGTATGGCCCACTCTTGCAGTATTAATGCATTTTCCAGAGCACACATAGACTCCTCGATCTTATGGTTTAAACAACTATACGCCTTTGCTTCCGTTTTCAATTTTTTAAGCGGTGGGCAACCAATTTCGTTCAAGTTTAGTATTGGTTTATTAAGGAATCTTAAAAACTGTTGTTTTTCACTACCCTCAACGTGAATTTTGTTAAACGGCAGCAGAGTTCTTATCAGCTCCTCTTGGAAATCGTTGTATGGCACATACCCTGACCGCTATTTCAAGCCGTGATATTTATCCTCTAAATACCTTATATGTCTTGACATGAGCTTTGATATAAAATAATCTCGAGGTCACTATATCAGCATCAGCAGTAACGAACCATGATCTGTAATCACGGCAATTTCTTTCAGAATGAATTCGTTATCAACACCTCTAAATCCTTGTACGTCCAAGTATGCGTCCATCTTCTTTCACTTCCTGCTGGATACTGAAGTTTGTGATCTAGAGTTGTCCCTTTTAACAGGCGAAATCCACGACCACATTCCGATGTTCATCGATCTCAATCACGTTATCGAATTCGGCGTACACCAGACAGGTAACGGTTTCTACGAGAGCTTCTTCAAAGTCGACTTCTAGACGAAGGGAACCGTTTCTAACTAAATTCCAATGTGTGCTAGCGTTTGCAGACAAGTCGGGGGTTAGATCGAACGCCATTAAACAGTAGCCGTTGGGGTAATCGCTTCTCGATATATCGTTGCCCTCATTCAAAAAATGAATACCCGTACCGGAGAATAAGGTTTGATATGCTCTTACATGTAAACATCAGCTGTAAAATCTGGTTGTAAGGCCTTGGAAGGAATTTGTTGGCCGTCAATATATAAAGACATGTAATTAATATTGCTGTGATGAAAGTTGAATGGATTTGAGGGGTAATCACCGTTGAAGGCTTTATTTGCGACAAAACCTACTTATACACCGTTTAGGTAACTGCCGCAGGAAGATATTATCAAATGATTTTCTTGTAACACGATATTTTGCCGCAGTTGTTTCTAAAGCTTTATCGTGTGCAATTAGAATGGCGGGGTTGATTCGCATACGTCTCACCAGTAAACTAGCATCCATAATTCGCGTCTTGTAATTTGAACCTTGCGCCGCCATTAGACTAAAGGTATCTCTTGATCGTACAAATCTAGCCTTAGTTCAACACCGCTTATGAGAAACTTTTCCTGATTAAATAAATCCGAGTGCAAGTGGCCTATTATCTCGATTTGTTTGCTGGTCACTGCAAGTACTTGACGTTTCGAGAGACCGTTATTTTCGGGTCCCAGGTGCCCAGCTGTATCATTGTGCCATAAGGTACAACCTAGATGTGAACTCTTGGCCTCCTTTCCATAATTTAACAGCGTTTCGATATATGAGCGGTAGGCGTAGGTGTTGTTTGGTTGTGACACCATCTTCTGATTTAAGTAAACCTCCACTTGTGAGAAAAGCGAGTGCATCCAAGTGTTTACCGGTGCTACAACATCAGCGTCAGTGAGTGCTGTATCCTATTGCTTCAGAACCTTGTGATGTACAACATGGTCTGACTTAAATCTATGCAATCGTTTCCATTTCCGGGCACTACAAATTCTATTGGGGCGTCATCACTAAGAGCTGATAAGGGCTTGTAAAATATCCATTCACCACTCTCAATACTTGTCTGCGTCGACGGTAAAGCGAACAGATTCAATTCGGACTTGACGCATTCACATGTTTGGGTATGTAGAAAAGTCATTATCTTGAAAATATATCGTCATAAGTAGGTTTCTTCTTCTTAGCGGCAACAGCTCCCGGTAGAGACTGGTTGTTACCAGTCAGGCGTGCTCTTTTATAGCCCAAGCCCTCCATCATTTTGTCAATTTTCTTATCGGCGTTACGTTTAAGATTTCTACCTGCCTCGTGAAATCTTTCATGAAACGATTCCTTAACAGGTCACCAAGAATATTAGTACCCGTTCTGAGAGCTTCTTTTCCAATGACCTTTGCACCAGACTTAAATAACGGTATTATACTTCTAAATATACCACCTAGCCAGCTTCCAATCCCGTGACCACGTTGATATGGGGCGCCTCTGTAGATTGAGCCGATACCGTTACCGGCCTGATTCATATAACATTACTGATAAGGACAAACCATTATTGCACTTTCTTAAAGTGTAGCTTCAGACATGACGTTCCAAACTCGAATGGCATTGCTGCACTCGTATCTGTTTTTATATTAATCACGATGTTTTCAAATTCCCGTGTCATCACGGGCATGTAGTGTGCAGGCGAAAAAACCACATCTTTATGACCTCCATAAGTGTAGTTTTCAGAAGTAATATTTATTATACGCATAAGCGGGGATAAAACATCGCCCACAATTTGCGGTTCAACGATGTCGCAATAAAGAAACATCTGCGTTGATAATCCTATCCATATACTAGCGGGGTGCGGGAGTATTGGTTCCATAGCTATGTTTTGATACGGCCGATAACCCAGCTGTAAATCTAAACGTTGTGAGAATCCGAATAGCGAGAGGGAGGTTTTTAATTTCGTAGCCACTCGCTTAGTTAGATTATGGTATTCGATTGTTAGCAATTTACTTATTAGCTCGTGATTATTTAGTTCGTTGGCAATTTCTTCAATGTTGGCTTAATTCCCTGAGGCAAAACGTAACACATACCACCCGTCCTCAATATAAATAGCTTTCTCGTTATCGTATTGGAAATGTGATGCAGCCTTTTTTAATATGGTCTCTAACACATCCTCTTCTCCTGGGGGTGGATCAGTTCTATAATAAATTAAATTGTCTGTCGCACTTACAGCGGCAAAAGAACAAGGGTACTGAATTTACGAAATGCCTACTACCCATGAGCCTATTAATCTTATTCGTTTTGGCAATTGTGTAATAAACCTTGACGTCATATTGTCGGGAAAATACGTCATGGAACTATTACTTAATAAGGTTAGATAAAACTTAATTTTAAATATCACTCAGCTGCGAAGCTAATACCCAGCTATTAAATTTGTCACTGATCGACGCCACTTGACCAGGTGTTGTTTACACCGTCCGCGACCCTTCTCAACTAAAATATTATCGACTTTGAATAGAGCGTCTTTATCAACCGTAACAACTCGCAACTCCTCCTCGTGAAAGGTATAGTTATTAAGATCGCTTATGCGATAAACTGGAGGTCTTCTTTTAGCACTGCATAATAATCACAAAAACTTCGCACGCGCGAAAACAAACTAAATTTGTACTCCCCTACAATTTTAGAAATGAGATCGTCGAACGAATATTGGTATCTGCGCATTATGACGTCATGTCGTTCTCATAAAAATTATGTATACTTTACTGCAGGGTTCAGGAAAAAATTTAAATTGCTTCATATCGCAATACAGACTAATAATTTTTTAACACATATCTAGTTACATAAATCTAGTTATCCTGGAATAAATTACGTTTTTACAAACGTCAATGTGAAAACAATAACTGTTGACTTACAGTAAGTTGTTAGTGTTCAAAACCATCTCAGTGCATCATTTCTTTGATTTTTAGTATGTCATTGAAGTTATTTACTTTTTCGCTGATTTTTCAAATATCATTATGGTAAATTATACGAATGCAGAAATGGCGGCAATTCATTACGTATATGGCCTCGCAAAAGGTAATGCGACAGAAGCCAGACGCATTTATTACGAAAAATATCCTAATCGTGCCTTGCCAGATAGTCGAACCTTTTCAAATATTCATCGCTGACTTAGTGAAACAGGTAGTTTCAAAAAAGGTACTCCGGAAGGTAGACCTCAAATGGTCAGAACACCTGAAATTGAGGAAGCGGGTGTTGCAAGAAATCGACGAACATCCCGAGACGAATACGAGAAAGATCACTAGAGCTCTGGATATTTATCACCAAATAGTTTGGCGTATTTTAGTTGACATATCATATTCTAAGAGTACAGGGATTTCCCACAGCGTGTGAACTTCTGTCAGTGGTACCTTCAGAGTATTACACTGAATCCGCAGTTTGAGTCACAAATTTTGTTCACAGACGAAGCAAATATTTCTCGGAATGCTATTCAAAATTTCCATAACAACCATGTGTGGGCGGAATAAAACCCGCATGCCATATCCGAAACCCATTTTCAACAACAATTTTCGGTTAATGTATGGACAGGAATGATTGGTAATCATGTAATAGGCCCATTTTTCCTACCAGGACGCCTCGATGGACGGTCTTATTTGCATTTTCTCGAAGAAGGACTACCTGGGTTGCTTGAAGATGTACCAATTGCGTTAAGGATTCAAATGTGGTACATTCATGATGGAGCTCCTGCTCATTTTAGTGTAATTGTCCGAAATCATTTGGATACAGTTTATTCTGATCGTTGGATAGATCGCGGAGGACCTCAGCAATGGTCAGCAAGATCCCCAATCTCAATAGTTTGGATCACATTTTATGAGGGCACCTTAAGGCTCTAGTGTATAAAACTCCCGTTAACACTTTAGAAGATTTAAGAAAGCGAATAGTTGCCTCGTGTGAAACTATACGGAATATGTCGGGAATATTTCAACGAGTCTGCAATTCCATGCGTAGACGGGCGGAAGCATGCCTATTAAGTGAAGGCTCCCACTTTCAATAACTTTTATAATCAATGTTAGTATTGCTAATAATTAATAAATTTAAGCCTTTCATGTAAAGTTACTTTATTAAAATAAAATAAAACCCTTTTTTCTACAAGCTGAAATCCCAGCTAAACTTCTAATATAATTATTGGTAATTGAAAGTTTTTTTAGTTTTTCCTAAAGTAAAATTAGTTACTTGTTTCTGAATTAATACACATTTAATATTAACCTATTAGTGCATACAGATTTTTTTTTTTGTTTTTCGTAATTTATTTTCCTAAAAGGTTTATTATATTGTATACACTAAATAACCATACTATGTTTGGTTTTTGAAAAAATGCTATATTTTTTGAAATATAAGCCGTCCGTTTTAACGGACTCTATGCACAGAAAACGAAATTTTTTAAACATCTGTAATATTGCAGTTTTAATAATAAAATAATAATAAGCTTATACATTAGGAGATGTATGATACACCTTGAAACAGTCTTTAGGATGGAGTCCAACATTACATTTTGCACAAATAAATTTACTTTTCTTCGAGCAAAACTTGCATCTCCTCTCCGCATTAGAATATTCTATAAGGTGTCCAACGTTGTCAAGCCTTACATCTGTTGTAGTCAAAAATGATTTGGACCTCAAAGGCTTTATTCCATAAGTTTGTAAAAAAGTCGAAACCCTAATAAATTTGCACAGTTTGGATCTCTAGGTTTCAACTTTTTCAAAAGTAGCCAACCGTTCACGATAGCCACATCAAATAGATAGGCAAATATAGGCCAGTACCACTTTCTCTGCCGTATTCTAGAGCGATAAGCTGCAACAAGTCCATCGATTTTATCAACACCGCCCATCATTTTATTATATTCGGATATAATATTTGGTTGATCCAAGGTTTTCCGCGATTTAGATTCTCTACACCAGCGAGTTGTAGTCACGACACTGTCATCTTGATAATTAGTGGCAAGTGTTACTACTTTGTTGTTCTTCTACTGAACAAAAAGGATTTTTTCCTCGGCCACAAATTTGTAAGATCTTCTCTTTTCTTTATTCCAGGCTTTTTGTTCCGGAAAAGGGCAACCTTCTAGTCGGTTTTGTCTGATAGTCCCTGTTGCACAAATGTTTTTGTTTGATAGATGGTCTAGCAAATCTATTCCTGTAAAGTAATTGTCAAAAAATAGCTTATATCCTCTACCTGGCTCAAGTTGTGCTTTTTTGATCAGGGACCAACATCGCCACCTAATCCGAAATGCTTCTTACGATCTGATTTCCCAGTGTATATATCAAACGCCAACATATACCCAGTACTTGTACAAATTGCCCAGTTTTTGTAACCAAATCTTATTGACTTACCTTTGATATATTGCTTTGCGTGATGCTTCCCATAGTATGGGATCATACTCTCGTAAACAGACAGGGTCTTCTTCCAATCCTCCATGTTCACGAAAATTGGTATTCAGAGCTTCGATTATTTTGAATAATCCATCACTGTTATTATCAGACAAATTGTCATTGAAATGAAGATGTCTCAATAACTGCTCGTATCGATTTAGCCTTATAGAGTTCAAAAGAATTTTTGGTGTATCATCACCACTGTTCCAAAATAATCTTTTATTTGGGTAATTAGCATAACCTGAGAAGGCAAGACTACCAAAGATGACATACAACTTATCCATAGTGAAATTAAGACTTTTATTTTTCTGCAGACCATATCGGTTGGTTTCACTCACAATTTTTTGCATGATATTGTCGTCAAAAAATAGTTTGAAAAAGTCTACTGGTGATTCGGCAGATTGTGCTTTTTCAGATGGCATTCTAGGACTGCAATCGGTATTCACATTGTACACTGGAACGCTGTTACATGACCACGCACGTTTCTTTTTCTTCTTTTTAAGTTGCTCGTCTATCTTATTTTCATCATTTGTATTTGAATACCTACTTTTCTTTTAGAACTGACAAAGGTATGTTGCTTTCTTCATCAGAACTTTCATTTTCAAAAACTATTTCACACTTTTGGCGTAATATAGAACCAGGTAAATGATTGACATTACCAGCGTCTTCTTGGTCAGATAGACCACTATCTTCGTCTGTTTCAACTCGATGTTCTGCAGGGGGTGTGATAAATACTGTTGCAGAGGACACTGAATTATTTGCTTTATTTTCTGATTCATTTTCAATGAAATCTAACAACTCGGCTAGTGATAACCTGTAAAATAAATGCATTTTTTACTTTACATAAATAATGACTTCCATGCATGAAGTCCGTTTAAACGGACGGGGAAGAAAACACGTGTTTTTTTTTAAAGTTAACCTTACAAAATTATTTATGTTGCAATTATATAGAACTAGATACCTAATAAACTATGTTTTTTCACAGTTTGAAGCATCTAACTAAGTTTATTTAAAACTACATCAAAACTTAGCCGCCGTTTCTCGTGTTGTACAATTCAGAATCCATTATCAACCAAAGTAACACAAAATAACTTGCTGTTACATAATATGTAAGCACTCAGCTGCTTTACGGTTCATCGGGAACCTATTGACAACTGCGCAGTCATCCCACTCACACAATATGACCAGCAGCCAATGAAATCTCAACGTCCGATAAAACGGACAGTATGCACTAATGGGTTAAACGAACTGAATAGCATGAAAAAAGAAGAAAAAACGATTTCCATACAACAGTCACTTTTGCGATTTGACCCTGAAGTAAAACGATTTTTATTTTTTTAAGCGAAAACCATGCATCGGAGGAAATACAATCAAGAGATCAAATTTACTCACAAATGTATCAAAATTCCAAAAATAATTTTTGTTTGAGAGAAAGCAGTGGCGTACCATTTTTTTCCAAAAATATTCAATGCAAAACCCGCACGGACGCCACTGGTAAAAATAATAAAATTGTTTGTACAACAGAAAATGCATCTTGATGCATTGAAGACGTGTACCAAATTTTATAAATATATCTACAATAGTATCACAGTCGTTATAAAAAAAAGATTTTTTTCTGGAAACTTTATCACCCTGTATTTCAAAAGTTAAGACGTTTACGACATTCGTTCGTATGAAGTTTTTTTCTTAAAATGGGTCCAAGAATCGCCCCCTTAAATATTATCATGTCTTTATGGAACATCTAAATTAATTCGCTTCATATTTTATTAATTGCAAAAATAATTCAATCGTGAAAATTTATAAAACATAAAACAGTTTTAATGTTTAAAAGTAGTACCGGGGCACTAGTCGCCGCCATCTTGGATTTTGACGTCACAAAAGCCCCGGGGTGTAGGGCACTTGGCGCGGCCATTTTTTTTAATGCCCACGTGTGAGACCGTGTTTTCAACCCTTATTTTTTATACGCTTACGTATGAGGCTGTATTTTTTACCCTTATTTAGAGATGGTGATCTTTTAATTATTTTTATTAGTATAAGATGATGATCTTTAATTATTTTATTAATTATTTATCCTAGGGAGATTCTCAATCTGATAGTTTATAAGATGATGATGATCTTCAATTATTTGTATTAGTTAATTATCCTAGGGAAATTCTTAGTCTGATAGCTTTTAAGATGATAATGATCTTTATTTTATTTTTATTAATTAATTATTTTTACTCACTTAGGTATAGGGAGTGTACTTTCAACCCTCTGCATCCCTAATTATTTTTACTCACTTACGTATAGGAACTGTATGTTCACCCTCCTATTTTATGACGCATGTAGGACATATTTTATATTTTTCTGATATTAAAAGAAACTAATCAAGTTAAAGGTAACGTATACGTTTGATTTTAAAATACACTATTAAATTCTATAATGACAATAAACAGTTAATGGTATTTGCATAATCAGTTAATTACCCTGTTGTTGTCATACAATGTGAATGTACGGTTTAGCGACTATTTTAATATGTATTTATTATTAAAATTTAGTAGGAATTCGTATTGAATTTTATCAAAGGAGATTGCATAATTTCTGTTATTAAATTATTAGATTCCTTTTAAACCCCATCTACAGATTGGGATCTTTTATCTATGTGAACATTTTATTTATACATAGTTTTAAATTAAACTGCTTTTAAAAACGTGTAATTAATTGTTCGATTAACCAGCTTCACAGTGATAGTAAACATAAAAAGGAATGAATATCGCGTTTTATTTATTTACATTTTAATACGATTTTTCAAGAACTCATAATTAAACCATAATAAGTGGAGTATAACAGGGACTTTACAATGTAATTTGTAATATGTTTTATTATAAAACGAATGTCTAATTAGGTTAAATGGTGGCTCACTTTTTCTTTTAATTGCATGCAGCGACCTTCTAACTATACACGAATTTATAACGATACCATCCGATTACGACGACCTTCTAACTATACACGAATGTATAACGACAACACACGATTACGACGACCTTCTACCTATACACCAAGTTTATAACGACAACACACGAGCTACATTAGTTTATAACACAATCGCTATGCAGCGTATTTTTTTATTTACAGCCGTACTTCTATAAATTATTAAACGCATCATATTAATGAGGTCATCAACTATTTGAAAAATATTCATATACGGACACACAAATTGTTTTTATAAAAACCATATTAAGAGTTTGGAATGTTTTAAAATTCCATAACAATATGTAGTAAGAAATCACTGATCATGTTTACTTTTAACTAATTACCGTGTAATTATATAACTTTGTTAAATTTTAATAGTCTAAAAAATTGATTACCAATATAATATAAATAATTTCTTTTTAAAAACACTAAATAATAAATTTTATATAACACGATTAAAAAAAAAACACACATACCGAATTAAAAGAAAAACGGTAGGTATTACGCTATTCTGAATTAAAAAAAGTAAGGTACTAAAAATATCTTTATTTATCAGAATAGAATGGTTGGGTAACAGACGTTAAACAATATTCTAATTATCTCATCATTTAGAATTAAACAGGTACTAAAATAGTTTTTTACAAAATCAAACATAGGTAAATTATGTAATCTAAAGTATAGAAACATTAAGGTATAACGTCCACATACATCCGAATGATAGTCTTGTAGTATTGTTTTATTGTATACGAAGCATCGGGAATTCTTCTCTAGGAAACGTAAATGATAGCCTTGCGGTGCTCGTCCAAAGTAATCAAAATACTCTCCATTACCATTTTCGTCAATGTAGATAGCGGTCCAATGCTGACCCGGTTTGTTTGCAAGATCCGTGTTTACGATAATTGCACAAGGTCGAGGTGCGTGTCTCGGTATTTTTCTTGTGGCTGGGGATCGATTTCAAGCATCTCAACACTTGTACCGCATACATCTTTGGAATTGGTATGCGTCCAGTCTTGCTGTAGTAATGCGTTTTCCAGTGCACACATAGGCTCAGTGATGTTATGGTTTAAGCAGCTATATGCTTTTGCTTCCTTTTTCAACTGTTTAATCGACGAGCAACCAGTCTCCTCCAGGTTTACTATTGGTTTGTTAAGAAACCTTAAAAACTGTTGTTTTTCACAGCCCTTAACGTGAATTTTGTTAAATGGGCGCAACACGCTCATCAGCTCCTCACGGAAATTGTTGTAATGTACATGACCCCACCACCATTTCAATCCATGATAATTATCCTCCATAAATTTTATCTGTCGTGACATGGACCTTGATATGAAGTAGCCTCGTGGTGGTTTTATTACCATCAACGATAAACGACCGTGATCTGTAACCACGGCAATTTCTTTCGGTATGAATTCGTTGTTAACACCACTAAACCCTTGTACGTCCAAGTATCCGTCCATCTTCTATCGGTTGCTGCTGTACACTGAATCATGCAGGTTAGAGCTACCACTTTTAACAGCTAAAATCTACAACGACATTCCGATGTTTATCGATCTCTATCACGTTATCGAATTCTGCATACACTAAACAGTTAACGGTTACGGTGAGCGCTTCTTCAAACCCGACTTCCAGCCGAAGGGAGACGTTTCTAACTAAATTCCAGTGCGTGCTAGCGTTCGCAGACAGGTCAGGTGTTAGGTCAAGGGCCATTAAACAGTAACCGTTGGGATAATCACTTCTTGATATATTGTTACCTTCATTCAAAAAATGAATACCCGTACCAGAGAATAAGGTGTGGTACGCTCTTACGTATAAACCATTAGCTGTAAAGCCTGTTTGTAAGGCCTTCGAAGGAATTTGTTGTCCGTCAATATATAATGACATGTAGTTAATATTGCAGTGATGAAAATTGAACGGATTTGAGGGGTAGTCACCGTTGAAGGCTTTATTTGCTACAAAGCCTACGATGCATCGTTTAGGTAACTGACCTAGGAAAACATTATCCAACGATTTTCGCTGTATGCCCGCAGGTATAGTTAACACTTTTACGTCGGTCCTTGTAACAGGGTATTTTGCGGCTGTTGTTTCTAAAGCTTTAGCGTGCGCAATTAGAATAGTGGGGTTGATTCGCATACGTCTCACCAGTAAACTAGCGTCTATAATTCGCGTCTTGTAATTTGAAGCGAGTGCCGCCATTAGGCTAAAGGTATCTCTTGATCGTACAAATTTAGTCTTTAAGTCAACACCACTTATGAGAAACTTTTCTTGATTAAACAAATCCGAGTGCACGTGACCAATCATCTCTATCTGTTTTCCGGTAGCCGCAAGTGCCTGACGTTTTGAGAAACCGTTATTAGCGTTTCCCAGTGTATTCATCTGTCCAGCTGTATCATTGTGCCATAAGGTACATCCTAGATGTGAATTCTTGGCCTCCTTTCCATAATTTAGCAGCGTTTCGATATATGAACGGTAGGCGTAGGTGTTGTTTGGTTGTGACGCCATTTTCTGATTTAAGTAAACCTCCACCTGTGAGAAAAGCGAATGCATCCAATTGTTTACCGGTGCTACAACATCAGCGTCTGTAAGTGCTGAATCATCATGCTTTAGAACTTTAGCTGTAATGTAAAGCATAGTCTGGCTTAAATCTATATAATCGTTTCCATTTCCGGGGACTACAAATTCTATTGGGGCGTCATCACTCAGAGCTGATAAGGGCTTGTAAAATATCCATTCACCGCTCTCGATACTTGTCTGCGTCGATGGTAAAGCGAACAAATCCAATTCGGACTTAACGCATTCACACGATTGGGCATGTAAAAAAGCCATTATCTTGAAAATATATCGTTGTAAGCAGACTTCTTCTTAGCAACAGCTCTCAGTGGAGACTGATTATTATCGGTCAGACGTACTCTTTTATAACCCGAACCATCCATCATTTTATCGATTTTCTCGTCGGCTTTACGCTTAAGGTTTCTACCTGCCTCGTGAAATCTTTCTTGAAACGAATCAATAATAGGTCGATCCTCTATGACGTCACCAAGAATATTAGCACCCGTTCTAAGAGCTTCTTTACCAATAGCCTTTGCGCCAGACTTAAATAACGGTATTATACTTCTAAATATGCCACCTAACCAGCTCCCTATTCCATGACCGCGTTGATAAGGCGCACCTCTGTAAATAGAGACGATACCGTTACCGGCCTAATTCATGTAATATTGCTGATAAGGGCAAACCATTATTGTACTTTCTTAAAGTGTAGCTTCAGGCACGACGTTCCAAACTCAAATGGCATTGCTGCACCCGTATCTGTTTTTATATTAATCTCGATTTTTTCAAATTCCCGCGTCATTACCGGTATGTAGTGTGCAGGCGAAAAAACCACATCTTTATGACCCCCGTAAGCATAGCTTTTTGAAGTAATATTTATTATACGCATAAGCGGAGATAAAACATCACCCACAATTTGCGGTTCAACGATATCGCAATAAACAAACATCTGAGTTGGTAGGCCTATCCATATACTAGCGGGGAGAGGGGGTATCGGTTCCATAGCTATGTTCTGATACGGTCGATAACCCATTTGTAAGGCTAGACGTTGTGTGAATCCGAATAGCGAGAGCCGAGTTTTTAATTTCGTAGTGACGCGTTTAGTTAGATTATGATATTCGATTGTTAGCAATTTACTTATTAGTACATGGTCATTTAGCTCGCTCATAATTTCTTCTATGCTAGCGTAATTTCCCGAAGCGAATCGTATCACATACCAGCCATCTTCAATATAAACGATCTTCTCGTTGTCGAGTTGAAAATATTCTGCGGCCTTTTTTAATATCGTTTCTAACACGTTCTCGCCGTCAGGTGGCTCCGTTCTGTAATAAATTAAATTATCTGTTGCACTTACAGCGGAAAAAGAACATGGGTACTGAATTTCCGATATCCCTACAACCCACGACCCTGTTAATCTTATTCGTTTTGGCAGTTGCGTAATAAAACTTGACGTCATATTACCTGGAAAATATGTCATAGAGCTATTACTCAATAAGGTAAGATAAAACTCCATTTTTATACATCTCTCAGCTGCGAAGCTAACACCCAGTTATTAAATTTGTCACGGTATCCACGCCACTTGACCAGGTATTGTTTGTTTCGCCCACGGCCCTTCTCTGCTAGAATCTTATCGACTTTGAATAGAGTATCTTTATCAACCGTAACAACTTGCAATTCTTCTTCGTAAAAGGTGCCCTCAACAGGATCGTTATTAAGATCGATTATTTTGTACACTGGTGGTCTTCTTTTTATCACCGTACTAATTGTAAACACTTCCTCGCTCCAATTCGTTTCATATCCCTTCTTAAAGGTGTACTTAGTTCTGGCGATTCTGACATGCTCACCGACTTTATATTTAGGATGGCGTACTGGACCTAAACCTTTCGCGTATAGGTTATTCCTCACTTCCAAAATGTTTTTATCGTTTACAGCCGAGGGGGCCATCTTTATACTTGAATGAGGGCTATTGTTGTAGGCAGTCACAAGTCTTTCGAGTACATCAATATATCTGTAGGAATTTTTGTAAGTGAAATAACGCCACATCTTTGATTTCAATCTTTCAACTACAGATGCTTTTAGATCAGGGTTATTTGTTACATAGAAATGGATATTTTGTTTCTTGAAAAAGTTTTGTACGCTGCTCGCCACAATCTCTTTACCTTTATCCGTCTGCAGATTTGCCGGCGTATTGTCGCAATCCTTAAGAATATCAGCGAATGCTTCAATTACAGATGAGGCTGTCTTCGTTTTAAGTGCTCTCGCCCATGCCCTCTTGCTAAATACATCAATTACCGTTAGGATGTAGTTGTATCCGCTATTGTGTTTACTTAAAGTTCGCATATCACAAAGATCCGCTTGCCACAATTCGTAAAGGTTACTCACAATATATTTATTTCGTGGAAACTTTTTTCTGACTGGTTTATGTACCGTATAAGCTTCCTGTGTCTGCAACCAGTTTTTTACCTCACCATATCTACCCTTTACAGCATTAGTTAAAGGTGTTACACCAGCGAATCCTGCAGGGTGAGAGGGATCATAGTATACAGCATCCATGTTATGACCGCCACGAATCCCAATCTAGTGAAAGTCCTCTTCTTCTTTGAGAGATTTTTCTCGGTGTTTCTCGCGTTTCACTATCAGCATCGTAATTCTCACCTACAGTTGTGAGGGTCCGTTCAACGCCGGGTGATGCAGAAATATCATACCTTTGCGTGTTCCGGCGAAATCTGTCTTGCTAAATGCTGTATCTGAGCTCTGTCACGTGGGTTCTTAAACAAAATTATGTAATGTGCGTTGAGAAAAATATCCCGCTGTCCACGTCCTTGATGAAATATGTTCTGCGCTAGGAGAAACACACTTCGATTTCGATGATGACAGCCCTTTGTAAAAATATCAACCACGGAACCGTTAGTTTCGCGCATTAGATCGTCAATTATTATTAAGACAGGTTTTTCTCCATCAAACTACTCCATATCAGGTAAACCCTTTTGAAACTCCACAGAGAGATTTTTGAATAAAGGCTGCCACTCACTGTAAAACCAGATAATTTTTTCAAAACCTGTATCGCAGGCGGTTTCGATATTTTTTATAAACTCAACGATAAAATACGATTTCCCACATCCCGACGGACCTGCAACTATAGCCGAAAAGGGGTGCTTAAATTGACCTTCCATCTTGAACCGCTAAACGATACTAACAGATACTCCATCAGCAGCTTCGTTTAAATAAACTAAATAAAAATCTTTTTTTCAATCAGAACACGTGCAACTGCCTAACCTCCAGGGCTGAACTACCAAAAGGGCCTTAATTAAGGATGAAGATAATTACCAGAAAAACAACCCTACCTCTAGATTCAGTTCAACCCTTACCCTAAATACAGGCCAGACCCCTATACGTAAGCGAGTAAAAATAATTAATTAATAAAAATAAAATAAAGATCATCATCATCTTAAAGCTATCAGATTGACAATCTCCCTAGGATAATTAATTAATACAAATAATTAAAGATCATTATCATCTTAAAAGCTACCAGATTAAGAATGTCCCTAGGATAATTAATTAATACAAATAATTAAAGATCATCATCATCTTATAAACTATCAGATTGAGAATCTCCGTAGGATAATTAATTAATAAAAATAATTAAATATCATCATCTTATATTAATAAAAATAATTAAAAGATCATCATCTCTAAATCGCAAAATACAGCCTCATACGTAAGCGTATAAAAAATAAGGGTTGAAAACACGGTCTCACACGTGGGCATTAAAAAAAATGGCCTCGCCAAGTGCCTCACACCCCGGGGCTTTTGTGACGTCAAAATCCAAGATGGCGGCGACTAGTGCCCCGGTACTACTTGTAAATATTCCTGTGGTTGGGCAAAACTTTAAAGTAGTTTCTATAAAACAAGATGGGTAACAATTAAAAATATTTAGTGCTTAAACTTGAAAAAAAAATTAATTATAAACAGTTACTTTTCCACCAAATTGACAACTCGATCTAATCTAACTAAGTAATTTAATATAATAAATATAAAACAAATCTATCAAGTACACTCTTTTTATGTAGGAAGTCGAAATACAAGTCACAGAATGCAAGTTACAACCCAAATATTTTTATACTCGTTAAAATACAAGTTGAAACGCAACACAACAAATGACTAAGCCTTTATTATGAATAAAGAATGATTTAACTATGTTTTTTTTAACAAAATAAAACAAAATTGCACGCAAAAAACTGTAATTACTGTAAAATAATAAATAATTACCACTATTTTCGTTTTCAAATGACAGGAACACAATTTTATTTGTTTGTATTGAGAGGCGCCTTTGCATCCACGGCGCCCTCGTGCAACGCACTAGTTGCGCATGTGTACGGCTCTAATGCATTCTTAATCATTTTTGACTACACAAAATGGAAATTTGAAGATTTTAAGCCTGGCTAGACATTACAGAACAATCTTGTAAACTGGAAAATGATTTTTCTTCAAACAGACGTTTCTATTGGAGAGGCACTTTTTTCGTAAAACTAGTAACGTTTAAGTTTCACATACCAGAACACGGTTTACACATTTACGTGACACGTTATTTACAGCATTTCTTGCAAAAGCCTTATTTTAGTTAAACTGATTTGTCAACTTTCCTTGTTCTATTTAGTGCAAAGTCTTTGAACACAGTTTTACTTTTATTTGTGCTAAATTGAAAAACGAATTAGATTCAAATAGTAAACAGTAATTAAACCGAATTTCTATTATTTGTTTTTAATCCTTTGACTGTATAATTTAGTATTTACTTTATAATGTAATAGTAGTATTTTCTTTTTAAATTAAACCGTTAGCAAAAACTAAGCAATTTAATTCTAGACTTCCGTATTCAATTTAGGGCACAAAGTGTAAATGTAAATATGAAGAGCGCTATCTAAAAACTGTCTACGGCGAGAACTCGCAAGAATGCAAGATAACAACTCTACAATGAATACAATATAAAAAGTATTATAATTGAAATAAACAAAAAAAGAACAATCCCACTTCCTCTTTAAAGTTGTTTAAACAAAATAAGGTAAACTAGGTACACAGTAATGTCGCGCAGAAGCACAATTGCTGTTGTTACTATTGTTTCATATTTCCTGGTGCGCGCTTCTAAAGAGTTTTCATATTGTTTGAAGGAAAACAGGGAGTTTAGTTAAATGGTTTTCATAGTGAAACAGTTGTGTGATCGATGCTTAATAAATTTATAGTGATAGTCTAGAATATGTTTCAACCACTTACCGAAAAAGATAGATATAATTTTTGGACAAATAGCTCGGATAATTTTATACCAGGGTATGTTTTTAATTTTATTTTATAATTATTATTTCTGAAAACACAGTAATAACAAATTCATGGTCATGATAAATAATTTAAATGTAATTATAATTATTTCCTCTTACCTCTTACCGCGTCACGGATTATTTTGTATGAAAGATTTTATTTACCTGTAATTTTTTTATCTTCTGTAACGTATTTTTAGGCTAATCAATACTTTTACAAATTCCATAAAATACTTCCTTATATACTCATCTACTCATTCAATATTCGTTATTAATAGTAAAATGTAACGAAGTGTTACGTATTAAAACATCTTGAGGAGGATTGAATAAATCAAAATTTGAATATTTTCTCGCCGCTTGTTTTTATAACAGTTTCCACAAATTGCTGAAAAATGCGCTGATTCATCTTCTTAATGTTCTACTACCGCGCGTTTTATATAAAAATACCCGTAATAATAGGATAAACTTATAAAGAACTTAATTCCTGGATATTACCCTTCAATTGCGCTTTCCAAAAGGTGGCGTATACATAATTTATTGGAGTACAGAAAATATATCGTGTTATAAGTTCTAAAAATAAGAAGAAAATTAAACAATAAAAAAATAATTACGTACCATTAAAATTCTGTTAGGTTTAAACAACTACTTTAGAAGCGTATTACTATGCCAATTAATTAAATCATCTCTTAATTTTTTTGAGGGCTTAAGATAATGAAAAATACCGACTGTTTAGAACTTCAGATGATTAAAAATTGTATTGTCGATTTCATTTACCTACTTTATTACAAGTCATAAAATTTGACGCTAATTGGCACTCATAAGTCAGTTTCATTATAATTCTACTTTTAATTGTAGATGCCGGATGTTTCATTATATTTTCTCTCATTACCTTCCAACCTACATGTACATATGTAAGTATAGAAGGTTATGCAATCGACTTTTTTTTCACTATCGCTAAATCAACTTATTAGCTCATTTTACAACTTTTGGCCAAGTTTCGCCAAGATCGGCCATCATGTCTGTCTGTGTGTATGTGTGGATGTATGTTAGTATCCACGATAACTCCAGAACGAAAATACCTACGTACTTAAAATTTTGTATTTAAGCTTTTCATTTGGCTTAGAGCTGATTAGTTTTTCGGAGAAATCCAGCGGCGGTTTATTAGGGTCAGTTTTTGGTTTTTATCAAATGTTTCTAAAACAGATGCACATTTCAAAGATATAAAAATAACTATATATAGACCTTAAACATATCGATTGATTATGTTCTATGCGATTTTCGATATGACGCGTAATTTAGCGGCAAAAAAATTCCTAAGGTAGAATTTAAGTGTTTTTTTTTCATTATCTGAATACGATTAATTCTATAAAAAAAGTGTAAACGTATTTTTTAAAGAAAATCTTGTTAAATTTTATTAAATACATAAATAAAAAGTTTACCTCGAGTAGGATTTGAACCTACGCCCTGTACTTTGCTAGAGTACCGCGCTAACCAACTGCGCCATCAAGGTTTAAGTCCCAATCGATGTAAATTTTGTCTTTATGTATGTAGAACTGATGTAAGTTCTAAATATAATAATTTTTAATTACATATTTACCTTTGAACTTATTCGTTCATAACAAAAACTTATAATAATTACGTAAATTTTCTTTATTAATTTTTTTAATATAAAGCGAAATAAATGTAAAAATTAAATAAATATGATTGAAAAAGCTGAAGCTGTATTATCGATATTTTTATAGAAGCGTGCAGCTTTGGAAAATTTTTTTTACGTTAACATGTATTTATGTCTATAAATCTCTAACTGACCTGAAGTTTTAAACGTCATTCTGACATAGATTATTGTTTTTGTTTTTACAATGTTGCCTGTTTTCGTTATGAACATATAAAAAATAGGTTGTATAGTTATCCTAAAAAAATTCAATTTAAATTATTTCATTTCTTTTAAGTTAGCATCTAAATGTCTATTAACCTCGTCTATAATGAAATTTTAAACGTCTGTTTACATAGATTATAGTTCTTGCGTTTACAATGTTGCTTATTTACGTAATGAGCTTCTTATAAAAGAGTGTTACAGGCTAAATACTCACTAGAGTATCCAGCCCGTAAAGGCAATCTGTGCCAAAGCATAGCTCTACGGTGTGAGCGGGGTTCTTACTTAAAGATCGTATCAAACTCCGAAAATCGTCAAAATCGGTAGATAAAGTCAAAAAGGCGCCACCTGTTCTACAGTTTACTCCAAAAATATTAACGTCAAGTTCACCTAAACTTCAATAAAATCTTAAGCTTTAAATATAAAAGCCGTAATATTAAAAATAAAACCTAAAACTCACTAAACATTTTGATAAATCTACGTCAAAAATTATTAGCTCAACTAATCCAAGAATAACTGGAAATACGACATTTAATTATTCAATTAAAACGAAAAATATACGTCGCCACAAACTAAACAAACGCGATCAAAAATCTATGAAATTCTAAAATTTTTCAAATGTCGATATCGGGATGTAATACCCAAATTCCAAAATAAGTTACCTAGCTGCCATAACAAACAATTACATTCGCTTACCTGTTCGGCAAATTAGGCACTAGAATATCTCCAAACGATGTCGATACCTATAAAAATACTTCAAAGGTATCTCGCAACTTTTCGAGATACCCTCATATGCACCAAAAAAAATACAATCAGCTCTTCGGCCAGCAAGCTTATACTACGTTATCTAAATGCATTACGTCAAACCATAATGAATCTCATTTCTCAAAAAATTACCTTTAATTAATTACTTAAAAAAAACTTATAACTTACATCAAATGAAGTCAATTACTAGCAATCTTAAATATGAATCAAAAGGTTTCTACTCTTTTAGCTTATTACTTTACATCAAAATTGTAGCACAGAGGACAAATCACAATAGATTAATATCTATCAATAAAACAGTTACAAACATTAACAATGGTCGTATATTATGACATTTACATCTCAAATTTTCATACAGTTACCTAAAAACATTAAATTTCGCAATTCAAAAACAAGAAATCTAGAATAAAACTAAGAAAGTTTCACTCGGCGCTTGCAAGGCCCTTTAAGGTCAGGTACCATGCATTATAAACAAATACCTTTCATTAAATACAACAGAAATAATACAAAATATCGTAATACAAACTTTCGATACACGGAATTTGCACAACAAAAAAAATCAGGATATAAACAATAAATTGTGAGGATGAATACGCCTGTTTCCAAAATTGCCTGAAGGGCCTTTATACGATAGATTACACAAGCACATAAACACAAAAAATGGTTTAAAAACACACTTTATTACTGTTACCAAAAATAAAAAGTAAACGTTACCTTACAGAACACCAACAACAAAAAGATATTCTTCCTCCTCTGAACTACGACAATCGGTCGGCCACCAGGTCCACCAGGTATTCTAAATAATGCGACAGTGGGCTATTACGGTACCCTTTCCATGTGAAATTTCACAAACGACAAATCTTATTCATGTTTACTCGAACTTAATTTACGACAGTTACTTCAACCAAAACTACGTGAACTAATTCTTTATATGATTCAACGTAAATGCACAACTATTTACAAAGCGTTACTTAATTTTACTCATTCAAACTTAATATTAAAATTCGGTATACATATATTTAAACGGCGTCTTCCTATTAACGATATTTACAAAGTTCTTGACGAATATTAAGGTTACACTTAAGCCATTTACACGAAGTCGTCAACACTTAAACTATTTACTTTTGATTCGGACATCAGGCGCGATAGAACTCCAAAGTAGTGAGGGCCAGCACCATGCGACACTGAACCGAAATTCCATGGACGCGAATATGTTGCTATGTCCGACACCGATACGATAGATACTACAGGAGGCGAAAAGACACAAAATAATCCTCCAATTAAGGGTAACGATAATGAAATTTTCACGATAGCTTCATTTAACCTCCAAGAAGGGCGTAAATATTTCACTACCTCCACGCACCAACCTTCGAGCCTTGGCCCTTACGGCATCATTCCAAGACTGAGAACATCCATTCAAAACTTCTTCAGTTACGCCATACTTGATTTTAAAAACGACAACCAATCATACTACTCATAGATTCAAATTATAAAATGCGGTAGAAACCATATGCCCCTTCCCGTAAATGATCAAGAGAAATTACGTCATGCTACGAACTGTAATTCTAAAGGGTACCTTAGAATACAAAAGCAACGTCAGCTTTCACAGCAATCACAACGAAATGTTATCGTTAAGTTATTTTTCCTTAGTACTTATTGTAACTCAGCTATAATGATGATTTTTAATTGAAAATAAATCGGCAAACTGTACTGCAATAGAATCTTGGCACCACAAACTTAATATGAAAACGTCACCAGAAACTTAATATGAAAACCAACTTGGAATTTTATCTCAATCACAAACGGCATTTTTAACTAACAAAGAAATTCACTTTAAACTAAATACGACCAATTTTAATCCGAAATACAATATAAAGCAAGCGATATATCAATTTAAGTTTAAAAGAACGTCAATTTACTCCTTCAACCTGTACGAGAGTTTAGCCAATAGAAAAGAAAACGAGAAAAAAATACGTATATATAAAATCTATTAAAATACAACGCAATTTAATAAATAAAACAGACTTAACAAACGACTGGCGATTTGATCGAAATGTAATACTAACACGGCGGAGAGCATACCTTTTCTTTTCTTGATGACGTACGGAAAATTGTATTAAAGTAATGTCCAAGTTAACTGTTGTGTTCGAAATAAATATTAATTCATTATCAATTTAAGTTTAAAAGAACGTCAATTTACTCCTTCAACCTGTACGAGAGTTTAGCCAATAGAAAAGAAAACGAGAAAAAAATACGTATATATACAGGGCGTTTAAACACATTACAAGAGGTTGCATAATTATCCTTAAAAAATGTTATAGTTATTTGTTATACAAGACAATAAAATACAATTTTATCAATGCGTGAAAATGTTAATTCATGAGCGAAGAAGGAGCGAATGAATTAATTTTTACGAGTCGATAGTTGTATTTTACCGTCCTGTATAACAGTCTTTTTTCTATAGCAAATTTTTAACGAAAAATTAATGAAATATTAATTGAGTTAGTCACGTTTTAAAATCTCAGTAGTATGGGTTGCTCATGAAACAGGTTCTGTTCCAAAATTTGATATTTCTGGAAATGTAAATTGCAATATTGAAGTGATTATTAATGCAAATAAAAATGAAAAATAAGTTGTATATTTATATAAATAAAAATTAAAAAAATTAAAATACTTTATCTACTTTTGCTAGTAAAGTTCAACTTTATCTACCCTTGTGGTTAAAGTGAAACTTAATCTATTGATCTGGGTTGTACAAAGCACACTTTAACAATTGCTATAGAAAAAAAATTATTTCGTTTCTTTTAATTTCCATTTTGTAGGTTGGACGGTCGTGTGATATTTTTTTGATTGCTGCAAGTTTTGTGTGAATTCATTAAAGTCACCTACAGCCTCTTCTTCATCATAAAAAATTGATGATTTAAAAAATTACATTCGTAATTAATCTCTTATTGTCATACATAAATGGCCGCTTTTACAGATCTGGACTTGGAAATTGAAACTAATTGCTAAATCTATTTGACAGTTTTCTTCAAGATACAGGTTAGGTATAACTTTCTGATCAGTTTTTTCATTAAATATGTAAAGAATCATAGTGGCAGTGTGAATAAGTACATGCAGGCATTAAAATAAATAAATGTGTTTAGATTAGATACGTATGCAAAGAGGATATAAATTAAGTCCTTATTTTTTAAACCATCGGAGATATCAAAATGAAATTTTGGGAATATAGTAAACGATAGATTTACGACTTTTGAAGCTGTTTTGGTAACTTCAACATTCCGGGTGGCGCTGCGACAGCAAGTGACGCCATTTTGATAAATGAGATTCGGGGTTGAAATTAGCCGCATTCGAAAGGTATTTCAATGTAGTATACTCCCCTAGAATATTTCTTAATTATTCCAATCTCTTTAGAGGTTATAGCCATTTCAATTTTTATTTCTTTTGCGGGTACATAACTTTTAGAAAGAAATCAAGTTTAAAACAAATTGTTGACTATCAAAATTACTTTGTTGTTTAATGTTAATAGAAGTTTGAAAAATATAAAATTCCAGGAAATGGGTTGGCCCCAGAATCAGAATGAAATTGGTAACAAAGATTTTGAGAACTGGATCAATTGAACGCCGCTCAGGTAGGCCCCAATTTCTGAAAATAACAAATTTGACACTTTAACTGAACTTATTGAAAATCCTAATTTACCAACGCGCGTTATTGCTAAAAATCAAGAAGTATGTAAAAAACGGTTAAAAAAGTTCTTAGGGAGGTTAACAATTTGAAATCGGTTCATGAACTAAAAGTTGATCCTTATCAAAGAAATGAATTCGCAGAAAGAATTACCGCAATGCCAATTTCCAGGTCTTTATTCTTGAATTTCTCGTGCTCCAGTAATGAAAGCATCTTTTTATTGAACGAGAAGCTAAATAAACAAAATTTGCGGTATTGATGTGATACCTACCTATTATGGATTCAGAAGACAGCCTCGCAGTAACCACAGAAGCTAAATGTTTAGGCTGACATTCTTGGTGAGAATATTATTGTCCATTTTTTAATGAACAAAATTTGAACGGTCCACTGTATTTACAATTGCTGAAAAATGAATTTTAACAAGTACTGAAGGGCAATCTAGAAGAGTTTTATGAAGCCATTGGGGAGGTATGGTCGCAGAGGCCCAATCTACTGGCCAGCCCGTTCACCCGATTTGACAAACAAATCGAAAGTCTACCACCAAGCCACACAATTTAGAAGAATTAAGACAAAGAATAATTCTAGAGTGCCAAAATATTCCACTAGAAAGATTTAGAATGTGCGAAATGGGATGATGCGAAGGCTTTATTTCTGTCAGGAGGTGCAAAGTGTGACCACCTTACATTGAGCAATTACTTTGAATGTTAAAAAAGTTATAAATTAAGTTAACAACTAAATTATTGATAATTAAAGCAAACAGTTTTCTATATTCACTTGGCAACAACTTCTAGAACAATTGAAATACTTCAAAAATATTCTAGGGGTGTATACTAGATTGAAATACCTTTTGAATGAGGCTAAATTTCAACCCCCCTGTTCCATTTAAAAAGTGGCGTCACTTGGCGTCACAGCGCCACCTGGAACGTTGTCAAAACAGCTTAAAAAAGTCGTAAACCTATTCTGTACTGTTTTCCAAAATTTCATTTTGATATCCCCAACGGTTCAAGAAATAAGGCTTACTTTATATTTATTTCCTTTAAAAAGTACTACTCACTTTTCCTCATATTTTTAGTTTAATATTATGTTTAATTAATCGTTCAAAAGGCACATTTAGAAATAAAATGTTTTAAAATAGTACAAGTAATCGCTGCAGAGAAATTAATTTGACATTATTAATAATATAATGTAATATACATATTCACACTCAATACCTGAGAATAACATATGTATGCAATGAACTACTTAGGAAATGTTACATCTGCTTGTTTTTTTTTGTGAAATCGATTCTACTACTACATGACCGCGACATACATAACGCCATTTTTTATACATCGAGTGGACATTTTACATTTATACCCTGTTAAATACTGTTAAAATCTATTAAAATACAACGACTGGCCATTTGATGGAAATGTAATACTAACACGGCGGAGAGGATACCCTTTCTTTTCTTGATATGGCATCTCCCCATTTAATGCCTGCACCAGGAATTTATGGCTCTATGAATGTGTATTTGGCATAATATATATATATATATATATATATATATATATATATATATATATGTGTATGAAAATGGATGACGTACGGAAAATTGTATTAAAGTAATGTCCAAGTTAACTGTTGTGTTCGAAATAAATATTTATTCATTCAGTTTCTATCACTCATCCACTCGTTTAGAGGTTTTCCGAGGTCTACTCGACAACAGTTAACTTCCGACCTACATGTTTGTGATTTTACACATGTCCCCGCAGTTGTTATATACTGTGTTATTACCAATTTTAAAAATCTTTGTATGATTCGACAACTTGAAGAAGTAACTTTCAGAAAAATAAAAAACATACAGCATATTTCATTAATAGAAGATAAGAAAAAGTTTTTTTAGCACGTCGACAACCAATTACCAGTATATTGGTAGTTGAGCATTATTATTATTATTTGGTAGCAAGATTGTAATACACTTTTTCGTTGTCTAAATTCTCGTGGTTTACCACAATACCTTGGTAACAAATAGGGCAGCCAGTATTGTAGTAATTGGGTGTGGTGGTGAATTCCATGAGTGCTGGTATACGTGAAACGATATGAAAATTAAGTTTAGTTGGAAAAGCACGTGTGTATAATGAAAATGAAAGTTAGCTTTAGTGCTTCAGGGCAAATATTATATATATATATATATATATATATATATATATATATATATATATATATATATACAACGTGTCCCAGATAACATTTCCAGCATGGGGATCTCGGTTATTATAAAAGATACAGATTTGGTTAAATTAGATGAATTACTCCTAAGGATTAGTGAAATTATAGGACACTCTCCAATTTCCAAATTTCCATGTATTTTAAGACTTATGGCAAGAAAAAGAAAAATGTTAAATTTCTTTTTCTTGTAATATCTTTTTTGTTATATTAGACATATAAATTTTATTTGCACTTTCTTAAGATATTTTTTATGCAGAATTTAAATATCAATTTGTATTTTTTTTGCACTTTCTATTTTTTAATTTCAACCCCTAAATGAAATTTTTCTTATGGAACTACAAGTCAGCTGTGAAATAATTGATCGTGTTTTTTTATCCTCTTTACAATGATATAGCACATGTACTATCTATTTTTAAAAACAACAAAGAAAATTTAAAAAAATGTATTTTATTAAAGACTCTTAACAATAAGTAGGCCGTGAAACATAAAAACACAAGAGTGTCCTATAATTTCACTAATCCTTAGGAGTAATTCATCTAATTTAACCAAATCTGTATCTTTTATAATAAGCGAGATCCCCATGCTGGAAATGTTATCTGGGACACGTTGTATATTGTAATTTCCAATAAAACTTGCCCTAAAGCACTAAAGCTAACTTTCATTTTCATTATACACACATGTTTTTCCAACTAAACCTAATTTTCATATCGTTTCACGTATACCAGAACTCATGGAAAATTAAGTTTAGTTGAAAAAGCACGTGTGTATAATGAAAATGAAAGGTAGCTTTAGTGCTTCAGGGCAAGTTTTATTGAAATAATATATATATATATATATATATATATATATATATATATATATATATATATATATATATATCATACATATACAGGGTGTATTTTAAAATCTCAGACAAACGAAAACTGGAGATTCTATGATTCAAAATAAGATAAAAATTATCATAAACGATTTTCCGAAAATGATTCCTAACCGAGATACAGGTTGATTAAAAAATAATTTTTTTAAGATTCCTCAAAAACTACAAAAGGTATTACACTGAGATTTGGTACACCTAAATCTCTAATTAAGTGTAATTAATCAGATGAGTTTAAGTCAACTGGCTCCATCCAGTGGCGTAGAATATGTTAAGTTAATCACTTTAAGTAAAAAAAAGGCACGTCCCTGCTTTTTTTGAGTAAATATTTTTTTGTTAAATTCAACATTTAATTCTGCAAATAAAATCATACTTAGTATTTTTTCGATTCGGCACCGGTTTTTGAAATATTTTGCATTAACGTAAACGACTACATTATTCAGTAATAACCAAATTAAATAAATCAGAGATTGCTTTGCATTTGACTGTTACGTATCTTATGTTTGCTAAAATAGTTGCATTTACGCGTGTTTTGTAATTCATTGTTTGTGTCTACTGTGAAAAAATGAATTATTCCAAACGAGAACTGGTCGATATGCATTTATGTTATGGTAATACTAATTGCAATGCTCGAACAGCTGCTCGACTTTATGAACAAAGATTTCCAAATAGAAGACATCCACATCATACTACGTTTAGAACCGTTCATCGTAACTTGTTAGAGTATGGAAGTTTAAAAGGAAAGAAAAATTCCGGACGAAATGCTCGTGTACCAGTTGAAATTGAGGAACAAATTTTAGATAGAGTTTATGATAATTCATGAATAAGTACGCGTGAGTTAGGTTTAGAATTTGGTGTGTCGCATAGCAAGTCTTGGAAAGTTTTACGAGAACAAATTTACATCCCTTTCACCTACAAAAAGTGCATGCATTATTGCCTGCTGACCATCGTCGTCGAGTGAATTTTTGCGAATGGTTTTTAAATAAAAATGCTGAAGATTTACAATTTGTTAGAAACTTGTTGACCACTGATGAGTTTATTTTTTCCCGAAATGGAATAATAAACTTGCATAATTCCCACAAATGGTTAGATGCAAATCAGCATCCAACTGTAGTTACAGCTCACCAACATAGATTTAGCGAAAATATTTGGATAGGTATACTAGACGATTACCTAATCGGACCTATCCGTTTTCCTCAAAGACTTACTTGCGAATTCTATTTAAATTTTTTGAGAGAAGATTTGCCAGAATTGTTTGACGATGTACCCTTAGGTGTTAGAATGAACATGTATTTCATGCATGATGGTGCACCACCACATTCTACACGAAACGTCAGAGAATTTTTAAATGCATGGTTCCCTGGACGCTGGATTGGACGAGGAAGTGAAGTACCGTAGCCGGCACGATCGCCAGATTTAAACCCATTGGATTTTTTGTGTGGGGGTATCTGAAAACTAGTGTGTATTCTGTTCAAATTGATAATCGAGAGCAACTTTGGAATCGCATGCAGATGGCATGCGACGAGATTAGGGCTATGCCACAAATTTTTCAGCGTGTTAGGTTTCATTTACTAAGAAGGATACAAGCTTGCATTCAAAAGGAAGGAGGACATTTTGAACAATATGTATAAAAATAATATTTTTTTTTATTCCTTCAATATCTCTTTAATAATGTACCTAATAGTTAACTGCGTTATTTTTTTGTAAAATAAAACAAATTTTGATTTTTATTGAATAATGTGGTCGTTTATATTAATGCAAAATATTTCAAACACGGGGTGCCGAATCAAAAAAATACTAAGTATGATTTTATTTGCGAGAATTAAATGTTGAACCTATCAAAAAAATATTTCTTCAAAAAAACCAGGGGCGTGCGTTTTTTTTACTTAAACTGATCAACTTAAAATATTCTACGCCACTGGATGGCAGTTAGTTGACTCAAACTCACCTGATTAATTGTATTTAATTTATTTTGTAGTTTTTGAGGGATCTTAACCTTAAACAACCTTAAACAACATTAAAGAAAGTATTTTTTAATCAACCTGTATCTCAGTTAGGAAGTATTTTCGGAAAAGCGTTTATGATCATTTTTGTCTTATTTTGAATCATAGAATCTCCAGTTTTCATTTTCCGTAAGATTGGACACATATGGGAAAAAATTGTATTATTGAAATTTCTGAAAAACTTTATTGGCGGTTCGCTTCTGCATGTCTGACAACCAAACAAATCCATTGTGACATTTGTCACGTGACCGACCATAGATTTGGCGGGAATTTTGAAAAATGTTAATTGTGATGGCGAAAACTGGGCCAAATTGACAAGATATTGAAGAATTGTATTTAGAATGCAACAAAGACTCCATATACCAATTTTCGACCAAATGAGAAAAAAAAATACCATTTATTCCCCTCTGCTTTTATTACGAAACATCAAAATCTTGTTTTACCTGGAAATAGTTTTAATAATATAAATTACATAATTTCAGATCAAATATTTGTAAAATAGACAATTTGTGAAAGGAAAATTTAAAAATACGATTTAGCCTCGTCGCTGGTTGTGTTCGTGCCCTGTATATTGAAGCGCATGAGCTGATCTAATATTTTTAACCGGTAAATAAAATGTAAACGAACTAATATTTGTAATTAAAACTTAACAACATATCGTTTATCCTTATGAAATTTAATATTGGTTTGTACATTTGAAATTAGCAATTTTTTTAATTTAATAAGTTGGCTTTGAAAAATCAAATAACTCGGCGTATAAGGATGAAGATTATTGCTCTTTAAAGTGCACCTCATAGATTAAGATAACCTAAAATTATGTAATTTGTGTTATTAAAACTATTTCCAGGTAGAACAAGATTTTATGATGTTTCGGAATAAAAATAAAAGCATTTGGTTGAAAATTGGTATATGGGGTCTTTGTTGCATTATAAATACATTTTCTTAATACAATTTTTTGATATCATGTCAATTTAACCCATTTATCGGCATCACAGTTAACATTTTTCAAAATTCCCGACAAATATATGGTCACGTGACAAATGTCACAATGGATTTTTTGGTTGTCAGACATGCAGAAACGAACCGCCAATAGTGTTTTTCAGAAATTTCAATAATAAAAACGTTTGCCATATGTGTCCAACTTTATGGCGGTCCCTATACATATATACATATAATATATATATATATATATATATATATATATATATATATATATATATATATATTATAATATTGTGAAAACTCTTTCTAGATTTTTTAATCACATTTTCGCTTGTGTTCACAAGCTTCCTCAGGACACAACTAAGAATAACAAAATTATTAAATTACAATTTAAATCTTAATGTACCTACATCTAAGAGTAATTTTTGATTATAGTTGTAAATATAAATAATTATGACGTGTAACAACCGGTTATTAAAAGCAATATGTAAATTAGAATGTAAACGAGGATAACTAAATTATATTAAAAAAGGACATTCTTAAATCAAGTGTGTAACAAATATGCAAGCTTATAACTGTATGAGTGGTGATAATTCTCGATTTTGATGGAGTGATGTAATTTAAAGTTTTTGTAAATTAATAACAGACCAGCAGGGCTAGTGTTTAAATTATTAGTGTCTGTTTTAAAATTCATGGTTTCATTAATGTTAGTATGAAACATTTCAAGAAAGAGCCTTTCGTTATAATTGTCAGCTTTGTCAATAATTTTTACTTCATTAAAAATCATATGGTCTAAATTGTTACTGTGAACTGCCAGAGCACATCTTGGATTTTGTAATTTACAATCACTTTTATGTAGCGTGAGTCTAGTTTTAAGCCAATTGCTTGTATGTCCTATGTAACACAAATTGCAGTTATTACATGGTATAGAATAAATTACGTTAGATTTAAATTCTGTTGGTGTCTTATCTTTAAGTTTTGAAAATAAATTATTAATTGTATTAATACTGTAAAACACTATTTTTATGTTTTTGAATTCTGCAAAAATTTTGATTATTTGATTACTAATTTGTGGCACAAAGGGAAATTTTTTATATAAAATTGAATTAGGATCTATGCGCTCAATTTTCTAGTGTTATCTAAACTATGGTGAAAAAGTAATTTATTAACTAAGTTTTTTGGATGATTATTATTAACAAGAATATTACCAAGTTTTTTTAGATTTTTTGTGTCAATGATGGATGTACAATGGTAATGAGTCTAGTTTTTAAACCCACAATATTTTTTTTCGTAAAGAAAGGATGATTGGAGTAATAATTTATATATCTTCCCGAACTGGTCGGTTTGATGTGCCAATCAATAATTAAAGTATTATTCCTGTTAATCAATTTCATGTCTAAAAATAGAACACTGTTATTAATTTCATATTCTACAGTGAATTGTATATTAGGATCATAATTGTTAAAAATATTTAGAATGTTGTCTATTTGATTAGTAGGACCAATTAAAGTTAAGTCATCTACATATTTTTTTATTAAAGTAACTTTAAAATTAAGTTTTGGTAGACTAGTGTCTATGAGATCATCTAAAACAACTTGGGCTAGAATAGGGCTTAATGGAGATCCAATAGGTGTACCAAAAACTTGTCTAAAAAACTTTGTTTGAAATGTGAAATAAGTGTTATCAAAAATAAAATAAAAGTGTTATTGGGAATGTTACAGTGAGTCTGGATAACTCTCCATATTTTATTCATAATTTCTAAAATTAAGTTTAATGGTATGTTGGTGAACAAAGAGACAACATCTAGTGAAAACGAAGCATTATTAATTGGAATTTTGAAGTTATAAATTTTTGAAAGGGTAAAAGAGTCCTGAATGTTATAGTTTGTGGTATTACCCAAAGTAGTAGAAAGTAATTGTGATAACGATTTTGAAAGTTCATATGTTGGTGATCCAATTGAAGCTACGATTAGGTGTAGTAGATAATTTTCTTTGTTCACTTTTGGTAATCCGTAGAACTTCGGAGGAATCCCTTTAGAGGTGCACATTAGTTTGTACTGAGCTTCGGAGATCACCAACATATGAACTTTCAAAATGGTTAACACAATTACTTTCTACTACTTTGGGTAATATGACAAACTATAACATTAAAGACTCTTTTACCTTTTCAAAAATTTATAATAACTTCAAAATTCCAATTAATAATGCTTTGTTTTCACTAGATGTTGTCTCTTTGATCACCAATATACCATTAAACATAATTTTAGAAATTATTAGAAGATAGACAGTTATCCAGACTCACTGTAACATTCCCAATAACACTTTCATTAACGTAATTAAATTTATTTTTGATAACACTTATTTCACATTTCAAAAAAAGTTTTTTAGACAAGTTTTTGGTATACATATGGGATCTCCGTTAAATCCTATTCTAGCCCAAATTGTTCTAGATGATCTCATAGACACTAGTCTGCCAAAACTTAATTTTGAAGTTACTTTAATAAAAAAAATATGTAGATGACTTAATTTTAATTGATCCTATTAATCAAATAGACAACATTCTAAATATTTTTAACAATTATGATCCTAACATATAATCCACTGTAGCATATGCAATTAATAATAGTGTTCCATTTTTAGGCATGGAGCGATTAACAGAAATAATACTTTAATTATTGATTGTCACATCAAACCGACCAGTTCGGGAAGATATATAAATTATTGCTCCAATCATCCTTTCTTTATGAAAAAAAATATCATTTTAGGTTTAAAAACTAGAATTATTAACGTTTGTACATCCATCATTGATACAAAAAAATCTAAAAAAACTTTTTACAAATTTTAGGAATAGATTGAACGTACTTTCAGTTTGTGGTGATATGCGTTCCTAGTTAGACTAATCCTAACATCGAGTCGAAATGCCCTCTCACAGAAAAATAAACGTAACCTTAAATAAATAAGATTTAACAATGTGCCATATTTGATAAAAAAACTTCGTATGTCCAGTGAGTCTGAGAATCTTCAAGTTCGAAGACAGGACACACAGAACTGAGAACAAAGATATTGGTAATGATGAAAGTAGTAAATCGCAAAAAGTTCCAATTGATGTTGATGTTAACTGATACTCAAAATAACGGTGTAGATGGGTGGATATTGAGAGAGATGTGGGAGAGTTTGATTTATAGGGGATCTTTTTATGACTGCACCTCTCCCAGAGAATATCAAACCTATATATTGCTTTGCAACATTTATTCATAACAACATAATCGACACAATTGTGATTGCAACCAGTCGAAGAGCAAAAGAAACAGAAAACCTGAGGTGCCCTAGGCGAAGTCAACGAAAGTCTGAATTGAGCAATATTTCAAACTGCAAAATGAAGACGTTTCTGAGTTTGTAATCACTCAATTTCTGGAAAAATAATCAGCTGTATCAGATTCGCGGATATTCTAGGAAAGGTTACGCTGTCTCATCGTGACTTCGAATACTGAAGGATATGGTTAAAGGGAATATGAACCCCACCTACTGTTCCGATAGGTTGTCAAGAGATGAGACAATTATCCTGTGGCAAGTACATTGAAAACAAAACGTCATTTTTTTACAATAGTCAGAATTATGCGTACATATTTCCGAAACGTCTTTCGACTTGAAGAACTTTTAGATAAATGTGTTATTCTACATCAATTTTATATGAATAAAATGAAATAATAGTTTCCCTAGGTTTGTCGTGCTAAATTGAAGTAGGTATGTACCGCAAATTGGACGTTTTGTGAATCAGACTTTTCCCAACATTTTTGAGTTTTTCTGTTCACCTTCATGTATTCTGCGAATGGTGTAATTGTTTCAAATTTTCAGTTACATTTATAAAACTTATGTATTAGCATTATTGTATATACAACAATGAGTACGATCAAGATAACATTCATTACGAAATGGTTACTGAATACGATTTCTCTGAAGAGGTTTCAACTAATCCACTTATATCACATTACTGAAATTAATCAAAATATTCAATCAGAAGTACTGAAATTAAATGCACAAGCTTGGAAATAATTAAGATTTATTAAATAATGCGGATGTTGAATTGGACATTGACTTAAAACTTGCTAATTACTTTTACCACCTACGACATCCTTAAATTTTTTGTAAGATTCTTGGTTTTTCTGAAAAATAACGTTAGTTGACTAATGTTCGATCATTTATAAACGAATATTTGCATAAAATAAATTTAGAGTGTACATCCTCACGGTTACGGTTGACAAATAAACATCCGGCTTAAATATTCTGTCCTCACATTATGTAAAGTTTCTGGCGAAATTCTTGCATATACGTCAGTAATGCGTTCGAATAATTCATTTGCCAAATCTAATTGGGTGTTACAAACTTCAAATTTGACGTAATTCCAAAGAAAGTCCGTTGCACCTCGACGACCAATCCATCACACATCCACGTAATTTCTTACATCCCTAATATAATGTGAAGGGACGCCATCTTGTTGAAAAGTGACTTTAAGGTGGAAATTAACATAACATAACCAGTTACAGCATTCCCTTGCGGGGTAGGCAAAACAATCCCTGCTTCTTGTATATTTTTCATTTGCATTCTTTCTCCATACTTTCCTATGCTTGCATACCTCCTTAGCTTCGGTAAGATTTATACATCGTCTCTGACACACCCTTTTATTTTTAAAACTCTTATACGCCTTTCTTTTATCATACACTATACTACATTTAGCAAAGTTTTACGCGACCTACCAGGCCCGGCCTTACTTCTAACTTCGCCCACATATATCTGCTTTGTTAACCTCGTGTTGTTCCTTCTTTCGAAGTGACCAAACCGACATAGTGTACTTCTTTTATACAATCATCGTCTTTTCATCGCGCACTCCTTGATTATAAGTTTATTCCTCATCTTATCCGCATTCTCGCTTAATAAGACTGTCATATGCATACACCAGAACTTGTATGTTTACTTCATCAGCCATTTGTATCAATACATGCTTGCTTAACACATTTATCCATGCAAGCATTGAATAACCACGGTCATACAGCCTTGCTCGTAGTAAGGTATTCACTCACATATCGTGTCACCCTAACACATGCCCAGTTACTATTATATAGTGTCCTTATGCCGTTTATTAGACATTTACTTACTCCAGATCTACAAACGCACAGTAAAGTCTCTTTTTTATACTTTAACATTTTTAATCACCTGCTGGAGAGCAACAATCTGATCAACACATCCTCTCCCTGGCATGAAGCCACTCTGTACATCCCAACTCTTAGTTTGGGTAGTTTCTCGTACTCTATCAATCAGAACTCCAAATACTTCACCAGCTACACTGAGCAGACTTACTCCTCTATAATTTTTGCAATTACTCTTGTTCCGCGTAACCTTATACAGTGGTACAATGATCGCGCTCTTCCAACCAATCGGCACTTTTCCACACTTAAGAGATGCGTTGAATAATTCACACAATCTTCGCATAGGCGTTGCACCTCCTATTTTAGCATTTCACCAGTGATTTCATCTATGCCTGCTCCTTCGCCATTTTTCAAACTTCCTACCGTTTTCTCTATATCATTTAACCCAATACCCTCCTCAGTTTCATTCACTATTCCTTCTACGTTGTCCTTATAAAGCACTTCAGTCTTATTTTCCTTACTACCATACAGCTTTCCGAAATATTCTTGCCAGCATTTCCTCACTTCACAATTGTCCCATACTATTTCGTTGTTCATATTCAACACTCCTGCAGTGTTCTGTTTTGGCCCATTTTCAGAAGAGTTTTTGTTTCCCTAAAAATCATTCTGCATTTTCTCCTTCCGCAGCCATCACTTCCTCTTTACTTATTCTCACTGCTTCTTTCGCTTTTTCCGTCTTTTTTCTTACATACTGCCTTTGATACCGACTCATTGCATTAGGCGCATATTTTCTGTCTACTTATAGTCGCTCTTCAACATATAGGGCATGGCATAAAACATAGTTTTTCAAGCTTACCCACGCACTTTCAATGTCATTGTCTTTTTTGTTCGTTCCACATTGCTTCATTCACATTCAACCCTTTACTCACAGAATTTGCATATTTCATTCTCGCATTATCTACCAGCTTATCTACCCTAATTCTGGACGTTCGTACTACGTTTGCTTTCCTTCTCCAGACCCACCTTTCCCCTAAACACCCTCTCGATACTACTAAAAAGTGGTCCGATTCGCGCATTACTTTTGTATCTCTCATCAGGCTTCTAAGTCGTTCATCATACGCTAGCAAGTCAATCATACTTTTAGACTCACCTCTATGCGATGTATACATATACATATGCACATTTTTATGCTTAAACCACGTATTAGATACAAACAGGTTTCTCTCCACACAGGTGTTCACCAGGCGTTTACCATTCTCATTGGTTTCCGAACTTTCCTAGGACGCGTTTAGTATGTTTTCTCTGTAGTGTCCCGATTTCGTTGTTTTAGTTGTTTTGTATAGATATCTTTGTTATTGTCATAGATAGAAGTTTACAGTTTTTACATCCACGTACTACTTTGTTGGCCTAGATTTCATGGAAAAATCGAAAATTTAGTATCTTCTTTTGTTTTCGACTTTATAGCCAAAGGACGATATTTCTACACTTTTTTTGAGTAATAATATAAACTTGCATTTTTTAAATGGGACTCATAGTTGGCTTGGCAACCATCAACTGCAGTTCTTACTTTGCTTTTCAAAAATATAAATATAGACATTCCTGAAAAACATCTTCCAAATATTTTTTTCAACAAGACGGTGCCCCAGCCCATAATGCTTTGGCAGTGAGGAATTACTTAGAAAACCGTTTCCCAAATCATTGGATTGCAAATTTTCTGCATGTTCTGTCAATTATTCTCTTGCATTGTACATAAATGTTAAATAAAGTTAAAATATCCGAGTTTGAGTAAGTATTATTTGCCATTTTCTGAACAATGGTGCGTAGATAATCAAACACCACCGACGTTGATAACTTGTCATAATTTGTTGCATAAATTACTATTGAGAATGTAAAAAACCTCAAATACCTAAAGAAACCTTACACTTTGAGTATAGTAGCATCATACATCATTAGATTCGCATTTGTTTCCTTCATCAACTGGTTTAATTAAATAGGAACCATACCATTAAAAAAATTGTTATTCCTCTTTCTGTGTGGTTGGCAGATTAGGTTAGTTAAAAATTTTGCTGTATGAGATTTGGATGATTATTTTATATGATCGATAGCTTCAATACCTTGTCTTAGCTGTATGAAAAATGTATAACCCTATAATTAATAATAACCGAGATATCATGTTTTATGTTACTCAACTTTTCTGACAAAATTTTCGGAAAAAAATTAATACCTCGGAAAATATCAAATATCAAATATAGGAAGTTTTGAGTAAAGTTACCTTCAAATCATCCGTAAATTCAAAAAAAATTGAAAATGGGGACAATCCATTTACAATAACAAAGTTGAGGTCAACTTCCGGTACACCCCAAAATGTCACCATTTTAAAAATATTTTCATGAAATAGATCTCACACCTTTATTGCCACATATAAATTTTCAGTTCTCGAGATAGTTCTATCGAACTGTCAATGTGAATAACCCTCTATATACGGTCTCAGCGAAACCGTTCATTAGAAGTTGATGGGATTATGGCCAAAATAAAAACTTGAAACTAGAATCAGGTATAATTCATTGCGTTCTCTTCAACTAAAATATTTTCAGACTTCTGGCGCTTCCGATTATACCGGAAGTCTCCGACTACTTTGTTAGTTTTCAATGGTACACCCTATGTATTTTTGCATTTTTGGATGGGAACCATAATGTTGAATCTTTTTTATTGAAACTATACCATGCCCATCTATTACGGTATGTGAGATAAAAATTGTTTTCCGAAATCTTGACAGCAGGTTGATGTTTACAAAATGGATTGTAATTCCTATTTGGATTGAGATAAAAAGTTAAAATCCAATTAAGTTTGTAGTTTAAAGACGCCTTTATCATATGTATTTTTAAAATAAAAATCTTTGCCTGAGAATAACGTCTAAATTTATACTTTTCAGCCAGAGTTAAAAATGTAAAAAAATAATTCTTTTTTAAATGGAGTATCCTATTTTTTGCTACGTAATCTAATTGGCGATAATATACGCTACTATGACCGAGCTAGTAGCTTAGTGGTGACACGACCTGCTTAGCATTCAGGAAGTAATGGGTTCTATTTCCGTTACCGTCTACTTAGGCGAATACTGGGGTAGTATTTTCCCCCTCAGGACCCTAACTCCGTTCCTTCCGATCCTATCCTGACCACACCCATCCTTAATCACACCATGCGTATATACGTAATGTATGCTGGGAATCCGTGATTGTGTCTGAAGGAGCTCGGAAAGCTCGAACAGCCCACTCTCCCGCTTGGGGAGGGACTTAAATACGTCGCCATTTCCTTTTCCCTTTTAAGTTACGCTACAAAGTGATATGGCATGTTGTTATACCTAAATCAAACTATTCTAGAGTTATTTCCAAGAAAAAACCTGAAAATTTTAATTCCTTAGCGATTAATTAGGGAATACTATGAATGGTTTCTATGGATACGAGAAATAATTTTTCAAATATCAAGGTTTTGATGTTTGTGACTTAGCACTTATCTCTTAAATGCCCAAGGGCGTAGCCAGGATTTATAACAGGGGGGGGGGGGGGCAAACCATGGTGCATGGTCGTTCAAAATGTAAAATTTTAGGATAAAAAGAAAAGGCAAATGAAAACAAAACTTTGAGATTTTAATTATACTTAAATTAAACTAATAACAGATAACAAAAAAATATGCAGAACAGAAAAATATGTATATTTTAGATTTAATTTTTTGTTTATTGAAATTTAAAAATTATTTAATTTATTTTTGCTCTTCCAGGGGGGGGGGGCAGTTGCCCCTCCCTGCCTTAGCTGGCTACGCCCATGTAAAATGCCTTAATATTATTGCTAAAATAATGTTTATACAAATGAAGAAATTTTTAATTTATTTTTTATACACGGAAAATGCTACACGATTTTTAGTAGAACTTGCAGAATATTTAACGAAAACTATTCACATTTACTTCAAATGACAAAAACGGATGTAAAAAACTAGAAACAAAGTATAAGACATGTTCGAAATGGTGGCCATTCGCATTCAAGCATGACGTTAAGTGTGAAGAAACACTCTCCAGTACTGATGCTCGTACTTCTTGTCGAATGCTGCTCGCACGCGTGCCCCTAATTCCTCCCTCGTGTTCAACGGTGTCTGGTAGACCTGATGCTTGGTATGTCCCCAACGGTAGAAGTTCAAAGGTGTCAAATCTAGAGATCTTGCAGGTCAGTTCCATGCCCTAACCGCCTTATCCACCTGTCTTAGAACATTAAGGTGAGTTCTTGGGGTACTTCATGGGTGCAATGAGATGGTGCTCTAATTGATACCAACAACCTCTTCTCAAGTTCAAAGGCAGGTTGTCAAGAAAGTCTACTACCACAGTCCGTAATAAATTGAAGTAACGCGCCGCCGTTAACACGCCTGTCATCCATCATAAGGCAAAAGACATTGAAACTAAACCTGACCTGATGTAATAGCTGTAATGCTATTTACTTGCGAAAAATCCAACGTCACTTCTTTGGTCGTCGTTGTGAGCACTTAGGTATAACCCCTCGCTTGAATAAGCCAAGGTATTCAACTCTCCCTCTTCATCAACAACTACAGTTTTTGGTTGGTTTAATACTTGACCAATTCGTCCAAAGCGCACAAAACTTTCTTCTATTCATCTAAAAAATCTGTAATAGGTGGGTATGGTATAGTTTCAATAAAAAAGATTCAAAATTTAAGGTTCCTATCAAAAAATGCAAAAATATATAGGGCGTTCCATTGAAAATAACAAAGTAGATGGCGACTTCCGGTATAACCGGAAGCGCTAGAAAATATTTTGTTGAAGAGAACGCAATCAGTTATACCTGATTCTAAATTTTCAAGTTTTTATTTTGGCCACAACCCAATAAACTTTTAGTGAATGGTCTCGCTGAGACACCCTGTATACATACACACACAAGGTGAGTGAAGATCGACCTGTTCGTTCATTAAGGGTACTTTCTATTTATGTTTATAAATTTCAAATGCTTCCAAAACATCCATTTTTCTTACAAAAATGTAAAAATTGATTATGGTTTTGTGAAGTCATAAGGTGATTACTTACTATTAAACATTTCTCATAATTAAATTTGTCGGTGTATTTATGTTTTTAAGAGCTATTGAGTTGTTTGTATCTAATATGAGAGTTTCTAAGTGTTTGCCCAATATAAACAGTGTTACAAGATGTGCAGTTTAATTTATAAACACCCATCTTCAAAATATCCATAGTTGGATTCTTGTCAAAAAATAAATATTTAAGAACATTGGTATTAAGCTACTTTTTATTTGTTATTCTTTTGGAAATGTAAGCGATATCTTCTGATATTTTTCCAAAATTCTTTATTGAAATTTGTTTGGTTTAATGGTAACGATGTCACTCTATGTACTAATGATCTACATGCAGCTAACTTACGTGTTTTATGGTTATATGGATCGTTTGGAATTGTAATATCTGTATGTGTAAGTTTTCTGAATATGGAGAACTCGAATTTATTTTCTGTATTAATCTTTGTGTTTAAATCTAGAAAACCAATGGCTTTTATTTTGTTATCTGTCTAGTATAAATTTTACGTGTGTAAATTGTTAATTGTTAATATTACTTAAAAACTAAAATCTGATTACATATTAAAATATCATCAACATAACGAAGCCAAAATTCAATCTTACCGAAAACATTTAAAAATTTGATCTTCTAAATTGTCCATAAAGATATATAGTTTTATTATCGAATGTGAAATAATTTTGATTAACATAGAGATCAAATATGTAGTTGAATTAACTCCATCATTGTAACTAATACCACATTATTATTAAAAAATATGTATTTAATAAACACGTACACTCTTGACGAGGTAATTTAGAAAACATACTGATGACATCGAACTTAAAGTTTCAGTGCCTCAGTGTTTGTCATACAAAGTAAAACATTTTTAAATCCTCGCTCAATTCCATGAGCTGCGTGCACAAACATTCGCATAGTAGTTTTTCATGCGTGCTGGGATGAAGACTGCTGAAACTGCTAAAAGGATTTGAGATAAGATTCTCTCCCACTGCGACCAGGACGCCGAGAATTGAGATCTTGTTTATTTCAACCTACTCAAAGAAATTATGACTATTTCGTGGTACTTTATCTGTTTTTATAAAATATCTTCTTTTTTCTTTGCCTTGATTTTCTCTGGTAAATTTTTTAGGTCGCGTTCCATATACACATCAAATACCATATCAACCCGATTTATAAAAGAGATTTATAAAAAAGAGTTTTCTTTTATCAGTTTGACGAGCTGTTCACGAAATGGGTGATTGTGCAAGCGGGTTTTAAAAAGAGACAAGTTATTTTTTCTTACTGTTTGATCAAACGATGCATGTCTTTCCTTTAAAAAAGTGCTGTCTGCTTCTATCTTTACAACGAAATAGTCTTGAACTACTTTAGTGTCCAGCGTAGATAGTTCCCTCGGCAGGTTAAAAAAGAAATTGTCCATGTCTTAAATTGCATTATCGAGACTTTATACCTATGTAACTAACCGTGATAGGGCTAGGACTGGTCCCGTAATGTACCAGGTCACTTTCTGATTCTTGGCAAATAACTTACGTAAAATATGATACAATTTTTGCCATTGCCTGGCCACTACCAATCAGTCTAAAAAAATCTAAAGCTTCAGGATTTTCCCACAATCAGATCACTTCACCACCCCCTTAGCAAGGTTTTTATTATGTTAGTGCGAGCAGAAAAGAAGGGAAGATATGACCATTTGATTGAAAATTTTCTTCTGCAGAACTCTGAGCGTATGCGAAGATGGTTCACTTTTACAGTCTGCTTATCCCATAAATATATTGATATTACTCGTACATAATGTACATGATCAAGTGAGAAAAAGAACCAGCGCAGTTTACACAACAACTAAATATACTGCTTCTTTTCATCATTTTCGTTGGATATGCTTTTTTCGCTGTGTATTTTGTATACCTTATGGCGCAAGACGTAAAGAGCTGTCCTAATTTTTGATATTTTTCATTTGTCCAGAGCAGTAGTTCATCCACTTCCTTCGAAAAAATCTTCCAAGTACTTTAATAACTCCAGTTTTATGTGGTATTAAAATAGATTTGTCTTTATCAAACTCATGAGGCTAATCCCATTGAATTTCTTTTGTAAGTTTGAATACAGTCAATCATGGTGTGACTAGCGGAATATCCGTGCTTCGCTACGGTATACAGCAACTTTGAATACATCAGTGATTGAAACTGTTGTTGCCAAGTGAGTAAATTGCGTGAATTCATTTGTCACCAAACTTGGACAATGACTTGCTTGTTATTGTTTTGCCGCCATATATACATTATAGCAGTGTAAACATAACTGTAATTCAAGCGCCCTCTACTTTATTCTTATTTGATTTCAAGTATAGATGCTAACTTAAAAAGTCGATTGCATAACCTTCTACACCTACATATGTACCGGGTGGCCAACTAAGAACGGCCGTCGGCCATATCTCTGGAATGGATTCTAGCACAGGTTCGGGAAAAAAAATTTTCTAACAAAAGTGGCCTCGAGAAACGCCTGGAAATTATTTTCAGAATTGTAGGTCCACCGCTAGAGGGCGTATTTGACAGTTAATATTTTGAACAGCAAAATTTTTCAAAATTTATTCAATTAAGGGGCATATCTCTTCAAATAAGGGGTGGGGGAGAGTGGGAACCTTGTTACGAAGAAACGCCTTTAATTCAGGTTCTACTTGACCGATTTTAATAAACTTGATGTTGTTTGAAAGAGCTTTTGTTAAACAGTGCAAACATTTGTAAATTTGAATCAATCTGATTAATAACATAAATGCTAGAGGGCGCTGTTTAATATTTTTTTAATATTGTGTTTTCTCTTTACAATTTTAAAAAAATGAGAAACATATAACGACAAACGAAAAAAATTAAGACATTTTTATCATTATAATACCGAATAAAACATGTATTAATAAATAAGTAGTCACCTGTGTTCTCTTAAAATATTTTGGACGGTGGTTCGACATATACCCAAGTCTCTAGCTATAGCTCTAGTGCTTGAATGAGGGTTAACATTTACATAAGCTAAAACATCAATAAAATCTTCCTCTATTCTACCTCTGCGTTGTCTTCGGTACACAGGAAGATTCACATTTCCAGTAGTACGCACACGGTGTGCGAGTCGGAGAAAAACTCTTCTGTTGTGATGCCGCCTGTTTGGGTACTGCAGTGCATACATACACTCTAGCAGCAACGGTTGCATTTCTCATACATTCAAAATAAACTGCCAACATATCAAATGCTTCTTCATTTGTAAGAATCATTTTGGTACGAAAAGATAAAGAAAGTCTATTAAATGCAACACGATGAATAATTTTTGACATACGCGTGAAAATCATAGCTTGCTTGTTTTCAACAGGGAATTTATTTTATACCTTACATGGTCCTCTTTACTAATTTTGTTGTCATCAGTAGATCATAATACCTAGTTTAAACTGTATTTGTTGTTGCTGGGCAAATATCGGTTTTTATTGATATTTTATGCTTTTGATTTACTAACACATCGCTTGAAAACAAATATAACATTCTTATATAATTAAAAAAATGTTAGATTTATCACATTATTATTTTATAATTTGTTCTCATTGTTAGTAACGACAACATTACATTTAGATAATCTAGCGGCAACCATAACATTAGTATGATAACAGTTTAAATTACTGCAGACCAATGTAAGATCTTTTCATCCAGGCTAAATTTAATAATTTCGGTTAACGCGAACTAGCCTACTAGACGTTGGAAGAACAATTCCCGCCATTTACCTGTTTCTTACGATATCTCAGGATAGGAAGAAGATATCGACTTGCAGTTTTCACTGTTTTGTAGTAGTATCTCTGCACTTTTTCTAATAAAATAAATCGGTATTCAGATATAGAAAAAATTTGAACTAACACTTAAATTATACCTTAGGAATTTTTTGGCCGCTAAATTACGCGTCGTATCAAAAAACTGCATAAAATACGTGATAGACGTCTCATAATTTTAATTGAAGAATATGTGTACCAATTTTCGAGTCAACCGACCCATAGAATAAAAAGTTTCACAAAAAAATGCAACCCCCCATTTCACCCTCTTAGGAGTGGAATTTCTAAAAACCCTTTCTTAGTGGATACCTACACTTCACAAAGAACACACCCTTCAAATGTCATGTCTCTAGGACCAACGGTTTAGGGTTAATATATTAGTTAGGACTTCCACCCACACCCGGCCGTACGCCACTGTAAAATTTTTTTGACCGTCGGAGAAGACGGCAGACTGAAAATAAAAATCGATCGAGTTGATATTTCGGTCGCGGGGCGCCGTTTTGGTTAGAAAATTCTTTTTTTTTACTTTTTTTGGCACTTAGGGGCCGAATTTCGACGCCTAGGGCACGAAAGGAAGGTCCTGTCAAAATTTGAAGTACATCCGTCGAGCCGTTTCGACTGTGCGATGATTATCAGTGAGTGAGTAATTTTCGCTTATATATATATATATATATATATATATATATATATATATATATATATATATATATATAGATTTAATTCATTATTTATTATAAAAGCAAGAATATTGTGAATGGTAGCCCAGGATGTACTTACACCTTTTTAGCTTCTTCAACACAGCTCCTCTTGTTAAATTTTTTTACAAAAACTGCAGAAGAAAAATTGGCATAATTTTGCCGTTAATATTACTGCAAGGTGTAACTATCTGGAAGCTATCGTATTGCTTTTTGTTTATGTTCGATTAAGAAATAGTTTTGGTTTGAGGAAATCTAGTTCCAATTAACATCAAAACCACATAGAATGCTTTTCTATGGGCGTTTGAAATAGCTTCTGACAGACCGGTGACGATTTTTCTTGTAAAGCTCTACCTCGTCTTGTGCTAACAGACGTAAATTGCGCTCTTGCAATTTTGTCGCAGTAATTTTTTGCTTGCAAGAAATGCTTGTTGATTCCAACACGTGTGCCAAATTTTCATCATGACTAGGAGTATACGTTTCGCGTGAGCCTGTTCCGGCTTTTCATCAGTTTTTTTTAGCGCAATTTAATTAATTTCGCTTTGTTAAGAGCCTTATAACCTGCCAAGTTTTCCATCACCTTTTCAAACCAGTTTTCCTAATCTTTTATGGTGTAATTTCAACCAGTACGGATTTTCCGTTAATTTAAATATTTTCATTGCCAAAATACCTCGAAAGAGCACGAAAATTTAGCTATATGCAACAACATAATTTATTTTTATTTTATTTTGCCACCATAATGTTCTTTATACGCCTCCAAATGCGGGCGTAATGTGGTCTTTATAGCACGGAAATGTCATTGTTGCTAAGCAGCATGATTGACAGCTGACCCATGACATGATATTTCACGTAAGTTGAAAGAATTATTGAAACAACAACCTTACTCTACAACCTTTATTAATTTAACAATAATAATATTAATAGCAATATCACAGTATCTTAGTAACAACAAATTAGTCTTTGCGTTTTCACCTTCCATTTTAGAATGCAAATTATTTACAAACAAACAGTACCTTAGCAACAATTTAGCAATATCACAGTATCTTAGTAACAACAAATTAGCCTACTATCGACTTTATTTCACTGCACTTGGATTTAAAAACTTGCCGAAAATACTGAATCTTTTTAATATTTTGTTCCAGTTTCATGGTGCAAAATAAAATAAAACATTGTATGTACCACGGGCATAATTGTAGATTATGGCTCTCAGGAATATAAAAGCCCTCCGCTTCGCGTCGGGCTTTTAACATTCCCTCGAGCCATAATCTTCTGATTATGCCCTTAATACATAAATATCTATTAAATCAGATTTATTATATTTTTTAAGCACACAATATAATAATAGTGAAGAAACTTGTTGCGCATCACGTATACATGCTAATATGCGGAGAATATGCTCAGTTGGTGGGTACACTTTACACGCTCTATATGCACGAGCACGATACATACTTAAGCGAGGCACGCTACTGCCAGCTGGTCCGTGCGCAGCTTTACCGCTTCTTTCACTTTCGCACGTAGTCGCAGGGAATTTTATCATACACGCCTCAGGTTGTGATGAGTCGCCAGCATGACCTGTACTGACATGTCTTTAGAAAGAGCTTATCGCGCCCGGCCTGGTGCTTTTTTCACCAGCCGCTAATAAATACTCGCCGGCTGGCGGCGTCAGCGCCAAGCTCACACCAAGCTGATTGATGGCTGACTGTAGCGGCTTTCACAAGTAGCGGCTGACAACCTGCCTAATGTGACCCGCGCCTTTGTGAGGATGCGTAACAGTTTTAATCTCCCCCGCAGCTTTCCGGTGTCGTTTTCCCTGTTCTTCACGTTCATATTCTCATTTTAGAATTAGTATTTAGACTGCGCAAAATTATATTAAAAATGCACACCTTATTGTTTTTAAAAGTCACATTATCTTCCTTAAAGATATGCAACCCGGTCTTTCTGTAAATTCTATTTCTCTAGATCTGACAGAAAGATTAAAACAATCGCGTTTGAATCCGCGGTATGCGATATTTATTCAATTCCATCGTAAGTTTTAGCACCTGACATTTATAAATGCCCTAAATTAGGTTCTAAGAGGAGGTTGATAAACCTTCGGCGGCTAAATGAACAACTGGTGTTCAAAGAACAATTCATGCCAAACGGCATGTTAGTCTCACAATGTGGACCATTAATATGAACCTCAAAGTGAAACCTCCTAATTATAAGTACCTAAAAAACAATTATTAGATTAAAGAAAGGCAATGTTGCCAGTTTTATACCATAATTATCTAAGTAAAGGGGTCATTGAAATTATCTAAGATAGTTTTTAATGGCACGTGAATTAAGATACTGTACCAAATAAAAAAAAATGTTTAAAATTATCTACTAGATAATAAAAATCTAATCTAATTTTTTCCTTATAAATAATAATAATTAATCCTTATCACTTCGTAGATAATTTTATTTCACGGATTTGTTAACCTGGACCTTTAAATTTATGTTTTAAATACTAAATTAAAATTATATACGAGTTAATAATAATTCATTTTTATTATCTATTAAAAAATTTAAATTATTTTTATTACCTCGTAGATAATTTTAAATCATTCTTTTAGAATTAAAATTTTGCGCCCCTAATACGGAATAAGTTATTGCCAAAATTACATCGACTAGACTAACGTCTGAAAGAAAAGAGAAGGCAACGTATTTCATTCCCTCTCCAAGGGGGAGGGCGGGCTGCTCGAGCTTCCCGAGCTCCTTCAGTCACAATCATGGATTCCCAGCATACATACATACATGACGTATATATATATACATAGTGGGATTAAGGATAGGTCTGGTCAGGATAGGATCGGAAGGAACGGAGTTAGGGTTCTGAGGGGGAAAATACTACCCCAGCATTCGCCTAAGTAGCCGCACATGGTGTGCGTAACGTCACGTGAAAATGCATAATTTAGGCATTTTCACGTGACGTCACAACGCATGACCTTGCCTGATGTGAGACAACTTTATCACACGTTCTTATGGGATGTGATAGTTTGCTGACGATTTTATGAAAATCGTAGGCGGTGAAAATGTTTCTGTGCTAATACTTGTAGATGAGAATTGTATTGGTACAATTCACCAGAAATACGTGAATGAACTGAACAATTACCCTGCATAATATTGAAAAGTTCGTGCGATTTTTAGGTTAGTTATCATCAAACTCGTCAAATTAAAGAATTACATTCAAGATAAGGCTCGTTTGGCCATGATACGTTAAATGTGTATGTTATAGATTCGTTACTACACTTGGAATGCCAAGCTATAGGGCTTGCAATATAATATTTACAAGATTCATTGAACCTTATATCAAAATAAAATCACTTAGATGAAGTGTGGCTTCTTACTGAGTTACACGGTGTTTTAATTAAAAATTTAATTACTATTTGCACCCATTACTTTAAAACTATTTGACGTATACTTGTCATACTTGGCAGGAAGTGTAGGTACTGTACACCCTACTAAACCATGTTAAATAAATGTTTCTGGCTACTACCAGACGCGTGCGACAGGGGTAAGTGAATGGTTGACCCTTCCCAAATTCTTCACCACTAGTGGAATTGCCATTTTAACACAACTGTTCGATTCTCCAATACTTTCTATGTAAATAACATACTCTTCATTCGTAACGATAAAGTCATTATTTACTTAAAGTTAAAAATGAGGCTGCACAGTTATTTTGATTTTAATCTGTGTTAATTATGTCGGTGTTTTTGGGTCATAGGATTGCATGTGTTACGCAAATGAAATTTTAATCCCTACTAACAAAGAAACATAATCTTATTTATTGAAAATTCTTGAAACGAATTGAACATTTAAAAACAAACTGTGGTTCTGAAAACAAAGATTTTGTTATAATTTAAATAAAAGAACAAATTTAATAACACAAAAATATCAAAAATAAAATTAGCGGAATTTACTATTTGGTGCCATAATTCTTGACGATTATTTAATTCTGAGTATACCAGTAATTTCATATGCCCCCCGAAAATAGAAATCGAAGGGATTACATTCGAGGGTTCTAGGCGGCCATGGAAATTCACTACCTCTGCCAATCCAAGTAAATTGCTGAGCTAGATAGTTCCGTACTATTAAAGGATAATGAGGCGGGGCACCATCCTGCATGAACCACATATCTATCCTTCGATTCCTCTAAATCGTCGAAAAGTGTAGTTTGTAGAAACTATTAATCTTAAATTCATATTGAAAATGGGATTCTCGGAGTAGATGGGGATTTTCAATATCCCAACTATGACTGTTTCTCCTGTTAAACACTCCTCTACGTATAAATGAGGCCTCATCAGTAAACAGATTTTTTTTAAATAAAATTACGATTTTCATTTATTTTTATTTATCAACCACTGAGCAAAATTCAATCGTAAAGAATAAACTCTAGGCAATACATTTTGTACGGATATAAAGTGGTAAAGTCGTAGATTTTCTTTTTTCAGTACTCGAAAAACTGAAGAGTGGCTTACTCCAGTTCTTGTTGATAAACGACGTGTGCTTAGTTCAGGATTATTAGCAACTCGCAGTAAATATCATCCTCCTGATCAATAGTTAATATTTTAGGCTTAAATTGTCCGGGTTCTCCTAATCGACTAAAACTCTTACTGAAAGTTTGGCTATTGATTTTAACTCTGTTTGGATACATTTTCGATATCTTCAAGCAGCAGCAAGGGACGAATAATTTTCTTGGACATAAACACAAAACATATCTCGCATTTCAAGATTAGCAAAGTTATTCCGCGGCATTTTTAGATAATCAACTTTTTAAATTTTACAACAATCAGAATCTTTAGTGACAGTAACAACTAACTGCATTGACAGCATCCTACTACATCGAAACGATTAATTCAGGCCAGAGCCAACTACACAACACCTGAACTTATTTTCAGTATGTCGTAAGTACTTTTATACCACGAAAGCATAAACATTATTCCAAATGATATAGAGAAATGCTTCAAATGGCATTTATCTGATTGTGATATTGTAAATAAATATAGAGATCTTTTTATTTATTATAGCGATTTTCAACTATTTTTATATTACTTAAAGTTAGAAGAACCCTTTACCGAAATAATTCATTTCGGAATTGAACTTTTATTATAAAAGGTTTAGATAAAAGGTGTGTCACAATTAAAGTACCATTCACAACCACTTAACCTAACTTGACGAAATTCTAAAAATTAAGATAAGATAAAGAGCACAGAATCAAAGGACATTCATTCACATCCACTTAAATTAACGTAACGCATGGAAAAGTTGAACCAACTTCAACTTAATCAAATCCGTACGTTAATTTTATTAATTGTACCAATCGGAGGCATCACTACCCCACCATCAACATTAATAGCTGACATCACTTTGTTATGGTTAGGTTATGTTTTATTTCACTTTCATCGGAACCTCAAATACTTCACGCGCGTTTTTGACTGGTTGTTACATTACATTCTAACGTAATTGTGAACAGGAGCTTTTCGTACGTTAATTATAATTTTTCGTAAGTTAAGTTAAGTAGTTGTGAATGGTACTTAACTAAATTGACATTAGAACACTTTTTATTTTACATACATCGTTTCTATGAAGTTTTTGACAATTACTCCCACCTTAACTTTAGACATTTACAAGAAAATGTTAACTTAACTTTAATTACAATAATAATAAAATCATAAATATTCTGAATTCTATTCTTTTCCACTACAGGATGGAATCTTCTCTTTTTCAGCCGGGAATTCCAATGGTAAGATCTTCTGGGCCACAGCTCCGGTGAAAGTACCATTAGCTATCTTCACTTTCACTACGCGAGGTATCTTGTCGATTCCGTCCTGTTCGTAATTCCGACGATCCGCTCAATCCAACCATTATACCAAGGAGCTCCAGGAGGTATAAAGGACTACCTTAAATTTGATTCTTCTTTAATTCGATACCAGATTTGTTCCATTATCGGAATGGTTAACTGGCGGACAACCTCGTCTAGCAATGAACCTTTCCATTGCTCCCACCAGTGTCGACGTTGATAATGAAGATACGAGTTCCAAGTGTACTGTTCGATACACGCCGCAAGTAAAGACTACGAACCGTGACTTCGTACTCCTGGACAAAAATACAGGTTCTCCTAAGTCTATTCCTGTGATTTCGAACGGTATAACATCTCGAACTCTATTGGTAGGCAGCGGAGCTTCAGGTACAGATGCACGTTTTCCTTCAAGCCTTCTGCAACGATAACACGAATGGACCACACTCCTAATCGACATCCTTGCTCTTGGGATCCAATAATATTCTCTCAACTTGTTTCTTAGGACTTGTACACCACAATGAAATAGATTTAAATGTTGACGTAATACGATAATAATAGGTTGAGATGTAGGTAACAATATTGGAAAGCGAAATCCGGTAGAATCCTTCCGTTGAATGATTCTGCTTCGAATTCTCCATAAACTATCTGTACCTTTTACCGCATGTAATTGAACTAGTATTTTATCTCATGCACGGAATTCTTCCTTTTGAATAATTTTTATTAAGGCCAGTTCAGCTTCCTCTAATTCCGAAATTTCGTATTTCGGGTGTTGTAGATTTGTTCTTCTTCAACTTGAATCTTTTCGTCCACGTAATGACTTTCACGATACTGGCGATTGAAATATTGCCTCTTTTTCGAAAAATATCTAAATACCAACGATAATCTTAATTCTTCGTCACATGAATGCTAGTTACTTTTGAAGCTGACACCACCGACTTTTGCTTTTCTGCCATTACTATTCCGAAATCTGCTTGGAACGTAGAAACTGGCCATTTCTCTTTTGAAACTCCGGACCTATCCACCATACACTTTGAACAAATTGTTTAGGATTACATCCACGGGAAGGTAAACCCGCCGGATTATAAATACCCGAAATGTGTCTCCAATTATGTTTCTTGGTTAAGTGATTGAACTCACAAACTCGATTTCGTACGAAAACGACCCAGTTTTCGTTATTCTTTATCCAATAAAGAGCATTGCTCGAATCCGTCCAATAAAATATAAGTTACTTAGATTCAAAAGCTTTATTAGATGATTACCCAATCCTGCTCCAATTAAACATGCTAAAAGTTCAATTCTGAGCACAGTTGTCTCTTTATCGTGATGAGTCGACTTTTGGCGGCAATGAGACGAACGTCAACTCCATTTTCATCCTCACTAAAAAAAACGCGTTGCGTAGGCGTAAGTGGAGTGACATCTTCTGATTTTGAGGATAATCTGACTTGCTGTAGTAATAATACTTCAGATTTCCATTTTTGAAATTGTTCTGTTATGTCATTTGGTAACGGCTCATCCCGTTTCTTATTTTGCTTCCATGACTCTTGAACTAATTGTTTAATGTGCAGAGTCACTGGTGTAGTGAATCCAATAGGAGCGAAAATCCGATGACAAGCTGATAGCATAATATTGACTTCTCTTTATCGGTGTATCGAAGATCGATAGCTAATTCATCATCGGAAGGAAACCAAAATACACTAAGTACTAGAACGGGCGATGATAGTTCACTCTGAGGATTATTCCACCTCCAGTCCCGAAGCTCAAACTTTCCCTCCAGAATGATTTCAGTGGCTTCATCAATGAAATTATTGCTATTTTCTTTATTACTAAGGCTTGTTATGCTGTTTCAAAGTAGAAACTTGGCTTCAGCAAAAGAGCTGTTTAATTATCCTCATAGATATCTTCCCCCAAATGATGTCTTGTCGTGGCAGCGAGTAAGATAGGAGATGAAGTTAATCCAAAAACAACTCTCGAATGGCGATAGAATTTAAAACTCTGTTTTTCTTCATCCCACCATAAAAATCTGAGGAAATTCCGATCCGCTTCCTTCACATAAATCTGGAAAAATGCATTCCGAATGTCGGCTATAACACCATACTTCTTTTCGATGAAAATTAGCCAACAAATCTGGAATCAACCCGATGAGGTTTTCACCTTTTTTCAAACACATATTCAGAGATGGTTCATCTTTCAGGTGGATAGAATCGTCGAAGTGGGGATTGGCGCAGTTGGGCTATCTTTCACTACCGGACGATGATAGCAAAGAGCAATTCTCCATCACTTTCTCAATCCTGAAAAACGGCATCGCATTTTTGAAACATGCCCATCGATTCTATGAGCCGTTTTGCGCCGCTAAATTAACAATTTGCGCTCTCATAAAAAATAAGTTATTGCTAGAATTACATCGACAAAGCTAACTTCATATCCTTATGAATAAAGTAATATTTTCTTGTGCGATAGTTATGCACCTGTTATGCGTCGTTTTGCGCCTTTAAAGATAAATTTTGAACCCTCATAAGAAAAAAGCTCATAGGAAACAAGTTATCGTGAAAATTACATCACAATTATGAACTTATGTGGAAAACAAGTCTTTTCTATAATCCTAATGAAGCATAATGGGCGCCTAATTATTGCGTAAGAGAGAATGTATTTATGCGGAAGGTAACCGCTGTGTGAGGTTATCCGTGTCGATGTTAATTTTACAATAACCAGCTTCCTATAGGGGAGCAAAATTTAACTTAACGGCGCATAATGGGTGCCTAATTATTGGACAAGAAATATTAATTATATATATATATATATATATATATATATATATATATATATATATATATATATATATATATATGTATATATAAATTAATATTTTCTGTTTCTATTAAGGCGCAAAATTTTATTTTAACGGCGCCCAATTGGCGTCTAATTAGTGCATAAGAAAAAATTGATTTACACAGGAGTTCACGGTTGTGAAGTTAAACTATACCAATGTCAATTTGCAATAACTTCTTTCCTATAAGGGCGCAAACATTATTTTAGCGGCGCAAAATTGAGGCAAATTACTTTATATGAAAGAATAATTTATCCAAAAGTTTGCGTCTCCGCGAAGTTAGCCGTGTTTATAAAATTTTCACTACAACTTATTTCCTATTGTAGAACAAAATTTAATTGCAACGGCGCATAATTAGCGCCTAATTATGCACATGTTTAAAACACATCAGTCAAAAAAAGACCTGGCGATCTTCACACTTCTCTGTTTGAATGCGCTTGGCCCGTAAGAATATTATTAATAATGTTGAATGACACTGTGCATTTTTATATGATTTTTTAAATCTTTTCTGATGGTTTATCAACATGTGGAACCGATATGTACTGCGTTACATTTTTGTTTGTTTCCTTTAAACGAACTTTTTGTTTTATTGAATTATAATATAAGTCATTACTATACGTTTTTTTTTTCTACATACATAAAGATAAAATTTACGTTGATTGGGGCCTGCATCTCGATAGCGCAGTCGGTTAGCGCGGTACTCTAGCAAAGTACAGGTCGTAGGGTCAAATCTTGCTCGAGGTAAACTTTTTATTTATGTATTTAATAAAATTAATAATAATTTTTAATTACATATTTAACTGCACCATCATAACAAAGACTTATAATAACTATCCTGTTCAGTTTCTAAAGTGCATTTAATTTTGGGGTATAAACTATTAAGTAATTCCATTTAACAGATCTTGCACCTTTTCGAGAAAAGTACCGCTGACATCAAAACTATACAGGGTTTCTTAGGATAGCCGTTCGTTAGAAGATTGCGTGGTTAGAAAAAAACGTGGAATACTGAATTTTTTGGACTTCAGGGTTATTCAAGATTCTCTTTCATTTTAAAATCTTTTCAAGGTCAATACCACTTGCGGTTATCTCGGAAGTCCTTATTTTAAGTAAAACACCAAGTGTATTGTTTCATTTTTGGATTTCTGAGAAAATTTCATGATGAGTTCCATCAGGTTTCGCTATACCTACTTTCTCCTGTAACTTAAATATCTTGATCCCTTTGGAAATTTACATTTTGAAAAATGTAGTCTTATCTTCAACACTGCGCTTTTTACTCATTTTCGACTGGTGGTAAGCGCTTCTGGAGTAAACGGAAGCACAAGAATGATACCTTCGAAATTCACATCGATAATTGATTTATCGCATACAGGGTGTCCAAAATTTAATGACCAATTACATTATTTTCAATGTTGATAAAGTTCGTTCTTTAAGTGTGATACCCTATATGTTATTGGATGGTTGGATGCAGAATTTGATTCGATCCGTTACAACTTTCCCTATATGTATTTATTTATTTCGGTTTTCTAGGTAATCCATATTTTCTATTTTTTGGCAAAAACCGAAACATCGTTTATTTTTCGAAACTACTAAAACCGCAGAAATTCACTTTAATTAGAACATGAAAACAAAACAGTAACATAATAAAATTTATAACGTAATAACAAATGCAAAACATAAAAAAATTGGAACATAATGATAAGAAATAATAAATTAATGTGAAATTACAATAATTGTTCAATATGACTGCCATTTTGGTTCAAACACTAAATAACTCTGTCATATACTCCTCGCGAAACAGACCTCCGAAATTCATCTGAACTTAGATTAGTAAACGCATCGTGAACACCGTTCAATAATTCCTCTCTAGTCTGTACAGGCCCAGAGTACAGTAGTTCTTTTATACATCAGAGATGAAAATCCAAAGTGTGAACCGTGTGATCTGGGTGTCCAATTTCAAGTCCCTGTGGGTCAATCCATCGATCCTCGAACATCAAGGTCAACTGCTAGCATACAGCTAGGGTGGAATCTGCTGGAGCTCAACTGATACCAACACCAACTGTTTGCTCTGTCAGGTGGAGGCAGAGCATTTAAAAAATCACTAACAAACCCTTTGAGTATCTCCAGACATCGGGCCCCATTCAAATTTTTATCGTACACTTGACTTGCACATGACTAAAACTTGTACCCAGTAGTGGTTATTTCGAATATTCATAATTCCTTACTTGCTGAATTCCACATAATCTTATAAATAACTCGAATCTTCGATCATTTTTATGCACATGAACTCGCAAAAGTCGACTCGTCCTGCCCAATCACCTAGACATAGCCCGTGCACTATTATCTCAGAGGTAGGATTCATTTTATGTTCTCTTAATGTTCTGTGGATTAATGCTCTTGAAATACCCAAATCCAGCACTGCTGCTAGAGTTGAGCTCCGTTGATAAACTTGAAAATAAGTAAATACATTCACCTCGTTATCTTTATTATCTATTACGGGCTTTAGTTGATTTCGAATTGCTCTTACACTCCCAGTTACCATAATCAGGATCCGGACATAGTTCGTTAAATAATCTGCATGTTCGTCTGACAATTAGTTCACATTCACCATGCGTATAAAATAAACTTAACAAACAATTATTGGAATATTCTTCAATATACTTCATTATAAACTGTGCTTGATTAACAAAATCACCAGAACTGTGAGTAGATACCTAACTAATTTGTGAGATGATACTGCTTTGACATAAAATCAACATTGTTTCTATTCCTGTCAAAATCAAGGCTTACTAGGGCTGTGCTGCAGGCTACTAGCGGGGTCACAGGTGGCGGATAGAGAACGGCTTCTAGATTTAGAGGTTAGCTGCGAAATAAGCAGAATATCTGACGAATAAGCACTCTCCGACCAAGCAGACCGAATGATCGCTGGTATAACTGATCCCCTGTATGAATACACCCAGGGGACTCTCTTGCCCTTGGGATGGGAAACTGTCCCAAAAGGCGGATGAATCTACACTGGTTATCGGCATGGGAATGCAGAAGGACACGGAAACCCACTGCATTGAAGGTCTTATGATGGATGAGAGAAGATTTACAAGTGAACTAACAGAAAAATATACAGAAACACAAATAAATATTCAGAAAGAGATAGGCGTAGCTAAAGAAAAGTGGTTAGAAGAACAACGTAAGGAAATTGAGTAAGCAGAAAGGAAACACGACCACTTTAACATGCATAGTAAGACCAAAGAAGCAGTAGGTATTTTCAAACGCAAAACAGTTGGACGAATGATGGAGAAAGAGGTGAGAAAAATGGAAAGACTACATTAAGAAACTTTTTGATGACGAACAGTGGGGTGATCCGAAACGAATAACATATGTAACTGGACCATATATAACAGAGGACGAAGTACGTGTAACAATAATCCTTATGAAAGATGGAAAAATGGCAGATCCAGAAGGAATCCAATCCGAATGTTGAAACTTCTTGACGATAACTCTATAACATGAATAACTAGAATCTTTAATCAAATATATGACGAAGGGGAAATACCCAGAGGATAGCTCAAATCAACCTTTATCGCCATACCGAAGAAACCCAGTGTCAAAAACTGTACCGATTACCGCACGATTAGCATTATGTCACACCTTCTCAAAATCTTCCTGAAAATAATACATAGACGAATATACAAACTTTGTGAAGAACAGATAAATGAAACTCAATTCGGATTTGGCCACTAGAGAGGCTCTTTTGCTATACAAGTAATGTTTCAATGCTGCAGAGATGTGAATGTAAATATTTATGCTGCTTTATGGACTAACATAAAGCAGTCGATAGAGTTAAGAACGATAAACTTATTAATGTATTGCAAAGAATAAGAATGAATGACAAAGATCTTCAAATCACACTCAACCTCTACTGGAAGCAATCAGCATATATTACAATAGATAGAGATAATTCAGAAGAGATAGAAATAAGAGGTAGAGTGAGACAGGGATGTGTTCTATCGCCTCTGTTCTTCAATATTTACTTTGAGCAAATATTCAATGAATCCCTACAAGACATCGAAGCTGGTACATTATTAAATGGAACGAGAATGAATAACATTAGATATGCGGACGATGCGATCATATTTGCGTATAGCTTCGAAGGTTTAAAGGATCTCGTGTCCAAAATTGAAATGGTCAGTCGACGATACGGGCTGGAAATGAATGTATAAAAAATAAAATACATGGTTATCAGTAAAAACACAATTTCACCTGAACCCTTATTAATTAACTCGCAACAAATCGAAAGAGTAACATCAATAACTTACTTAGGTACGTTGATAGTCCATGGTATCATACTAAATAAATAAACAGTAAGATTGAGAAAGCCAGAACAACATTTGTAAACATGCAGAAAGTGTGTAAGTCTTGAAATCTAAACTTGAATACAAAAATTAGACTATTGAAGTGTTACGTGTTTTCTATTCTGTTGTATGGAGCTGAGAACTGGACGCTGACGGAAGCAACAATGAAGAAACGGGAGGCCTTTGTAATGTGTGTTTGAACACCCTGTATATATACGCATTGTTTTTCTATTTACTCAGTTTTCGCTTTCATGCTAACGAAATTTGTTGCTTTTATGTGTCTTCATAAGTTAAATTAAATTGATACATCGTTTGCTTTATATTGTATTTCGGATTAGAATTTGTCGTATTTAGTTTAAAGTGAATTTCTTTGTTAGAATAAATTTAAAATTACGATTGAAATTATATAAATTTTCGTAAGGTTTAAAATTAAAAACGCAATTTGTGATTGAGATACAATTCCAAGTTGGTTTTCATATTAAGTTTCTGGTGCCAAGATTCTGTTGCCGTACAGTTTTCCGAATTATTCTTAATTAAAAATCATTATAGGAGAAGGCAATGTTTAGCTGAGTTACAATGAGTATTAAGGAAAAATAGCTTAACGACAACTTTTTTTCTCGATTGCTGTGAAAGCTGACGTTGCTTTTGCATTCTGATGTACCCTTTACCCTTTGCAGTTCATAGCATGACGTAATTTCTCTTGATCATTTACGGGAAGGCTTATCGTTTCTACCGCGTTTTATAATTTGTATGTATAAGTAGTATGATTGGTTTTCGTTTTTAAAATCAAGTATGGCATAACTAAAGTAGTTTTGAATGGATGTCCTCACTCTTGGAATGTTGCCGTAAGTGCCAAGGCTCGTCGTATACACGAGGGTTGGTGCGTAGAGGTAGTGAAATATTTATGCCTTCCTGGAGGTTAAGTGAAGCTATCGTGGAAATTTGATTTTCGTTACCCTTAATTAGGGAATTATTTTGTGTCTTCTCGCCTCCTGCAGTATTTATCGTACCGGTGTCGTATAGCGACATATTATTCAGTTCAGTGTCGTATGGTGCTGGCCCTAACTCCTTTGGAGATCTTTCTCGCTGGTGTGCAGGTCAAAAGTAAATAGTTCAAGTAAAGTAAATAAGTTAGGGTTTGTTGACGACTTTGTGTAAATGGCCAAGCGCATGACAAACAATTATCGCTGTAAATAAAGAAAGCTTTTAGTTTAAGTGTAACCATAATATCCGTCAAGAATCTTGTAAATATCGTTAATAAGGCGCCGTTTAAATAAATGTACCGAATTTTAAGTTTGAAGGAGTAAAATTAATCAAGTAACGCTTTGTAAATAGTTGTGCATTTACGTTGAATCAAATGAAGAATTAGTTTACGTAGTTTTGGTTCAAGTAACTGTCGTAAATTAAGTTCAAGTAAATATGAATAAGATTTGTCGTTTGTGAAATTTCACATGGAAAGCGTACCGTAATAGTAAACTGTCGAATTATTCAGTACCTGGTAGACCTGTCCGACCGATTATCGTAGTTCAGAGGAGGAAGAACATATATTTGTTGTTGATGTTATGTAAGGTAATGTGTATTTTATTTTTGGTGACAATAATAAAGTGCGTTTTTTTATTCTTGTATTTATGTGGGAGGGTGCAAACGCTTGTTTGTGTAATCTATCGTATAAAGGCCCTTCAGGCAATTTTTGAATCAGGCGTATTCATCCCCACAATTTATTGTTTATATCCTGATTTTTTTTGTTGGTTTATATTACCGACATTTTGTATTATTGCCGTTGTGTTTAATGAAAGGTATTTGTTTATAATACATGGTAACTGACCTTAAACGGCCTTGAAAGTGTTGAGTGAAATTTTATTAGTTTTATTCTAGATTTCTTGTTTTGGAATTGCGAAATTTAATGTTTTCTTAGGTAACTGTATCAAAATTTGAGAAGTAAACATCATAATATGCGACCGTTCTTATTGTTTATAACTGTTTTATTGATAGATATTAATCTATTGTGATTCGTCTTCTGTGCTACAATTTTGACGTAAAGTAATAAGCGAATAGAATTTAGGATTGCTAGTAATTGATGAAAGTTATTTAATTTTTTTTTAAGTGATTAATTAAAGGTAAATTTTTGAGGAATGAGACTAATTATGGTTTGACGTAATGCATTTAGATAACGTAGTATGAATTTGCTGGCTGAAGAGCTGATTGTATTTTTTTTTGTGCATACGACGGTATCTCGAAAAGTTGCGAGATATCTTTCAAGTATTTTTAAAGATATCGACTTATCGATTGAAGACATTCTAGTGCCTGATTTGCCGAACAGGTAAGCGAATATAATTGTTTGTTATGGCAGCTAGGTAACTTATTTTGGAATTTGGGTATTACATCCCGATATCGACGTTTGATAAGTTTTAGAATTTCGTAGATTTTTGATCGCGTTTGTTTAATTTGTGGCGACGTATATTTTTCGTTTTAATTGAATAATTCAATTGTCGTATTTCCAGTTATTTTTGGATTAGTTGAGCTCATAATTTTTGACGTTGATTTATCGAAATATTTAGTGAGTTTTAGATTTTATTTCGCATTTTGCGGCTTTTATATTTAAAGCTTAAGATTTTATTGAAGTTTAGGTAAACCTGGTGTTAATATTTTTGGAGTAGAGTTTGTAGAAGTAGTAGATTTTTGGTTCCTGTTAGACCAATATAACACCAGTTCATGACCTTTTCCGCTATAAATGATTTTAACAGGTAGCGCCTTTTTGACTTTATCTACCGGTTTTGACGACTTTTGGAGTTGCTACCTGTGCCTTTTACGATCTTTAAGTAAGAACCCCGCCTACACCACAGAGCTATACCGTGGCACAAATTGCCTTTACGGACTGGATGCTCTAGTGAGCATTTAACCTGTAACACCTTTGAGATGTGGACGTACCGGCGTATACTGATAATATCTTAGATCGGCTATGTGACGAATGTTGAAGTATGAAGAAGAATGAATAAAACAACAGAAATTGTAAAACCATAAAAATCAGAAAGTAACAATATTTCAGACATATCATGAGGAATGAACAACACTGTGGGATACTTCAACGGATACTACAAGGGAAAGTGGTTGGAAAGAGAGGACCCGGACGAAGGTGCATCTCCTGGCTAAGGGATTTAAGATCTTGGTACTCAATGACAACGACAGACCGCTTTCGAATAGCCGTCAACAAAGTGCCATATTGATCGCGAACATGCGGAACGGATAACGCACATGAAGAAGAAGACTAGACAGGAGTTTTGGATAAAAAATATGGATTAACAAGAAAACCGTTGGAAATAGGTATAGGGAAAGTTATGAAAAATCTATACAGAACCAAATTATGCATACAATAATATACAGGGTGTCACATTCGAAAGAACGGACCTTCTCCACTTTGAAAATGGTGTAATTGGTCATCAAATTTTGGTCACCATGTATGCGATAAATCAATTGTCCATATGGATTTGGAAAGTATCGGTCTACTTCAGAAATGCTGCTTACCACCAGCCGAAAAAAGGTTGAAAATAAGACTACATCTTTCAAAATTTTCAAAAGAATTGGATATGTAAGAAACATTTGCAAAATCGATATAGCGAAACCTGATGGAACTCATCATGAAATTTCCTCAGGAATCGAAAAATGAAATAATAAACCGGGCGTTCCTTTTAAATAATGACCTTGAAAATATTTTAAAATCAATGAGAATCTTGAATAACCCTGAGGTCCAAAAAATTCTACTAACCACGAAGACTTCTAACGAACCGCTGCCTAAGAAACGCGTAATGTTCCTTAATTATTCATATGATTTATTGAATTTTTTATTGATCATTGTAATTTGTATTCTAATTATGTTTATATTGGAATATCAATTTGGACTTTGAAGCACACTTTGCTAAAAGTAGGTAACATTTCAAAAATTTTGGAATAAGGTAAGCAATGATCGTTCATGTATTAACATTGTAAATAAAAACAGAACAGTGACATTAACCTGACTAAAATTAGAAATTGTTAACAGTTACACTTGTGTATAAACAAAAGAATTCTTGTTAAAATATCAAGAACAACAATTATGTGATAAAAGTGTAATGAAAGTGTGCTACATAATTATAAATTAGTGTCAGCTTGTGTATAATTTTCAACAAACAAAAAATGTATGGCTTTTTTAACAGCATTCTCATGTCTTATTAAATAAATAATTATATTTATTAAAAACGAAATCAAGCGATACAATTTTGCGCTACTTACCTATTGAATAATTGAAAATAATTTCTTATTTTGCGATAAACGTGTTAAATTTTACTAACAGTTGGCATGTGTTAATTGCTAATTTTCTCATGTTATACTAATTTTAATCTGCTTAAAACGAAAGTAAACATGTGAATGAATGAAATGCAAATCTTAATAAAAAAATATGTTTATAAACTTTTACTTACATAGACAATGTCTATTAAACAATGGACCATATTTTACAGCGCTTTCTTGGAACAATTTGATTTATAACTTCATTTAAATACCATTTGCAACATTAAGAAATATAATTAGGTAATTGGAAGTTACTGTAAGAGAAAAGAAAAAGAAGTTAATCATAAAAAGTATCAGGTCTAAAATAAATTACTAATTAAATTTTAAAATTTATGTTATTTATATATAAATATATATATATATATATATATAATTAATATATTATATATATATATTTCGTTCATAACAAAATTATAACATAAAATTAGTTTATATTTTAAGTTTAGTGTAAGAATGTGACATAAGGATTATTAAATCAATACTTGGTGGTGCACTTACAATGACAGTAAACATAGTTGGGATACTTTTCAAGTTCCTGCAGTTAGTTCTGATATTTTCTAGATTGACCAAACTGTAATTAATTGTTCGATCAAGTCACGCTTATTTGACTAATGTCTTGGCTTAATATTATTCTTACTTTTCGTTCTCAACTTTAAAAAATGTTTTTAAGTTGTAATTCTATAAACTGGTATTTGCACAGCGAATCAGTTTAGTTCCTGGTTGTTCTGGTTTCTGATGATCCAAACTTAATTATTTTCAATCCTATTTGAAATTTTGGCAATTTCTTCTTTCCTTCAGTCAAGGATTCAGGTCTGGTGAGTTTCCTGGCCAGTCCAGAACCTTTACTTTTTCATCTTTGAGGAATTTTGTGACAGTTTTCGCCTTATGGCAGGGTGCAGAATCATGCATAAATGTAAATCTGCCGTCCAAAAACCATTCCTTAGCCTGAGGCAGCATCTTTGTCCGAAGAATCTTCAAATATTGGTCCTGCCTCATCGTACCTTCAACGATGTACAACCGGCCTGTACCTTGCCAGCTCATAACTGACCATACCATGATGCTTAGGGGATGTTCAACGGTTCTAGCGAGGCAATCGGACTGGTACTTTTCCTCTCGTCGTCACCTTACAAATTCTGATTTGTCCATAAGAATTTATGCCGTGGACTCATCAGAAAAGCAAACCTGGAAACAAATTATTGTTTGGTATCACTGTGTTCATTGTATTTTTTCAACTCGTAATATCATTAATAAACATAATTAGGTGTTCTTACCTTTTTCCAGTCTTCTACTGTCCAATCTTTGTGATTCTTGGCCCATTGGAATCTTTTTTCTCTTCATGGCCTGTGTTTCTTTGCCGGCCGACAAGCTGAGTAACCCATTTCCTTTATTCTTCGACGGATTGTCATTTCCGATATGTTGACCCCTTGATCTTGCATCATTTTTGTTAGGATTCTACAGGGAGCCTTTCTGTTTTCCTTTACGATTTGTCTAATTTTCCTCTCATCCCGGGGTGTAGTAATTTTTTTTCTTCCACATTTACGTATGCGTTAACGAGTTACTTCAATATTTGCTTTAATTTTTTTTTATTCTGTCCACTGTGGCTCTTGACACGTAAGCAATCTTTGCTATAGCTCTATTTGAATGTTTTGTGTGAGCTAAAAGCGTTTTATCTCGGATATCTTTCGTGGGGAAATGTCTTTTGCCTTACCCATAACAGGTAACGTATGGCGAGCAAAATATTATAAAATAACAAAATGTTCCACTAAAAAACCAACAAATCGTACTGACGCTACAAAACAACTCGAAACGCACATACATATAACCTCTTCAACAGATTAACGCTAACTAACCGCCAACGCGCCAAATGACTCACAATGGCAGCGACTTTGGTATAAAGGGTTGCCAGGGCATTATTTTTTCAGTATTTGGTGTGGCAATAGTCAACCAACGTAATAAGTAACAAACCACTGTATTTTATTATCATAGTGATAGGGTTACTAAGTGAAATGTAAAATATTATAAGTGGCTCTAATAATTTGATCAGCCACTGTATATGTATATATATATATATATATATATATATATATATATATATATATATATATATATATATATATATATATATATATTATACAAATTCTTCAAATTTAAAAAGTTACCAAATATTCCTTTGCATATTGGTTTTTATAAATTGAGTTGACAATTAAATTTATGATTGCACTATTTAATAAAAACCTGTGATACATAATAGATACCCTAGATGACCCTTTATTTATTAAAATCTCGTCCTATCATCAATCGTGAGTAAACTATGTACCTTAATACTACAATTTTTTTTATAACATCCTATTTAATTTGCAATCTATACTATGTACGGAGTGACCAACTAAGAATGCGAGGTACTGTATCTGGGAAACTATACATCGTAGAGGATTGCGGGAAAAAAATGAACTAAAACGGCCAATACAAAAACCTGGAAAATATTTTCATGTTTCTGGAATGGACGCTAGTGGGCGTAACTGCAATCTTGAATCTAAAAAAGTGATGTTTCTGTGAATTCTGCTATATTAACCTAATACAAAAATAACTGATCTTTAAAGTTGAGGATAACCTGAACTTTTTTTGTTTGGCACTTTTTGACGTATGTCTAAAAATAAAGTGGTTTCCTTAAATAACCCCCTGTATCTTCGAAACAGCTAAGCCGATTTTAACAAACTTGGGCGCGTTGAAATGAGCTATTCTTGGGCTACAAATGTTATAATACTTGAAGTTTTGTTAGTTTCACATGTCGTCGCTAGAGGGCTTTGTTCGACATTCCGACAGAAACGGTTAATTTTCGTAAAAAAATTAAATGTATTGGTATGACTTTTTTTCATGAACAAGTAGCTAAATGATGCCTAAACAAGCTCGCAAAAACCGCATCTCCATATCTTGTTCCTAACCTAAAATATCGGCCAAAGAAAGCTTTATACGAAAATCCCTTAAATTTTTATTTTTTTAAACTATATTTTTCTGGAATTGTTTCTATTATGTAAGTTGTGGCCATAAAAAGGACCGATTTAAAGGAGGAAGGTTTTTAATGTCCCCGTAAATGCTCGAAATGCTTCAATTTCGGCTCTGAATAGGTTACCTAGAAATTGCGATTTTAAATGTTTGTAAATTTATACACCAGAATAAAATCACGATATATACGAAAAATACAATTAATAGAAGCAGGCAATGGAAACAGATACCTAAACAAAACATACATAATCCTCAAATTGTCAATAGTTGTCAATACTTTCGCGTTACTTTGAGCAATTTTTGTGCTTTCAAAATGCGTTTTACGAATAATGAAGCTGTTGATGTGCTTGCGGTTTATTTTGAATGGCTTCAGAATGCTGCAGTAGCTAAAAGAGTTTACGCGGCTCGATATCCAAATCGGCTCCTTGCGATGTAAGAGTTTTTCCCCGATTAGTGGCGAGCTTACGAACCAGTGGTAGTTTTCGGCCTACGTTTCAACGGCAAAGAATTGGAAGAACACATGAAAATATTAACCGTGTACTGGGCTATATTGAAGGAAATCCTCATGTTAGCGCAAGAGCATTATCCACTGAGTTGGGAATATCACGGACAACGGTTCAAAATATTTTGAAAGACCATAGGTAAGTTCTAATGGCCATCAAAATATATAGGTATTCGTTCAAATTTTTTGAAATTACTTCAAGAATGCACCCATATCATGTCGTTTTGCATCAGGCCTTGAAAGAGGAAGATTTTGATCGAAAGTTAGACTATTGCCATTGGATGTTATGCATGATACGCGAAAATAGAGAATTTTTATTTCAAATTCTTTGGACCTTCAATAGTGACGGGAGAGTCAATCTGCACAATGTGAATTATTGGTCTGCAGAAAATCCCCATTGGTTGTGTGAAGTTCAGCGCCAAAGACGTTGGAGTTTAAATGTATGGTGTGGCATACTGGGAGACAGAATTATTGGGTCATATTTTTTCGAGCAACCCCTAAATGGCAATGTATTTCTTGACTTTTTGGACAATCAATTACCGTTGTTGTTGGAAGATGTGCCTCTGGAAACAAGGCAAAAATTTTTGCAGTTGGATGGTTGCCCAGCACATTTTGCTATTAATGTGCGAGAGAATATTAATGCAGTATTTCAACAGCGGTGGATTGGAAGAGGAAGTCTGTTTCCATGGCCTCCGCGATCGCCAGACTTAACTTGCCTCGATTTTTATTTATGGGGGCGCTTAAAGGACATCATGTTTGGGGTCAACCTACTACTAGAGAGATATGAAAACCGGATTCGTACCGCAATACATAACATACCGAGAGCCGAAATTGAAGCTGCAGTTCTGTCTAGTCATGAGAGACTTCAACAATGCATAGATGGTCAGCATTACGGGGGCATTAAAAACCTTCCTCCTTTAAATCGGTCCTTTTTAGGGCCACAAACTTACATAATAGAAACAATTTCAGAAAAATATAGTTAAAAAAAATAAAAATTTAAGGGATTTCCGTATAAAGTTTTCTTTGGCCGCTATTTTAGGTTAGGAACAAGATATCGAGATGCGGTTTTCGCGAGCTTGTTTAAGCATAATTTAGCTACTTGTTCATGAAAAAAAGTCATATCAATGAATTTAATTTTTTTTCGAAAATTAACCGTTTCTGGCGGAATGTTGAACAAAGCCCTCTAGCGACGACATTGAAACCAACAAAACTTCAAATATTATAACATTTGTAGCCCAAGAATAGCTCATTTCGAAGCGCCCAAGTTTTTAAAATCGGCTTAGCCGTTTCGAAGATACAGGGGGTGATTTAAGGAAACCTTTGAATACCCCCCACCACTTTATTTTTACAGATACGTCAAAAAGTGCCAAACAAAAAAAGTTCAGATTATCCTCGACTTTAAAGATCAGTTATTTTTTTATTAGGTTAATATAGCAGAATTCACAGAAACATCACTTTTTTAGATTCAAGATTGCAGTTACGCCCCCTAGCCGCGATTTCAGAAACTTGAAAATATTTTCCAGTTTTTGTATTGGCCGTTTTAGTAATAACTTTTTTTGCGCAAGTCTCTACGATGGATAGTTTCCCAGATACAGTACCTCGCATTCTTTGTTGGCCACCCTGTACATTTAGCAAATGGTAGAACGATAAAGATAACATGTAAAAGGTTGTCCAGTGGCAAACTTCTGTAACAAGTGGATTATATCCGATATGTGCATTAGGACATCACGAGTAGTACTGGGACACTAGACGCCATCTTGGATTTTGACGTCACAAGCCCGCCCACGTGGGGGACCGGTTTTTCCACCCTTATTTTACGCGCTTACGTGTGGGCGTGTTTTCTACCCCTATTTTAGCACATCCACGTGGGAGACCATATTTTCAACCCTTATTTTTATATACCCTCGTGTGAGACCGGATTTTCCACCCTTATTTTTACACGCTTACGTGTAGGGCGTGTATTTTCACCCCTATTTTTTACACATCCACGTGTGAGACCGTATTTTTCATCCCTAATTATTTTTTATGGTTTCTTTTCGGATGCCTTTTTCAACACTAATTTTTTACACACCCACGTGTGAGACCATATTTTCAACCCTTTCTTTTCGGAGGTCCTTTTCAACCTCTGCTGAATTTTAACCCTTAATTATTTTTTATTAGCTTACTTGGGGCGTATTTTTGAACCCTCTGCATCCCTAATTAAGGTCTTTTTGTAGCTGCTAACGCGAGATGTGTATTTTTAGGGTTAGCGTTGAGCTGGGGGCTTAGGGTGGGGATTGAACTGGGGCTTGGCTTGGCTTAGGGCTGTATTTTAGGGTTAAGGGCTGAACTGGGGCTTGGTTTGGCTTAGGGTTGTATTTTAGGGCAAGGGCTGGAGCTGTGTTTAGAGTTAGGGTTATTTTTATGGTAGATCGTTTTTCTTGTTGTGCCAGCTCGGGCATTGGATCTGTAATTAGGTCTTTTCAATGATACCGCAGGCCATAAAAATGTATATTTGAGTTGACGTGCATTCATTATGCTAAGAAAAAATTTTATTAAAAAATATTTCAATTAATACATTAATACGAGATTACAATAGCATACTTATTTTACCTTGAGAAACAGTATTGAGCATGTTATATATGTAATTTTAACGGAATTTATACAAACTTTTCAGTACCATTATTAACAGGTATTAATGTTTACCTAATACTATAATTCTGATATGGATGGTTGTTTTAAATGTAATTTGTAATAGGAAATTTATTATAAACGAATTAGCTTTAAATTGTTTTTAAATTTCACTTGTATGTTATAACCTTCTACAGGTAATTAAGACGACCTTCACTGCATACTTTAACGAATAACCTTTCAATAGTTAATAGAGTTATTAATACGAAGCGTAAATAATTTATATGGTTATTACCGTAAATAAATGCGAGCTACTAAGCAATGGTGATATAGACTATTGAAAGGTCGTTTGTTAAAGCATGTGAAGGTTGTTTAAACTAACCTTGTATTATACATACAGATGATATTTCAAAAATATTTGTATATTCAACATTTATATTATAATCTACATACAGAATAAAAGCGTCAGCTGATTAAGATGTATTTTGTTAATAGGTATAGACGATCGATAGATTTAATATTTTATTAGGTTTGTTTGACATAACAGTTAGAATATACCGCTATATTTCTCGTTGTTAGTAAGAGTTGTATAATCAATATAAATTTGAAATATTACATTTGCTTTAATTTACATCGTGCTGATTTTCTTTAAGGGTAATGAATTGTTTACAAAAAGGTAAAATGTACGATTTCGTAAAACGAAAATTCAATATACAATTCACGTGCAAGTGATGTTTCGAAAAATATTTAAAATATATTTTGGATTAATTATCACCCTATGCTATTTATTTCAGATTTAAGCTAAATTTTACACACAGGTCTCTCAGAAATAACTCCATTAAAGAAGGTCTTTTATCAGCGAGAGCTGTTTAAGGATGATAGACAAACACATTGTGGCTGAATGGATAAAATATCTAGAACAAATAAAACAAGCTACGTCTGACTTCCAAGAGTTTTGCATTAAAGCTAATAAGGTACCGCTGTAAAGAAACCATGCGTAAATCTACAGTGAGAGATTTACTCGAGGATGCAGGTAACCTTTAGGCATTGTGCGAATATAGTTCTGTAATAGAAGCTGACGTGCGCGTCTCTCTCTCTCTCTCTCTCTCTTCTCTCTCTCTCTACTTCTCTTATCTCACCTCACTCAATCACAAGCACGGACACAAGTTCAAGCCCTCAAACGCAAAAACACTCAAACATACAAATACGAAAATCTGCAAACACACGAAACGAAAAACGAAAACACGCAAACACACCAAACGAAAAAATCCGAAACATGCAAACACACAGACACACAAAATGGAAACACGGAAAATGACCGGCACGAAAAACGAAAACCAAGATTTCGCTAACACAAGAAATCGGAAGAAAACGCGAACCAGAATTTTACAAACACGAAAAACGAAAACAAAGTTTTAGTATGAATCAGGATAGGGTATTGAAGTCTATAAATAAAATAATTCTCTCTGTTTATCTGTTTTATTCCTTATATCCAAAGGGGAGAGTATCAAAATTCTCAATTCTCCGTCGCTTAGAGTAACTTATCCTATACTGTTTAGATTCTGGCCTACTTAATACATTATAACAACTATCTCTAACAATTTTTCTGTCATTATATACAAACAAAGAGTCTTTACTATTACTAAGTACCATATCTTTCATCGCTTCAAAGTTTATTACGCGGGAGTTCTTATAATTTAAGGTAATGCCTTTTACTTTACACAGATTTAATTGTCTGTTCACTGGTAGAAAACACATTATAACTATAGTTTTGGGTCCAGCACTAACAAATTCGGCTATATAACTCCCACCTACGTCTCCAGCTCGTCGGTCATTTGGCCAAGAAATCCCCACATGCTGGGTTCCAGTCGCCGGGTTTTGCGACAAATATCACACTGTCTGTGTCGTAATACAGAACACGTCGGTCTAGTTTCTCAAGTAACTGTATAGCTCTAATCGTGCATGAGCTGTCGTGTATGCGGCTATGGACACATTAATAGTTTTGGTGATTCACCTCCTCGGTCTATCCCAATTCACCATTACAACGTTATCGTTAATAGGTATTATGGATTGTACCTGAACCAATGGATCTGTGAGTAATTTGAAAAGTCCTTTGGTTCAGATACAATACTGCACTGGGTTAAATTTCACGCTGACCAAACTTACCCCAAAAGAATTCAGCATAAGTTTGGCCAGGTACCTTAAACCGGGTTCTTCTTAATATTACTAGGTCTAACCGAATCCCTCTTTCTCATAATACTCTGTCACGTACTGAGTTTTCTCGATTTCTGAGTGCAATGACTAGGCCACCCTGAACATTCCTGCTTAAGTTTCAGGAAATTATCTATGTACCCGCTAAATAGCCCACCCTGTTTCGTTGCTCTGTCATACGTGGTTACCTCGTATTCCCAAATTTCGAAAACATGTAAAACTTTATAGTTTTTAGAGATAGCCTTACGCAGTTCGTCAGCTACAAATGTTCCAACGAAACTGCGCTCAGCTTCACTATGTCCACACACCTTGATTTAATTCAACACCGCACGTCCTACACAATACAAACATCAACTTGCCGTGCATTTTTAACGGTAAAACAGGGTGATAGAGATTAGAGGGTGGTAGTACTCTGCATTTAACTAAACCCTCCACCGTGTCTAATGAAATGTTCTTACATTCTAACCCTACATGAATTTTCGGATGACCTATGGGATATTTACAATATTTATTTACAAATGGGTATAATGAGCACACGTCATAATACATTATTTTCTCAGTAATACCGTCACACTGATGATAAAGCTTACTAGCGTTAGTGCGGCCTCCGTAAAACGCATCGCGTGGGTTTAAGGGTTCATCATCTTGATGACCTAGACTCTGAATAAACGTTCTCAATTCATCGTTAACGAGTATTTGTTTTTTAAAATCGCATTCGCGCATCTCAACTAAATTATATCCACGTTCGCGTATAAACTGGGACCGCGCGGCCGTGTTCTCATTCCGTGCAAGCATGGAGGTACTTACACCAAGTTTCGGATCCATGTTGGCCTGATTGAAACATTCCTCGCAACCGTGCCAGTAACAGCCAAGAAATTCAAAAACGGTGTTTGACTCTGCGCAATACCCGTCGACCTTAACACCTTCAGGTGTTCTAAATTCGAGATTTCCTGCGTGCTGTATGGTCACCTGCTGAGAATGTTCCACCCAACGTAACCATTGTATCGCGATTTTGGATTGATTGTCGGCCCGTCTATAACCACCTTTCGGTATAAGTCCTATAGTGTTTTCTCTGAGGAAACGTCTGCGAAACACTTTATTGCAAGCGCTAGCAATAGTGGTCGCCTCCTCGAACGGATCGACTTTATTTTGGGTCGTGAAGGTGGACCAGAAACTAATGCAACCTTTAACAAGGATCTTAACGTCCATCAGGCAATATTTCTCAATCTCCTCACTCATCTTAAAACATAATTACTCTGGGTCGTGCCATTCTAAAAGTTTTGTCGATCACCGCTGACATCTGATCTGCACAATAATATTCCAGTGCTGGCAGAGGACCCTCGTAATTCTGGTTCACGGATGAGTTGAAAGATATGGAAATAACCTTTGGACTCGGGGAAATTGAAGGTTTTGGAAATGCCGAGAGCGGTGATGGATAAAATTAAGGAATCAATGAATCTAATATCGTCACACTGAATAGAAATTAATTTTAAGCCGTTGCAGATGACTTTTGGTCTCCACTGATTATTATTAGCTAGCATGCATCTAAGCACAAAACACCCGTCGTACCCTTTCATGTTATGTGCGATGCATGTAACTTAAATTTTCGCGCTCTCTCGGCAACATATGACAAGAAGGATTCAACAGGGTTTTCCTGAAAATGTGCACTCTCTCTACATACTGAGCACGGCTCATCTAAATTGGCGATGTGCTGAATACAAGTTGAACAAACATTCGCGGCCACGCATAGATTGGGCTCATGCAGAAACCTATCATTCGTTCCCTCACACACTTTTTCTTGCATACACTCCAAATCGTAAAGATAAACATAGATGGTTTACCATTACCGCTGCACGTCGAGCCTTGTTAATGGCCATGTAGCAAAGATGACCGATAGGTTTTTCGCTCATACATGTAGGGCAGCGACTGTATCCGCATCTATGTTTACCCTTTACTTCACTTGTTTTAAGACATTTTAAACACCTACGCAATTTTTCGCATACTTTAGTATCCTGGTGGTTTTAAGACATTCCTGACCGTAAAAATCTCTGCAATCATGCAAGTAATTTTCGGGTTTTCAATAGAACATGGCGGCTTTTGATGACATGCGGGACACTGGTACATACATTTCATATGTTTCCTTTTGTCATTACAACGTTTTCTACATTGCTCGCAGTAATAACCACAAGTAAATGCGGACGTGAGACTGGTAATTACGTTATAGTGTTCATCTTCTAATATTAAATTTAAAACTACTCTAGCTGGTTCCCTAGGGCCTCAAAATAAACTGAATCACCTATACGCGAATTATAAACTACAATGGTATATGAATCTAAATGATTTTGAAATGCCTGATATGCTCGTAACTACCGCCCTGACTAAGATCTACACCGCTGTCTTGGCAGAGCTGTATGGCTCGTTCCTGAAGTAAGGGTAACCCAATGCTAGGCTACTCCGTATTGCATCGTTATTTTTAAATGCAATACCTATAACTAGACGCGAGCCAAACAATTATTATCGTTAATTGTTGATGGCACAACAATGATACCGCGTTTTTTCGCTTTACAGAAATCTGCAAATTTTAACCCTGTCAGGTTTTTGCGCCCATAGCCTACAGGTAACGACACTCTATCAACGTTTAAAACTAATAAGTCACTCGAGAAAAAACTAGCGTTACTCTGCATTACCTTTTCCAGTAGCGACATTATCACTTTCACCGACAACTGGTCCACTCTTCTGAACGAAATGCCTATTGGTTTATCGGGGAAGTTCGGGTTCCTTAATGTTATTCCAGCACGGTCTGAAGGAGCCGCATCCTTCACTATGTATGAGTACAGTTCCTCAAAGGCGCTCTGTAAATATGTGTATTAGATAAATTTTTAGTAAAATGGTATATTTTACCTGTAGCCACGTTAAGGGATTATCCTTGCACGTCTCGTCATTGAAGCTAAACCGTAGCGTTTTACACGTTGTATTGAATTTTTTAATAAATTTACTATTTGATTCCCCCAGTATATTAATATGGTTGAACCCTGAGGATGGTCCGGCCTGTTGCTGGGAACCTGAACCCGATTGGCTTTGCTGTAATGTACTCATTCAGTAATACAATAGAAAATGAGAAAAGACATACCGTTATCAGATCCTCCGCATCTGTAGTTTCCATAATCTCATCAAACACATCAGCCATATTTATCTGAGCAGCACTATAAAATAATAATTAAAACTTAAAATAAAACAAAATATATACTTACATAGCGCCAGCCCGTTGTGCAGCCACCACAAAATCATTATAAACATTTATCGAGTCGATAGTGTCATTTTCACACAACATTTTATAAGTAACGATATTGTATGCGTTTTCAAACCCTCGTCGATTAACGCACCAGCACTGAATAAGTTCAAAATTTGATTAACTGAGAAAGATTCCATAGCTATGCTCTTCAAAACAGAACTAAATTAATTAACCTAGCGCATGCTTTATAGTATTTTACAGGGTCAAAGGTCAAATTAAGTCATTAAAATTCACAAGGATAACTTCAGGTTATCTACAAAACCTATGACTAACTAGCTTCAAGGTCAACTTGTTTCTCATAGGTGTTTCTCAAGGTGGAATAAGTAGCTATTGTAATTTCGTATTAATGTCTTAATATAAAATATCCTTAACCTTTTCTTAGCATAATCCAATACACTCACATGTACATTTTTATAGTCCGAGGTCATGCGCAAGGCTAACTTCAAGGTAGACTTCAAAACCTATAAATAACTAACTTCAAGGCCGTCTTCAAAAGCAGAACTTACAGCTAACTTCAAGGCCGTCTTCAAAACCTATAAATAACTAACTTCAAGGCCAACTTGTCTCTCATAGGTGTTTCTCAAGGTAGAATAAGTATGCTGTTGTAATTTCGTATTAATTTATTAATTGAAATATCTTTAATAACATTTTCTCAGCATAAACCAAACTCAAAATGTACATTTTTATAATCCGAGGTAACGCGCAAGGCTTGTTTCAAGGTTAACTTCAAACAGGACTTACAGCTAACTTCAAGGTCGTCTTCAAAACCAATGACTAACTAACTTCAAGGCCAACTTGTTCTCTAGGTAAAATAAGCATATTTATCTTTTAACAAAAGACTTATTGTTTAAGGTGAAGTTAGGTAATAACATAATTTGTACATACGACGCAAAAATTGGCATTAAAGAAATGTAATAATCTTAATTTTTATTTTAGCTAAGCGAATTATTATTCATTACGGTATAAACACTTATTGTTAAACTAGGGCAGGCGTTTAACGTCCTTGGAAAAATAATTTTAACTATACCCATATAAAATCTGAAATATAACAATAAAAATGTATTTAAAGATTACTATCAAAGTCTATTCTGTCCTGTGATTCTCATAATTAAGTTTTAAATCAAAGGTGTTAATCATCTTGTTAATATCAAGGCGTTTCCTTCTTTTAATTGTATGATTCATTTACAGAAGTCCACTAGATAAACATTTCGAAATACTACCTGGTGTGTTTTAATGACCTTGCAATTAGGAACAGCTGATAATTCCATTAAAATGAAACGTTTATAACTTTACATGAGTTCAAGGTAAATAAAATGCAGTACAATGATTATATAAACTAGTGAAGGTCGTTATTATTTCGTGTATAAGTTGAAGTTATGTAAGTGAAGGCTACAACCGGTAATTAAAAAGAGAGGGTAAAACAATTTAAAGCTAATTCGTTTATAATAAATTTCCTATTACAAATTACATTTAAAACAACCATCCATATCAGAATTATAGTATTAGGTAAACATTAATACCTGTTAATAATGGTACTGAAAAAGTTTGTATAAATTCCGTTAAAATTACATATATAACATGCTCAATACTGTTTCTCAAGGTAAAATAAGTATGCTATTGTAATCTCGTATTAATGTATTAATTGAAATATTTTTTAATAAAATTTTTTCTTAGCATAATGAATGCACGTCAACTCAAATATACATTTTATGGCCTGCGGTATCATTGAAAAGACCTAATTACAGATCCAATGCCCGAGCTGGCACAACAAGAAAAACGATCTACCATAAAAATAACCCTAACTCTAAACACAGCTCCAGCCCTTGCCCTAAAATACAACCCTAAGCCAAACCAAGCCCCAGTTCAGCCCTTAACCTAAAATACAGCCCTAAGCCAAGCCAAGCCCCAGTTCAATCTCCACCCTAAGCCCCAGCTCAACGCTAACCCTAAAATACACATCTCGCGTTAGCAGCTACAAAAGACCTTAATTAGGGATGCAGAGGGTTCAAAAATACGCCCCAAGTAAGCTAATAAAAATAATTAAGGGTTAAAATTCAGCAGAGGTTGAAAAGGACCTCCGAAAAGAAAGGGTTGAAAATATGGTCTCACACGTGGGTGTGTAAAAATTAGTGTTGAAAAGGCATCCGAAAAGAAACCATAAAAATAATTAGGGATGAAAATACGGTCTCACACGTGGATGTGTAAAGAATAGGTGAAAATACACGCCCTACACGTAAGCGTGTAAAAATAAGGGTGGAAAATCCGGTCTCACACGAGGTATATAAAATAAGGGTTGAAAATATGGTCTCCACGTGGATGTGCTAAAATAGGGTAGAAAACACGCCCTACACGTAAGCGCGTAAAAATAAGGGTGGAAAAACCGGTCCCCACGTGGGCGGGCTTGTGACGTCAAAATCCAAGATGGCGTCTAGTGTCCCAGTACTACTATCACGCTTACATACTAAGGACTTAAACTAACATAAACATGCAAATCAGAATCTGGTAGGCAGATCATTGGGCATATATCGTTTCAACCTCCTGTTGACTATGGGTTGATTTAGGAGATTCACTGTTAGGTCATTAGGTGAGCACTGTGTCCCATTTTAGGTGAGACTGCAGGGTTTCTCGGCTATTAATAAAGATAGAGCCTTGCGGTTTTCGTGAACCGTTACTACTTTTTTGTGAAACGTTTAACGCCATCAATATATTTTTTGAAACTTATTTGCATTCTAAGTTACAAGGCGATGTTGAAAATTTCTACTATTTGGGAGTACCATGTATCTCTACTATTGCAAAAGTTATCAAAGAGGTAAGAACGTTAACTGATATTTTGCGATTGTCGTATTCAAAAAAATTTTTTAGGGTACCGTTTTCAAGATATAACCCAAACTTATAGTTTTTTAAGAGAACACCCTGTATATTTATAGCCCGTTAAATTTGTTATTTTTTTCTCTTTAAAGTGATGTATAACATTATATACTTATATTTATTATTAATCTCCGAAATCATTAAAAACAGTAAAATATTAATTTTTTATAGGTTGGCCATGCTATTTGTCGTTCTCTTTAATATTTTTGCCTTAAAAAAAAGTAGTTAATTCTCTATTTCTATTTGTTGTGGTAAGTATCCAAAAGTTATAAAAACTTTATTTTATTAAAATAACTCTAATTCTAATTTAAATTCACTATAATAATAATAACACATGTATCAAGTGGTTAGGGAAACATATGAACATCTACACAGATATTGTTGAATCTGTCAAAGAAAGTATTTAATATTTAAATTCTTGTTTATTTAAAATTATGGCTGGAATAGAAAGATTTTCAAACCCTGAGAAGTGTGATGTAGTAAAAAGTTTAAACCAGTGCAACGACAGTGTCATCGAAGCTTTAGAAATGTATTTGAACAGGTAGAAAAGTAGTTATTAAATTTAATAGTTTTACATATATTTGTTTCTTATTTTAATTTTAGATATCCAGAAAGACACCAACCAAGCCGAAATACTATTTATAGACTAAAATCAAATTTAATAAATTATGGATCATACTTCAAGCCACGATCACAAAATTACAATAAGGATAATCTCGCGAGGAACAGGAAATAAAGCTTTTGGCATACGTTCAAGCAGTCCCCCAAACTTGTGACGGAAACAGGGGTAACACGAACAAAAGGATTTTACGTAAGCATAAAGGGCATAGCTGGATACGAACGTGAAAAGTCCCCCTTCCTGAATATACCTTTGACATAGACCATTCGACTTGGTATCAACAGGAGATCAATTAACCCAAGTTTTAGTTCTCAAGGTCGCCGCTAAAGGACGCAATGGCCCAAAATCGGTTATTCGGTATTTTAACGATTTCTCGAGCTAGAGTCAACATTTTTCGATGGGGTTTATGGCATTCGATTGGTCTCAGAAGCGTGGATCAACTCAACTTTTTTTCCTAAAAGTGATTTTTGGCGCCAATTTCAAATTTTTCGAGCCCTGTATCGCCCACGTGTTAAAGAGGTGCCAAAAACTATTTTAATGTTCTTTGTGATGGTGCATCGCAAAAATTATTTTAAGTGGTGCAAAAGGGCTAAAAAAATTAAAATCCTTCTCTTGGCCATTTTACGCGATATATCACAGTAATATAACCCAGATTTCTGTTACATACCTTTTCACTCAAGTTTTTCAACATTTATGACATTCATGACATTCCAGCATGCTTGTTGAGCTGTTTCACTAATTACAACAATAAGGGGGAATGCAAGCTCGTAAAATAATGCGGTGAACATTTAATACATTTTTCCCGTTATATAATGAAGTCCGAAGACGTTTATGCTCAATCCAGATTGTGGAGAACCGCCATAAACTATCATAAATTGACATAGTTTGTCATAGTTCATTGTGGTTTGCCATAATTTGTTATGGTTCTCTGAATTTTTCTCAGAATTCTTCACTTTATCAGTATCACTATAGTTTACCATGGTTATGTGTGGTATACTGATCATAAACTATCAATTTTTACTGGATACGATTATAGATTGGAATAGTTTTCCATGGTATTCAATAGTGTCTACAGTTTGTGATAGTTTCTCATTATTTTCCATGGTTTTCCACAATTTACTCATTTTTATTCTGAGTTTTCCTTAGTTCATTATGGTTCTGTGTAATTGTCATAGACCGCCAATACTTACTATCAGCTGTCACTTGACATAGTTTTCCCCGACGCCCACAATGTTTTATTAACTTTCCCTTTCTCTTAGATAGTAATTATCAAGCCATCCTATGGAAACAGGTTATTTATGGAAAAGGTATAAATAATAACAAATTATTCGAAATTTTATTTTATGGACGATGAATCATAATATTTATTAAAAAGGTATGTATGAATGTAGTCCTGCAAAATGTCACAAACATAGTATAAAATAAATAAAAATTGAGAAAACATAGCTCAACGGATATCTGGAATAGCATAACTAAGGAACAGGAGTTTGCTACAAAGGAATCATGTTAAATAACAAAACAATAACATTTTTTGAACATAATAAATACAAATTACCAAAATTAAGAGCGGTTGGTTAGACGCTATAAAAAACCATGATCAAATGGTCTAATAGAACCGTTGGTATTATAATTTATTACTTATAATCAGTATCTGGTTCATCTTCGTCAGAGTCGTCAATACACGCTACTATATTGTCTTCCAGAAAAGTTTTGGATAAAATCTCAGCCGGTCTCAGAATCTAGTCTTGATATCTGCCATTTGAAATTAAAGCTGCAACATGCGTACAGCATCCTACTGTTCGATTTTCGTTCGGGCAAAAACAACAATATCTCGGGATGCTTCCGTGTCCAACTTCATTTGGCGTATATTCTATGATACAGTATTAATACTTTTTATATTTATGCCGAGATGGTACGGAAACTTTTATTATATTGTTTGTCTGCAAATTGTAACCCACCTTCAGGTTGTTATGCTCATCCAAGATCTCAGCAAGGCCCCGGCATATCCAACGGGTATCCATTAGTCGTACAAACTGTAAATGGTTTACAAAGCGGAACTTTTTTTTGCATTGAGAACGATTTTCTTTGATATGCATTGTTAGAACTTTTTTCATGGCGAATGTAGGTCCCATCACAAATAAGTATCAATTTGTCAGATTGCTGCAACTCTTTGGTTATGAGAGATATGCGATTTTGGATAATATTTTCTCGAGAATTATTTCCAAACCCGATTTTTTTGGCAGAATGTCTTTCTCAAAAGGTTTCATTACCGATTTCTTTATATCCGAGATTTGTTGCGAATACTCTAGTCCAAGACAAGTATGGAGGCAAGTAGTCGATTAGAACTACCAGTCCTGAGTTTGAAGAGAAAAACTATTAGGGCTTGTCTAACTGTTCTAACATCGGTATTTCTCATAGACGTTAACATATTCCGTAACTGTGTCTCTTGTTCCCATGACAAACCCGTGAAAACTTGAAGATGTTCCTCTGAAAAATTAAAACCACCAAGTTGGCACATTAAAGTCCGGTATGCTAAATTAGCCATTTTGTCCATAAAAAGACGGATTTCGGATACGCGAAAGAAACTACTTGTATTCTGGATTCGAAAAACCTCATTATTATAAAAACGATTTTTCAATAAATGTTCTTGGCAGCATACATTTTTAATGTAACGATCAGTCTATCTGTAAATACTTGCAACCTGGGTACCAACGGAACGGTAATGAGATTTGTAGTAGCTTTATAACCACAAATGAAACAGTACTTGTGGCTTGATGTTACACGAGGAAAACTCAACTCTAAAAGCTCATTTTGATCGTTTGCATTATTTGAGCCTTTACATTGCAGAATGAATGATGGATCTTCTGTTGAGGAATCAGTTTTAAGTCGGATGATTGTGGAGTTAATGATCCATAGCATTCTGGTAATTGACTATTTCTTGTTTCCGTCTCTGGGATATAAATTCTTTTTCCTACAAAAATCGCATACATCTCCCAGGGGCATACTGGGATACAAAACTTTAGCTCTGAATAAATCTTCACGCTTCTCGATGACCCATGTTCTTTTTACAATCAACTTATGAAAGTACTTTGGACAGACAGCACACTTCTTGTTTTTTGCCGAATCGGACCAACATCTGACATGGCGGAAGAACAGCGGAATCAGTGGAGACCGAACTATCAATAGATTCAGAATTACATATAATCAATTTATTTTGAATGCGAATAACTCCAAAACGCTTGGACTTAGGTATAGCACATGCTACATGACAAATGTTTAGAATTGTAAGGGTAATCCAAAAATGCAATAAAAAAAATTGAGTTGCAATTTGAAAAAAAAAATTTTTTTTAGCAAATCTTTTTTGAGACACCCTGTATAAAATTTTTTTTTTTCGCAAAATATGCCCCGAAAAAATATAAAATCGACGGGCCCGAGCGATTTTTGAAAAAAATTGTGCTTTACGAGATATTGAATCTATTCCTTTCTTTACGACCACCTGGTATATATTACGATGTTTCATCAAATAAAACATTTAATTTGAGAAAGGGAAAGTCCATATGGCATTTTGGGCGTTGATAGCCGCATGACAACATTCCTCTTATTAAGAGCCTGTCTTCCCGAGGTTCTCCTGATAATAATTTACCTCCACCTTCAAGGAGAAGTTATTTGAAGCTTTCCTGGCAGAAAAATCTTATTATCGCCGAGTTTTTCACAAATAATAAGATTATTCTGGAAGGAAAACTCAGGAGAATCTCGGAAAGAGCGACTATTTTGATTTTTGCCTTGAACCGTCTCCCATATCAGTTTTCCACTTTTTTTCCAAGAGATGGAGTCACCTTAGTTACGCATCATTCCGACAAGTTCTTAAGTAGTAACTGCTCCACCAGAGATGCTTAAGTATGAAGTGTTAAGTATGTATTCAGATTGGGAAAAAATATGCCAAATTGGGACAGCTAAGAGTAAGCACAATTATACAGAACCATAATGAACTAAGGAAAACTCAGAATAAAAATTAGTACATTGTGGAAAACCATAGAAAACAGTGAGAAAGTATCACAAACTGTAGGCTCTATTGAATACCATGGGAAACTATTACAATCTATAATCGTATCCAGTAAATAAATGATAGTTTACGACCAATATACCACACATAACCATGATAAACTATAGTGATACTGATAAAGTGGAGAATTCTGAGAAAACCATAACAAATTATGGCAAACTACAATAAACAATCACAAACTATGTCAATTTATGATAGTTTATGGTGGTTCTCCACAACCTTGAATGAGCATAAACGTCTTCGGACTTCATCATACAACGGGAAAAATGTATTAAATGTTCACCGCATTATTTTATGAGCTTTCATTCCCCCTAATTGTTGTAATTAGTGAAAATGCTCAACAAACATGCTGGAATGTCATATATGATTAATTATATCAAGATATTTAATGGTCTGGCAGTCGTAAATGTTGAAAAACTTGTGTGAAAAGGTAAGTAACAGAAATCTGGGTTATATTACGTGATATCGCGTAAAATGGCCAAAGGGAGGATTTTAATTTTTTTAGCCGTTTTATACAACTTAAAATAATTTTTGCGTTGCACCATCAAAAAGAACATTATAATAGTTGAAAAAGAAATTTTTTTGGCACCTTCAACACATGGGCGATCCAAGGCTCGAAAAATTTGAAATTGGCGCCAAAAATAGTTTTAGGCTCCAAAAATCGGAAAAAGAATTGAGTTGATGCGCGCTTCTGAGACCAACCGAATGCAAACCCCATCGAAAATTGTCGACTCTAGCTCGAGAAATCGTTAAAATACTGAAAAACCCTCTAGCGGCGACCTTGCGAACTAAAACTTGGGTCAATTGATCTCGTGTGGATACCGAGTAGAATAATATATGTCAAGGGTGCATTCAGGAAGGGGATTTTTGACATCCTTATCCAGCTATGCCCTTTAAACCATATAAGATCAATCTTGTACAACATTTACATCCCGGTGATCCAGGGAGAAGGATCATTTTTGCAAATGGTTTTTGGAACAATGTCGAATTGATAATAATTTCGCACGAAATGTGATTTGGTCAGACGAAACCTATGTCAGCAGCGCTGAAGTTTTAATAGACATTGGTACCAGGAAAATCAACACATTACTTTTGAACACCATCAACAGGCAAGATTTGGTTTTAGTGTTTCCTGTTTCATATTTGGAACACATATTTATTATATTTTGAAGGAGGACTCACTTCAAACAAATATATAGATATTTCGGAAGAGATTTTACCCCAAGTATTACGTGATGTGCCGCTGGCTAACCGAAATTCAATGTTCTTTCAACAAGATGGAGTCCCTGCTCACAATCCTGGAATAGTGAAAGGATTTTTGGATCCCAACTTCCATGATCGTTGGATTAGAACAAATGGGCCAATTCGATGGCCTGCAAGGTCACCAGAATTGTCAATTTTGGATTTTTTTATATAGTCATATTTAAAATATCAAATATACAAAAAGCGTCACAATAATATCGACGAACTTTGTGAACCAGCAGAGCAGGCATTTCGCGATTTATATGCGATTTATATCACCCCTAAAACTGTCAAACGCGTTAAGAAGAACACGAAAAGTACGCGATTTATGTGTAAGAGAAAATGGTCATCACTTTGAATAGTTTTATTAATCATATTTTATTCAGTGTTTCAAATTGTAAATGTCTTTATTTTTTTTATGATTAATTGAGTATTCAAGTATGTTTAGTTTTTTATACCATAGCCAACCTATAAAAATTCATATTTTACAGTTTTTAATGATTTCGGAGATTAATAATAAATATAAGTTTATAATGTTGTAATACATCATTTTAAAGAGAAAAAAATAACAAATATAATGGGCTATAAATATACAGGGTGTTTCATTAAAAAAAGTATAAGTTTGGGTTATAACTTGAAAACGGTACCCTAACAAAATTTTTTGAGCACGCAAATGAATTGTTCGCAAAAATATCTATCAGATAACATTCTTACTTTTTTGATAACTTTTGCAAAAGTAGAGATACAGGGTACCCCCAAATAGTACAAATTTTCAAAATCACCCTGTAACTTAGAATGAAAATGAATTTCCAAAATATTTTGATGACATTAAACGTTTCACAAAAAGTAGCAACGGTTCACGAAAACCGCAAGGATCTATCTTTATTAATAGCCGAGAAACCCCGCAGTCTCACCCAAAATGCGACACAGTGTATTGTTGGCTGAAATTTCGTATTTCTTCTTTAACCAAGGTGCATTCACTATTATTCTCAGTACTTTGGCTTGGATGTAGAAGCTGTGCCCCAGAGCTGAATTTCGTAAGACCAAATTGGTTTCAATATAACTTTGTAACGCAGCAGCTTATTTTCTATGGTAAGTTTAGAGGTACGTTCAATGAACGCATCTTGGTGAGAGCCAGTCCGAGCTGTTTACGTTTACTAAAGATGTGTTTTCTCCAGTTGAGCCTCCTATCGACATATAGTCCTAGGTATTTGGCTTCTTGTTGTGGCAGCTGTTGATTGTTTAGTTGGACAAGGGGGCAGGTTTCCCTTGGTGTGGTAAACGTCACATGGACAGATTTGGTTGTATTTGCTTTTATTCTCCATTTCTTTTGCCATGCTTCAATTTCATTTAGATTGGTTTGCAGTATCTGAGAAGCAATTACTGGGTCAGTATCAGAAGATAGAACAGTTGTGTTGTCTGCAAAGGTTGCTGTAGTGACATTTGCTGTTATAGGTAGGTCTGCGGTATATAACAGATAAAGTAGTGGTCCCAGGACACTACCTTGTGGTACTCCAGCATTTATAGGGTAGAGTTCTGTGTACTCAGTATCAAGCTTGACCAAAAAGTGTCTATTATGGAGATATGACTTAAGCATAATAAAATAATTTATGGGGACACGTAACTTGAATAAAAGACCAGTGTGCCACACTTTATCTCAGGCCTGAGTTATATCCAACAACGCTGCAGAGCAGTATTGCTTTTTTTCATGGCTTTCAGTTATTGTTTGCACGACACGATAAACTTGTTTAACAGTGGAGTGCATCTGTCTATATCAAATTGGTGATCAGGGGTTGATTCGGTATTTTCAATAATCGGAAGTAGTCGGTTTAGTAGTAGTTTTTCAAAGACTTTGGAGGTTATGGGCAAGAGGCTAATGGGACGATAGGATTTTAAGTCATCGGGTGGCTTTCCAGGTTTTAGGATTAGAATCATCTGTGCTACTTTCCACTGGGCCGGGAAATACCCAACTTGCAAAATAGCGTTGTAGAGTTGTGTGAGATACCTTACCACCATAATAGATAGTTCTTTGAGTATTTTCCCAGTTAGCAGATCGTATCCCGGTGATTTTTTTGGGTGTAGCGTTGCAATAACTTTTTGCACATCTGTGATTTTGAAGAGTTGAGCTGGCAGATCAAGCTGATAGGCTGCTTCTAGAGTTTTGATTAACTCAGTTTCTTCTTCAAGTTGATTTTCTGAAGGGTGATATTTGAAAATCTCTGCTAGGTGCACTGCAAATGCTCGCGCTTTTTCTGATTTGCTTCTTGCCCAATTTCCCTGGGGTGTTTTGATGAGTGGAGAAGCTTTTGTAACTTGTTTTAGTTTTCGAATTATTTTCCACAGAGAATAATCGGTGGCTTCAGTGGGCGAAAGCTCTTTCAGGAATGATTGCATGCATTCGTTTTTGCTGTTATTCAGAAGTGTTTTGAGTTCATGCGTGGCTGCAATGAGTGCGCGTTTACTTTCCGGTGTTGTAAATGCATGTGTGTTAGAATGATAACAAAATTTATATTAAAAAGTAATCAATTCATGAATTGAAACAGAAAAAATTAGTTGAATTAAAGTCATACGCTACTCAGGAAAATAAAAGAAGTGCAACAATTTTACTAAGAACTGAAATAATGGAGGTAAGGGAAAAAACAAAACATAAGTAATACTATATTTTATACTAATAAATACAAATTAAGCAAAAATAATTAGGTCGTGATCTAAAACAAAAAAAAATCAGTTCAATTAAAATAATAAGTTATATAGATGTACCCTGACCAACCACAAAATCATATCGATGTACGCGGCTATGAATAATTGAAATTTATTGCAAATATTTAATACGAGATGGGTCCCACTAAATGAGGTTCCGTCCCCTTCCATAAAAACGACATCGTACTAAAACAAAAATTATTTAAAACTGAAACGACAAAAATTACTCACTTCCGGAAATATATTAGTAACTACTTCATCTGAAAATTGAAGTTAAAAAACTAAATTACGTTTAATATTCTACTTACCCTCTTCCGTTCTGTTGAATCCTAAATAAACAAGTTTCAGTAAAAAAAATGTTTATAAATTTTTCTTACCAGCCATTATTTTAGTAGAGGAAGTAAAATGGGTATATGTCTGGAATATGATATTATAATGTAAGGTGAACAACATTATTATATAAATTTTCCATATGAGTATGCGTAAGTAAAATTATATTATAAGTAACTATAAAAGACGTACGTGCATGTAAATATAAAGAGACATAAAAGAAACCAACGTGGACGTGCTCTAGCTTAGGGGTGGTGGGGGTAGAGGGAGAGGGACTCATGTAAGTCCTAAAAAACGCGCTCTTCAATTTTTAAATTTGCCCATAGGTCCAAATCGAAATTAATATTTTTGAAAATGTGAGTGCATGTTACAAGCGACACTTTATCTATTGCGTTTTTTAATTTGTCAAAAATATGAAAAATGGCCCTAAAATTGACCTATACAATTTTGAAACGATAAACCAGAACTTTTTTTTGCTTTACTTACTTATACTCATCAGAAACAACTTACTGCACGATTTCAACAAATTTAATTAGTTTAGAACCACCAATTTTTTAGTTCCAACGCGATGTAAAATTATATATGTAATTTCATGTAAAATCAGTACTATCATTATAGTACTGATTTTACATGAAATTACATATATAATTTTACATCGCGTTGGAACTACATTTTATTCATTATAAAATGTACTTCAACAGAAAGGAATGTGTATGGTCAGCATTTTCAATGCAAGATATAATTACGAGCGTTTTTCCAACCTTATCTAAACCATATAGTTCATTATCATTTTACAAGTTTTACTCATTTATTACTATATTACTTATATTTCTTAAATTTTTATGTAACCAGTAATTAACATAACACTGTTGATTTCATTATTTGAAAATGAAACTTTACTTACTATTAAAAATGTACGTTAGTACAACTTCGTATTTCCCATTTGTAATTCATATAATTTTAAATTAATGATTATTCCATATAAGTTATATTTTTTGAGCGCAATATTTTAAATTAAATCAATATTCATATATTATATAATGCAGTAAAGCATCTTCGTTTAATGATTAGAATTAATAATAATTTTTAATTACATCTTCGTTTAGTTTAAAAATTGTCATGTATATTCAATTCCGTTAAGCATCTTTATTTCATTTTGATTTTTACGTATTAGAAACACATAGGTAAAATTTTGTTTAAAGAATGCGGTATACACCACTTCACAAATTTTAATAAACTAAGTTTTCAGGGCCATTCTTTTACAATATTTAAAAATTACGGCAAACAATATTACAACAGTTCACAAGAATAAATAACAATTTTTTTCTAAAATAAGGTATTTAAATCTATTCAAATTTTACTAACAGATCATAAGTTTTTAACTTTTGATTTTAGTTCTGCCAGTGTAACACGAAACACATCAATGTCTAGATTGTTAGAAATTTTACAATAATGCATTAATAACAGGACCTTAGTTTAATCTTGCTTTTTTCAGCATACGCTGCACTTCATACAACTCCAAATCATATTTTAACTTCTTTATTCGCGTATCAGGTCTTCTATTTTTCCTTTTTGGGGACCTCTTACAAATTGCTCCTGATGCAAACTTTTGCATTGAATCCTTCATTATTATATTGTATTTCTGCAGACTGATTAACTTCAATGAAACCTACATCTGTCTAAAGGCCAGTTTATATACCCACTTGTTATAAACCTCACGTCTAATTACTTTTCTAGTTACGTGTGATTAGCACAGAAACGAACCAAACATATCTGGTTATTTCCTTTGTGACATATTTGCATATCAGAGATTCAAACCATACATGTGTTTGGTCACCTACCATTTTTTAATGATGACGCACATCAGTTATTTTTAATGATGGTGCTGTCACTATATTGTTTAGATAAGACGCGAACCGACTATTTTTAGCTATGACGCGACCACCTTTTAGTGAGGACATAAACTAGCTATTTTTAGCTATGATACAACCACATTTTAGCGATGACGCGAACCAGATGTGTGTTTAACACAGACACGAACCACACATATTTGGTTATTTCCTTTTGTGACATATTTGCATAGCAGAGATTCAAACCACACATGTGTTTGGTCACCTACTATTTTTTAATAATGACTCGCACCAGCTATTTTTAATGATGGTGCTGTCACTATAATTTTTACCTAAGACGCGAACCGACTATTTTTAGCTATGACGCGATCACCTTTTACTGCAGACATGCACCGACTGTTGTTAGCTATGATACACCACATTTTAGCGAGGACGCGAACCAGCTATCATCTGACCCCCAAGGTGACCTTGCAAATCTAGTGACTTTTCTAGTGACTTTTTTCAAATCTCGTAACTTTTCCAGTGACTTTTTGGGTTAGGATCGGCCTTGTATTACTACTGCATAATATCGATGTTACGATTTAAAATAACTACTTTTAGTTCTTGTAGATGTTGTGACAGGCCATTGGCATTCCACAAGGCGAGTTGTAGTTTGTTGTCCATTAAGTAAGTTTAGCGATCACGGTTGTAAGGAGATTTAACATGGTGCCTATTTATTCAATTAGACCCTTCATCATACTTTTCAGCTCTTGCGTGTCATTGAACTGCTGATGCGATTGGTTTGAATTTTGCAACGTGTTGGTGGGTGGAGAGCCTTGTTGATGTTGTAGTCCTTGAGTTACTGAGGCATAAGTTAGTCCTGTTTGGAGTTGTTGGAATTCTCTGATTTGTTGGGTAGGAGAGTACTGTTTTGGGCGAAGGACTGATAATTTTTTTTATTCTTATAAAAATTAGCGGGGTGATTTCCTCCGCACAATATACATCTAACATCTTTCGATTTTGTTTTCCTTGAGCATTCACCGGTAGAATGATTTCCAAGGCGTTTGACGCATCTTGGTTTCTGATAGCAGAAATTTTTGGTGTGTCCATATCTCTGCCACTTTATACATTGTACAATCTCTCTTTTGTGGTTAGGGGGCTCAAATTTTATTTTACATTGCTGTAAATATTCCGCATTATACATGTCTTTGTTATTTGCTGCAGGTTTAAGTTCAACAAAGAACATAGGGAGCGGTAATTTGGTTCTGTGTTGCTTTATATTACTTTATAATGGCCTAGTTTTTCAATTTCAGCTTTAATGTCTTCGCACTTAATGGAATAATGGATATTTTTTAAAACAACTTTGTAGCTTCGTTCCTCTTTGAGTTTATACGTGTGGAACTCAGTATTCTTATCGTTCAGGGCTTTTACAATGTTTCTATAAGAATCTGCTGTTTTGGATTGGACCTTGACCTGATTATCTGCAAGTGCTTTGATTTCGTATTGCAGTTTTGCGACCCCATCGAGTAAACTGCACGAGAGGTGAAATGTTTTTAACACCGTTTACAAAAATAGGTGGAGGTTTTGGGACTTTTTCGTGGTGCTAATATCTTCTTTATCGTTATAAGAATCATTTTCTAGGGCTGCATAACGACTAGCAAATGGTGCATCAAGCCAGTATTTATTTTCCTTAGTCTGTTTAGGTGCATTTCCAACATCATTTTGAGAGTTCCTATTTCTTTTGTGTGTGACAGTTCCATGTGTATGGATTTGATAGAGAGGGTTGGGAATATTGAGTTAATTGGTGAGGTTGAGTACAAGGCATTAGTTGTGATTGCATACGTGAATTACCCGCTATTTGCTGATACTGAGCGTTTATTGCTTGAGATTTGTCGGGTATTAGCATCAGTATTTGAGAAGCCATTTGGTGTTGGATTTGAAAGGGTTGCATTCCTCCAGGGGGCTGGGAGAAGGCCATGACGGCACTCGCACACGCATATCAACTATAATATTACAAATAATATTATTGTTATTATTATTTTGTATTGAATTTATTGGATTTATTTAGATTTAAAAGGAATTAATTCGCGTTATCACGAGATCGCTTGTTATTGCAAGGCACAGTTTAACGACTTTCCTCGCAACGCGACGGACAACGAATCATACTACAAATTGGAACTATGTCTATCATATTAGTATTGTCAATGAACATGTAAACTAATAGCACTGTTTGAATGTATATTAAAACATAAGTTGCGAAAGGCCAACTATTCTAACACGAGTTTAAGGTTCGAACCTGAGCCGCGAAGCGGCTAGGGTTCAAATGGACGAGTGCTTAGAAGGCCTTCTGCAACGAATGTTTTATACTGTTTTCTCCGTTTCGGGCTTATTTCATTTTATTTATTAGTTACTGACGACTTAAAAAATCTGGTTGTAAAATAATTAGGTTGGCAATAGTGAATTAATTTAGTTTCCGTAGCAACAAATAAACAACTTTTATATTTAATTTCCTAATAACGTGTTATTAATTGTCTACGGTATTAATATTAGATTTGAGACGTAAGTATCACGACCTTTACGCATTCTCAATTAATCAATTAGATTTCAACAAATGGAAGAGCAGAATGTCAACATCTAAAGTAAGTTTAACGGCACCTGAACCGCGCGAAGTTGCGGCCAGTGCCGTAAACAAATTAGTTCCTCCGAAATCGAAAACTGCATATGAAAAAGAACATGATAAGTTTCTATCGTGATTCAAGGAAAGAAATCAATAATCCTTTACAGTAAATGTCTTCGTTGCCTATTTCGAAATTCATAGTAAATTTCAAAAAAGTTCTCCTTTATGAAAGGCTTACTCCATGCTACGATCACTGATAAACATTCGAAAAAACGTGGATATATCAAAATTTATGAAACTTCAAGCATTTCTTAAACGATTGTTTGTGACCAAGAAATCAAGAATACTAGAATACAGTAAAATACAAAAATTTATTAATGGTGCACCTGACTATCTTACAATAAAGGTAAGTTAATGATATTTTATGAGCTACAATAGAATAATGCAGTTTTTAGGTGATTTTCATTATGGGTTACTTGGGCGTCTGCACACGTCAAGAGCTGATTAACATCCAAATTGAATATAAAAATGAACCAGTTTTTGTCACAATCCAAAAAACTAAAACTAATCACTCAAGATTGTTCGTAATCAAAAACGACCATTGGATAAATCTAATCAAAAAATAATATATCTTGAGGCAAACTCGTTAAACACCAACGATTTTTTATATAGTACAAAAATGACCGTTGCACACAGCAACTAATATGTATAAATAATATGGACGAGATGCCAAATATTATTGTTAAATATCTCCACCTACCAGAACCTATGTAGCAGAAGGCTACATAGAAGCGTCTACAAACAAAGAAATTGAAGCCGCTTTCAGCGGGTGGAACAACTTCTACAGCTGGACTCTCTAGTGTTTGTGCTAATACAGACCGTAATAAATCAACTAACAAGGGGAACATGAATGTGTTTAATTCTCAGCACAATGTTCCTGCGATTTTAAATACCAATCTATCAAAATAACACAAACTCTTGAAAAAATGTCACAAGAAATCGTTTAAGAATTGAGTTCACTCTAACTTCAAAATGAGTGCGAGAATTGTGAATTCTAATCCCGAAACAGAAATATAATCCCACAATTCTTTTTATTGATACCAATTCTACGTAAGTGTTTTATGATGATTGACTCTATTGTATTATTAAGTAGATACATTTTTGACAATATACAGTAATGCTGTTCGTCTTTTTATTATTAACAGTGTTTCACGACTTCCTGTATGCGTGTGTAATAGGTTATGAGCAAAGCAAAGCACTTCAATATGTAGAAATATGCATATATATATATATATATATATATATATATATATATATATATATATATATATATATATATATATATATATATACATATATATAGAGTGTCCAGAAAGGTGTGGTCAAAATTGCTAGGACGTATAGGGGCTCAAAATAACCCTAGTCTTTATTTGAATTTTTTCCCTATCTGTCTTCGTTATGGAGTTATCTACCTTCAAAGTCAGAAGTTAAAATTGAATTTCAATGATAATTTTAAACCGCTTCTTTCATTACCGTGAAATTTAGACCCTAACTACCTCATAGAAAGGCATTTTTACTTAACTGGAATTCATTGTATCTTTATTGTACAGGTAAAGTCAAAATTAAGTTTCGAACGATTTCGAAAAGCCTATTTTATTTAAAACGTAAATTCTAAATAAAAGAAACAATCTGTAAACATTTTATAAGTGACGTTTCTCTGTTGTTATGGAAATGACTGTCATTGTTGATTGTTGATGTAAATCGGTTAATAAAAACTGAAAAAAGTTAATACCGCTAAAACGGTAGTAGGGATATGGAGGCATTTACTAATGAGGAGTGTGCAGACATGCATGTAATGTATGGTTTGTCAGATGGAAATGCTTCTTTAACAGTTCCACTTTATGCCAATCGCTTTCCTAATAGGAGGCTCCCAAATCGTAGAACTTTTATAAGACTTCATAGGAATTTACGAGAAACAAGTACTTGATGAAATTAAGCTCTATCACAATTAAATCTCCCTTAGTTTACAATGTACTTCGCATGATCATTTAAAACCAAGCACCACAATAGAAAGCCTAGGCAAGTGCGAACAGTTCGTGCTGAAGAACGGGTACTGGAAATAGTGGAAACAGATCCTACAAAAAGCACTATGGAAACGAATATTTCAAAATCTACAGTTCACAACATCCTGCGAGGGCAATTATTATGTCCCTATCATCTGCAAAAAGTGCACGCAATGTCTGAAACGGATTACCCTCCTCGCATAGAATTTTCGAGGTGCCGCAACACGTTTATTGAAATTTTGTTGAGCATAAATTGCGACCTGTCAGAAATGTTAACAAGTCGTTTATCCACAAAAAAAAAACGCTGCAAATTGTATCAATACTTCCACATCAAAAATTTAAATGCTGTCAAAATGACATTTACACTATTTGTTGTACAGAAAAATACTCACAATTAGATCAATGTCGTTTAATTTATACCAACTTAAATGCCATAAATATGGAATGGAAAAATTTAATACAACAGTATTGCGAAAACCTGGTTGCATCTATGCCTAGACCATTAACATTCCTGATAGAGAAGAATGGAGCTATGATTAAGTGAAGTTAAATTTGTTACTAAATTCTAAAATATAATTTGTTCAAATTTATTTTTAAACTGACATACAGTCAAAATATTTTAACCTCTTTCGAGATATTAGCAAAAAAGCCATAATTTTTAAAAATCGTTTTTTTGTAAATAACTCGAAAACTATTAACTTAAAAAAAATTGCAAGAATTCTATTGGATCAGAAATTTGATTTTCTATATAATGCCAAAATTAAAAAAAATCTTGTGGTCGGGTACCAAAATCTATGTTTTTGTAAATATTTCGAAAATGACAAAATTTTCGAAAAAATTGCAAAAACACTTTTTATGAAAAATTTTACTTCCCATCTAATGGTCGTTTCACTTTTTGAATATGTAAAGTAGTTCCGGAGATATTTAGGAAAAATCTATTTTTTAAAGTAACGGTTTTTTGCTAATATATTGTAAACTGTTTGTTGTACAGAAAAATTATAGGAATAAAAAATACTCACAATTATATTACTAATTACATGTTAAAAGTAAAAAAATATAAAAAAAAAAATTTGAAAAGGGGTACTTATCCCCCAATTTTACCACTTTCCTCATACCCCATTGACCCCAAAAATCAGTCGCTTTGGGTAGTTGACGTCTATATGTGTGCCAAATTTCAAGTTGATATGTTGTCCTTTGAAAGTTATGGAGCACGCACGCACGCACGCACGCACGCACGCACGCACACACACAGACACATAGATTTTTTTGTTCAAACTTTGTTTTTAGACGTTTTCGAACATTTTAAAGCTATTGCGCAAATAAAATTTTTGAAACATTTTTTAACGATACAGTACTTCCCATCCGTTGGATGTTGAGGTAAAATACAGTGGAAACCAGAAATATGAGTAAAGTGTTGGTGGCGCCCTCTATCTTTTACGTTGAAAGTAGATAGATATTTAAGTTTGTCTACCCGAAAAACTCCCCTATACCAATCTTATGGTGTATCTTCTGGCATCGCCACTTTTGTTCTACCTCTTGTTTTTCCAAAGTTATGATATAAACTTTTGTTTTTTTTAATGGAAGGTATAGTAAGCTGTGCCTTTATCAGATGCGCATTTTTTAAGCTTTGTAATGGTCTCAGACAGATGTATTTGTTTTTAAAAATAACAAAGTTATAACGATTTTATTATTGATTTACAGTTGGCAATGGAAAAAATGAATGAATTATTATGGTTTTTGGGAGTTTTACACCCTTGCCATAATAAATACCGTTTTTTCTCATTTCAAACTTTGATGAGCGAAAACAAGTTTAGTGATTTTTTTTTTAATGTTGTAGAATCGGTATTATTAGGAATACAATAAAATGACACGAATAAAAAATTTAGACATTTTAATGTGAAACATATTGTACATATTAATGTCCTGCTCGCTTGAGTTAGAACAAACTTGGATTCTTTTAAGTAGCAGTAATAGTGGCTTTGCCATTTTTAAAAAGAAGACATTTTTGTATTCAGAACGATATAAGGTTTGCTACATTTACTTTAATGAATAAACGCAATACAGGAATTTTCGTTGTATTGAGAGTGCCACAAAAAAAAACAAAGTACTGGTGCTCATTCCGTTAGTTGAAATTTGGCAGTTTTTAACTGTAAATTAAATTAAAGATGTTTTCTAATCGCAACAAATATAGTATAATAAATGACTTATCTTTTTGGGTTTTTTTATGGTGTACTTTAAATTATACAATCCAAACGTTTCGATAACACTTACAGTTATCTTCGTCAGTAGTATTATTTGTTAAAAATTGTTAAAGGTGTTGTAAACAATTTTGTCAAAGTTGAAAATATAGTATGTTGGAATATTTTATAGTGTGCACCAAAAATAGTGCTCTTGTTGCCCAACGGTACCAACAATTGTATGAAAATCGGCGTCAACCATCTCTGTCAGTCGGTCAGTCCGTTAGTCCGTCAGTCCGTCAGTCCGTCAGTCCGTCAGTCCGTCAGTCCGTCAGTCCGGCAGTTCGTCAGTCCGTCAGTCTTCAGTCTGTCAGCTTGTCAGTCTGTCAGTCTGTCAGTCTGTGAGTCTGTGAGTCTGTCAGTCTGTCAGTCTGTCAGTCTGTCAGTCTGTCAGTCTGTCAGTCTATCAGTCTGTCAGTCTGTCAGTCTGTCAGTCTGTCAGTCTGTCAGTCTGTCAGTCTGTCAGTCTGTCAGTCTGCCAGTCTGCCAGTCTGTCAGTTTGTCAGGCTGTCTGTTTGTCTGTCTGTCTGTCTATCTGTCTGTCAGTGTGTTTGTGTCTGTGTGTCTGTGTGTCTGTGTCTGTGTGCCTGTGTGTCTGTGTGTCTGTGTGCCTGTGTGTCTTTGTGTCTGTGTGTCTGTGTGTCTATGTGCATGTGTGCCTGTGTGTTTGTGTGTCTGTGTATCTGTGCGTCTCCCTGCGTGTCTGTCTGTCTGTGTATCTGTGTGCTGTATGTCTGTGTGTCTGTGTGTCTGTGTGTCTGTTTGTCTGTGTGTCTGTGTGTCTGTGTGTCTGTGTGTCTGTGTGTCTGTGTGTCTGTGTGTCTGTGTGTCTGTGTGTCTGTGTGTCTGTGTCTGTTGTCTTGTGTCTGTGTTCTGTGTGTCTGTGTGTCTGTTTGTGTCCTGTTGTCTGTTTGTCTGGTCTGTTTCTGTGGCCTGTGGTCTGTGGTTGTGGTCTGGTGTCTGTTGTCTGTGTGTCTGGGTCTGTGGTTCTGTGCCTGTGGTCTGTGGCCTGTGGTCTGTGTCCTTGTGTCTGTTGTCTGTGTGTTTGTGGTCTGTGGTTTTGCGTCTGTGGCCTGTGGTCTTGTGTCTGTGTGTCTGTGTGTCGGGGCGGCGTGTGTCTTGTGTTTGTGTGTTGGTTTGGTTTTTTTGTTCCTGTGCTGTGCTGTGCTGTGTGGCCTTTTTGTTTTTTTGGGTTGGGTCTTTTTTTTGTCCGGTTCTGTTGTCTTGTTCTTTGTTTGGTTCGTTGCCTTGGTTGTGTTTAGGCTGGTTCCTGTTTCTTTGCCTTTTCCTGTTTCGTGGTTTTGGTCTTCTTTCTGGGGTGTTGGGTTTTCCGTGGTGTGGTGCGTTTTTGCGTGCGCGTTTTTGGTTTTTTTGTGTTTTGTCGGGTTGGGTTTTTTGGTTCTTTCTTGTTTTGTTTCTGTTTTTTTTGGTGTTTGTCGTGCGTTTTTTTTTTTGGTTTGTTCTTTTTTGCGTTTTTGGGTTCTGTTTCGTTGTTTTTTTCGTTTTGTGTTCCTTGTTCTGTGGCTTTTTCCTTTTCTCGCGCTCTGCGTGCTCTCGGAAATCGTTCATTCGTTGTCCGGCTGTGTTCCGTGTTCGGCTGTTGCTGTGTTCCTTCGTGTCGTGTTCGTCTAGTTCTGTGTGTCTTTCCTTTGGTCCTTCTTGGATGGTTGTTTGGCCTTTCTTTTCTTTGGGCGCGGTTTTGGTTCTGGTGCGTGTGTCGTGGTTGGTTTCTTTTTTTTCGTCTGTTTCTTGGTCGTTTTGTTCGTTGTTGTTGTTTTGTCTGTTAGGGGCGGGCAAATTTCTTGGTCCGTTTCTTTGCTCTGTTGGTTGTGTTGTCTTTAGCCGCTTTGTTTGTTGTTTAAACCTCTGGCGGCTTTTGAATTCATTGCGTCGTTTTTGGGCCTTGAAGTCCTTGGGTCTACTTAAAACCGGAGTTGGGTAATAATCACCTTTGCCTCTAGCCTTGGTTATTGCCTGTTTTGCTGGCACTAAGTCGATCATGGTCCTCTGTTACTGTGCATGGGATCCCAACAGCAAGCTCGTAAAGATAGCGATTGGGCGTAGAACTGATCATTTTCCCTCCCGTCTGCTTTACAACTAAGGTCCAATTATACAGAAGAAATGCAGAATCATTGGGAATGGAAATGAAATACTTTCAAAGAAGTTGGAAAATGCCTTATGTTTTGCCTTGAAAGTTACGGCAGCGTCGTCGACAAATAAAGACAACAAATTTAATAGTTAAGTACTTAAAAGATTCAAGCTGTGTTTTCTCGTTTAGAAGTAACTAAAGTGAGAAAACAGGTTTCATGGGTCTATTAGATGCTATAATAAAACAATGAACCAAGTTAAATTCCTCTAGACTTGTTGGTCGGTGTTACTACAGACGGAGAAGACCTAATACAGGAAGATAGTGTTTGAAACGCTTCAAGATCATTCCAGCATGGTTTGCTAACGTTTTTTGGAAGATCGATTTGGCGATAATTTCAGCAATTTAGACAGGTACCAGAAAGATTGGCTTAGTAATCTTACCGGTTTGCCAAATATTTTCGTACTTCTCCGTCCAAATTTGAAACGATTTCAGCAACTATATTCCAAATTTAAGCACTTTCCCATATTTCGAGGTCCGTTTTGCAGAACATGTTAAAAGCTCATAACCGGCCATTCTTGCAAAATTTAAGGATGTAGACCTTTCTGGAAAACATTTGCGGTAGCACAGAAAGAACAGATAAAAATGTTTGCAAAAGGAATGTTAAAAACTTGGGAAATTTCTCAAACAAATGATGATTTAACAACAAATCAATATTACCGCAAATTGTGCAGGAATTGCAAAAGAAATTCCAAGTACCGTTTCTTATCTTGCCTGATATTATAACAATAAAACAAATGCTCTTGTAAATTAAAATCAAAAGTGCCTATCCAAGGCGAAGAAAAACTATCTGTCTCAATTTGAGTCTATAAAACCACAATAAGAAGGTCTAAAGCAGTCTCCAACCGCAAATCGAAAAAGGAAGGGTTTTTAATAAAATATGTAACCAGGAAAGAACATTGGCCTGCAGTTAGACTGAATTTGTTGGCTTTATTAATTTTAGAATACGATTAATTGGAAAATGATAATACTTTTCCAAAATGAAATCTTTACTTGAAGTTCCCTCTCACAGAATAAGCTAAGAGGAATGGTTAAGTACTTTGCAAAAATTCATTATTTTCTGTTTTGCGATAAATTGGTACAAATCAGTCCAGGCCTAAATTGAATCGCCAGATGCTACTAGTAACAAGCTTAAAGACTTGTTGGTTGTAACGAGTGGACCGCAAAAAATATTTGCAATTTTAAGAACCTCCCCCATTTATGACCACTGAGAAGTTATATCCATTTATAACCAATAAAGTCCAATACAAGATCGTCTTTAAGGAAATCCATAAACGCAAAACTTTTTATGCCTTAACGGGTAGCAATTAAAAAAGGAACAGGCCTTAGAGAACAGATATTGAAACATTATGCAACGGGACTTTTAAAAAGTTTTTAGGAGCACAGACGGCTAAAAAAATTGAATATTTAAACTTAAATTTGTAAACTTGTCAATTCATTTTTGTATTAAAATTTAAAATAATTTTTCAATAGAATCCTTTTTGTTCATATTTTCGTAAATAAACATATAAAATTTTGCAAAGAATTAAAACGTGCCTTTTGTCTGGGGCAAACTATTTTATTTGGTCAAATTTTTAAAGGGTGGAAATTCCCAAATCAATAAAATTCTTTAAAAATCCTGGCATGGCCTGTGTTGGCTGTTGTGTCCATGTTTTCGTTTGTGTTCTTTTTGGTTTCTGTTTCTGTTTTCTGTTTCTGTCTTTTTGTTTCTGTTTCTTTCTTTTGTTTCTTTTCGTTCCTGTTTCGTTCTGTTTCTTTTCGTTTCGTTTCTGTTTTGTTTCTCTGTTTCTGTTTCTTTTTGTAGTGGAGTGTGTATGGTAGAAGTTTGATTGTGAGTGTGTGTTGTAGTGTGATGTTAGTGTTTTTATTGTGTTTGGTTGTGTTTATTGTTGTGAGTGTGTGATGTGATTTGATTGTTTTGTGTGTGTTTTGTAGTGTGGTTCATGTTGGTTGTTGTTTGTTTGTGTGTTGTTTGTTGTAGTGTGTGTGAGTGTTTGTTTTGTGATTTGTGTTTTGTTTTGAGTTTTGTATGTGATTGTGAGGTGTGAGTGTTTGTGGTGAAGTGAGTTGTGAGGGTGGTGAGTTGTGTAGTGAGGGGTGAATGAGTGAGTGAGTGAGTGGTGGTAGTGAGTGGTGGTGTTGTGAGTGGTTTTGGTGGTGGTGGTGTGGTTGAGTGGTGGTGGTGAGTGAGTGAGTGAGTGAGTGAGGTGAGTGGTGGTGGTGGTGTAGTGAGTGTGGAGTGAGTGTGTGAGTGGTGTGAGTGTAGTGTGTGTGTGTGGTGAGTGGTGGTGAGTGTGTGAGTGTGGAGTGTGGTGTGTGAGTGTGTGATGTGAGTGAGGTGAGTGAAGGAGTGGTGAGTGTGTGAGTGTGAGTGTGTTGAGGTGGGAGTTGAGTGGTGAGTGAGGTGAGTGGTGTGAGTGATGGTGAGTGAGGAGTGGTGGTGAGTGAGTGGTGGGGGGTGAGTGAGGAGGAGTGGTGAGTGGTGAGTGAGTGAGTGATGGTGGTGAGTGAGTGGGTGAGTGAGTGAGTGAGTGAGTGAGTGAGTGAGTGGTGAGTGGTGGTGGTGAGTGGTGGTGGTGGTGGTGAGTGAGTGAGTGAGTGGGAGTGAGTGGTGAGTGAGTGAGTGGTGAGTGAGTGAGTGGGGTGAGTGAGTGAGTGAGTGAGTGAGTGATGAGTGAGTGAGTGAGTGAGGAGTGAGTGAGTGAGTGAGTAGTGAGTGGTGTGTGTGTGGTGTGTGTGTGTGCGTGTGTGTGCGTGTGGCGTGTGTGTGTGTGTGTGGTGGTGTGTGTGTGCGTGTGCGTGTGCGTGCATGAGAGCGTACATGCGAGCGTGCGTGCGTGTGTCTGTAACCCCAAATCTCGATTTATTAATAACGGTTTATTGACTAATATTTGAAAACATTAAAACAACCAAGCGTACTGTATGATGCGACAATTCTGTCAGTTCTAATGAATTTTCATTAAATACGTTTAATTAATTTGGAAACCGTTAATATGTTGTATGCCCTTGTCCAAAATTTACGAACACATTTAAGCAGGATAAAAATAATACACCAAAAAGACCATTACTTTATTATGTCAGTTCTAATCACATTTTAGAATCTACCTTAAAATATTCGTTACAAAATTCCTTAGTGTTAGCGGAAAAATACTAAACTTGTCACCTACATCCAATATCCCAAGTCAAGAATTCGTACTATTCTCAAACATTTTTATAAAAACTTTTAATTTAACGATTCGGTCTTTGTGACGGTCAAAATAATTTTACATTTAACAAAAAGCTTTACTACTAAATAGTTTAAATGAATTTTGATTATTAGCAAATGAATGAGAAGAAAGTATTAAGATTTAAGTGCACTGATCTTGTGGCATGATTATATTTTCTATTCTATTTTTTTCACTATTAGACCTCGTTACCGTAGAGTGTCATTTACAGAATGGTAATCTGTTAAAGATCTAGCTATTACTTGCTATCAAATGTCAAATGCTTTGAGAACTCTTGCAAGTGACATGTAATATCGAAATCCATATTACATACCGATATAAATACTGTTCAATTTACTAGAATTTTTTTAAATTTATTCTAATTCTACAGAGTTGGCTCATACAATATTATTTTTATTTACTAGATGACTATTTCGAACATACCTTGTAGTAACCAATAATTTTTTGAACATTAATAATAACGGACTTTTATTTATATTAATCGTGTAATTGATGGTTACATACATCACGGTACTCGTGCTTAGTTTTCGGTTTTTAATGGTAAATGGAATAAGATATGACAGCTGCTATTGTATATTCGCTTACAATAGTATGCTATTTTATGAGAATATAAAGATGAAAGAGCTGTTTTGAAAAATGCGTTACTGTTTGAAAGTCAGACATTTAAGCCGCAAAACACGTTTTGTGATTTAAGCAAATAAAATTATCACACTTTATGTCGATGCGTGACTACGTATTACGTACTAAAATAATCTAGTTTAAAGATAGAACTAACTTATACATGTTTGGAAATGGTAACCAGGAAACTTAACGATGTAATAATGGTACCAGGGTTAACCCGACACTCTTAATCATGGATATAAGTATAGGTAAGGGTAACAATATAAATTAAATCTAGAAACTCACGTTGAGGTGTCTATAAATAATTTGACTCTTCTAACCTTAGTGTAACTTTTATATCTCAATCATACGAACTAAATTTTATATAAATGCAAATATTAGGGACACTTGAAACTTTGTTAAAAGGAAATCATGAAAAAATTTAGAAAAGTAAATTGTAATATCGAATATTCACCTTTATGGAGAACTCAATTGCATTAATAATTACAAGGAGATTACACTGCAAAATACGTACCTCAAAGATGCTGTTCTTTTTCATTTTCAGCTTGAATGAAAAATAATGATCTCGAGTTGGCCTCGGTTTTTCCGGAAATCTTTCTGTAAATACACACGCTCGGCTAGCAATTCTATCACACCCTCCCTGGATTAGAATCAAGTTTAGAAAATCATCATTGGTATAATTTCTATGTGCCATTTTCAAAGTAATTATGAACTTATTAGTACATTGATAGTTCAAAATAGCTTGTAACAACAATTACACCGCTTTGACAGCAATAAAAAATTAATTAAGGATAACAATGAATTTCGACAGCCTACTTTTCACTTTATGACAAATGTTATTAGATTTGAGTATAAAGTTTTATACATTTATTCAAAAAGACCGAAATATCCTGAAAATGGCTCGATTTAGGTATAGGGAATGTAAATATAAATCGAAAGGAAATAAAATAATAAATCTCATAGCACCATAAAATATAGGGTGTTCCATTTAAATTAAGCAAGTTTTTAATGTTTGAATTTATTACAATTGGTCGCTCGATTTTCAACACCCTGTGTAAATTAACAAAGTCATTTCCTATCCACAATGTTTGGTGATACATTGATAGTGTTTGGCTCAGAATATGAAAGTAAACGATTATCAATTAGATAAGATATCGTAAATAATATGAGAATAACTCAAAAACCGCTCATTTTTTAGATATGGTATCCTTATAAAAATTTGTTCAGGATTTTATGTAGAATACGAATTTCAACCAAATTTTACCACATAAGAAAGTTAATGGTTACTTCCGGTATAACCGGAAGTGCTATAAAGTTACAAATATTTTCATTGGCTAAAAATATTAACGTACAAATTTTGAATTTTCAAATATCAGTAGTTTCACCAATAAATCTAAGGCAAGGTCTTCGCGTCACACCCTGTATGTAGGTTGAAAGTTAAAAATAGATATCTCGCTTATCTTTCAAGATAACTATGGACTGTTTCGTAACATTTTAAAGCAAATTTCGCCCCCTTTCAAATAAAGTAAGAATCTGTGTATGTTATACCAGCAATACGAGGAATGCTTTCAATTTCCGGAAAATCCGGAAGTAGTGTTTTCATCAGGATAATATCATTTCATTAGCGCAAATCAACAAAGTTTATTTCCAAAATCTCAAGTTTGTAACCAAAATAGTTACAAAGTTATAACAATATCAATATTAAATATTTGTAACTTCATCTCCTATATTAGTACCTGGCTGATCGCCTAGAAAATATAAAAAAAAAATGCTTGGAGAGAATTTTGAATAAATCAATTTCGAATAATTGCTTAAGTTTGGCCCCTTAAATGTAGGCAAATTTATACCATAATTCATTACTTAAAGAACCTTTATTTAACTAGACATATCTATTTCCAATTCTTTTATACCTTGAACAGTATCGGAAATATGTATTTCTTCAAAAACATGTATATATGACTGTAACTGCGGTCATATTCAATTTTGAAAGTTTTAAAAAATGCAAAAAATTGATTGATTAAAAAATTAATGCGAGTTATTAGTTACTGATGACCTGAATTTCAATGTTCTATGTTAAAATTTGAAAATTTGACTCCAAAATAACAATTATTTTCACCCCCTGTATACCTATTGCCTTTAAAAGCTTGTTTTGTCAACATAATGGTCTCGTAGGTCTTCTTCAATCCAAATTTCATCAAAGATCCCAACACACACACACACACACACACACACACACACACACACACACACACACACACACACACACACACACACACACACACACACACACACACACACACACACACACACACACACACACACACACACACACACACACACACACACACACACACACACACACACACACACACACACACACACACACACACACACACACACACACACACACACACACACACACACACACACACACACACACACACACACACACACACACACACACACACACACACACACACACACACACACACACACACACACACACACACACACACACACACACACACACACACACACACACACACACACACACACACACACACACACACAGACATTTTGAAAAATTTTGTAAAAATTTTTTTTCGGGTTCACCACCTCCAATCCACTTTCCGATCCCCAGATGATCTCCAATTCGATAACCGGTTCAAGGCACTCCTTGAGAGTCGCCTCGAAGAATTCCGCAACCTTAACCTTCCTGAAATCCAACTCGACCACGAGAATCTCTTTTATGCTCCTATCACTTATTTCAAAAAAAGGAAAAAATTCTTCCCCAAGTCATGACGGCCTAAATCGAAAAATCCTCCGCCATTTACCCGACCCAGCCCTCCGATTACTCTCCAACATCTACAACCAATGCTTAGTCCTATCCCACTTCCCGATGGACTGGAAATCGGCTCCACCGTTATGATACCCAAACCCCACGCCGACCTAACCTCACCCTCCTCCTATAGACCAATCTCCTCCTGAGTCGCCTCGGAAAATGCTTTGAGCAGATTCTAGCCAGGCGACTCAGGGACCACCTCGGATTTAACGACCTCCTTCCCAACAGCCAATTCGGCTTCCGTCCCAACCGAACGTGTCACGATCCCTTGTTGAAGTTGCTTACAGAGACCACATCAATCACAAGCAATGCAATCTGGTTGTGTTTCTGGACATTAAGCAAGCATTCGACATGGTCTGGCACGCCGGTCTCTGCACAAGATCCGTAACCTCAACATTCACGACCCTTCTCCAAAATCCTATTCTCGTACCTGACCAATCGGTCAGTTCGGATCAAAGTAGGGAAAACCTTCTCAGATCCTTTCCAACCTACAGCAGGCGTACCGCAAGGTTCTGCCTTAGTCCCGATCCTCCATATTATCTTCGCATCCGACATTCCCGAAATGACACAACCCGAAGTAGTCGTTGCACAGTATGCGGATGTCACCGCCATCTGGACGGTTAATCGGAACAGCGAAATGGCCTCCCGGCTCATATCCAAAACCCTACGGAACTTCTCCAACTGGGCGAACCGGTGGATAGTCTCCGTCAATCCCACTAAAACCCAAACAATCCTCTTCCGACATCCTAATTACACCGAAGATAAGTTCCCAAAACTTTCCTCCAAAAATGTTTCACTCGCCCTAAACCAAGAAAGACTCACACTCCACTCACCTACCTAGGAGTCCTCTTCACTAGAACCCTCAATTGGCTCATCGATGTAAAAAAAAACACTCAATAGGATTAAAAACCGCGCAAACCTACTGGGCGCCCTCCGGGGTACTCAGGGGTTGCCACGCTAAAACGCTTCAACACTCCTACAAAATATACATCCGCCCTGTTTTCCGAGCATCCATATACACCAATATCAACCCCATTCACGTTTCCTCCATTGCCTCCTGTGAACGCCGAATTTTTAGACGCATACATAAGTTACCCCTCAGGTACCCTAGTGACCTAACAACACAATACGCAAACATACCACCAATCACACACAGAATCCAAACACTTCAGAAAAACTTGGCGCATAATAGAATTTTCGGCGAAACTATCCCAACCAAAGAAATCCTTACCACTCCCTAAAACTACCGTTTTCCCCAATTCCCACGAAAGAAACCTAAATTAAAATTCAAGCATCCCCCGCGATCCTTACACAACTCCTTGATGAACAACCTCCCCGAGGGGATAGAAGAATCCCTAGATAACATCCCATGTGCCCTCCGCATCCCCCCGTCTATTCTATGACGACCTAGCATGAAACCGGACAACGAATCGTATTAAACACACTAAGCACGCTACACCCCACTAAACAACACACACTTAAACCAACTAACGTATTATTAAATATTCAAATAAATCTAAATCTTTTTTTTCTTTTTTTTTACACCAAAAATAACCACATCTCATGATTGTAAACTATACAATAACACAAACATCGTAACGCCAACAAGTATGCATTGACCAGGGCTGAAGAGGAGAAGGACTCCTGAACAGTCTACGACTAAGATATGCAGGTATGGAAAAATATTATCGCGGGTCTGACTTATAATAAATAAAACAAAGACAGTACAATCAGTTCACGTGCTAAGTGAGATAGAATACACAACAAACTAAAAGTGCTAATGCCATACATGCGTCTTTTGAGTAGGCTAGTATCAATGACACATTTAATTGCTGCTGTCAAAGAGAATTGAACATCAGTGTTTTTGCAAGTCCGACACAATACTCATGTATTCCACTGACGAAAAAATACAGATTATTAAGTGGTATTATTCAGGAAGCACTGCACAAAACATAATGGGCAGGTTTGCTTGTTTCTTTGAAAACCGGCCAATTTCATCAGAAAGTACGATTATGCGTACTGTTTGTAAATTTGAAAGATGTGGATATTTAAATAATTGTAGAAAATGCAGTAGCATTGGAGGTAATGAGGGTGAGCATCCTTGTCGTAACTTAAACGAAGAGCCCGAACTCCAAAAAGTTGCAGTGTGTAGTTTAGCAGAAACTAATTTCCTGTGCAATAGTACAAAAATTGCTGAAGAAATGAATATTGAACCAAGAACAGGTTCGCAATATCTTGAAAAGGAATAAATACCGTTGCTCTTTGCAAACTACAGAAGAAATTTTTTCAGATCATCAAAAGCGTATGGAATTTTGTTAAGATATGATATGTGTTTTTAACTTATATCGCCATCACAATCCGTCTGTCGCTGTTGGTTATTCTCGGGAAAACAAACACATTAGTATTCCCTACCGGACACAATACCCCCAAAAAGGGGTCCATTTTTTATCAACGGAAACTTGAATGCGGACAAATATTTAGAACTATTGAGAAACCAGATAGTTCCAGCTGTTCAACGCCTCAATATAAATTTTGATGATATTTGGTATAAAGAAGATGGCTGTCCTGCTCATACTGCAATAAGAGTTCCACAGTTTTTGGAAACTACGTTCCCTAACCGTATTATTAGTGGAAAAGGTACTATTAAATATGTCCCTCGCTCAACTGATATCGCGCTGAACGACCTTTTTGTTTGGAGATACGTATCCCAGCAAATTTACGAGCACAGGCATAAACGTCTTAACAATTTGGACGAACTTCGTGTCAAAATTACATACTCTTTAAACAGCATCACCCAAGAAATGTTAGCAAACACCCGAACTGAATTTTATCACAGATTGGCTTACTGCCTTGCGCAAGGTGGTGAAAATCTTATAGAGTTTTGAAAAAAGTGTAGTCTGTTCGTTTTTAAAAATAGTTGGTGTTTCAATATGAATCATAATGTTAAACCTTTAAACTTAAGTTATATTATCAATGTAAATGTTAATGTTCTTGTTTGTAGCCCTCGTAAGTTTCTTCTTGGTTCTTCTTACGAATATTAATCGAACCATGTCATAAATTCGCAATAAATGCAATAAACTTCGATGTTTGAGGTATTATCATTTAATGTTTATGTGTAAAGTATTTACTTAATATTTTCAAACAACACGCGACTATTCAACATAATCTTAATTGCTTTGGTTTCGTTAGAAATGTTGAAGCTAGATTGAAGGAGACTTAAGTAGTTCATATTTTGTGTCTACATGCAAATATGTACGCAATCATATAATACTAATTGGGTTTCCTTCTAGCTTATTATAAGTCATACCCGCAATAATGTTTTTCCATACCTGTATAAGCTATAAATAAGTGATTACTAACCATAAGCATGAGCACACTAACAAAAAAAAAATCGGGTCCAGGGAGTCGCAAAACATCAAAGTAACTTAATAAAATACTTATCTTTTTTGGGTTTTTTAATGGTGTATTTTAAAAACCTCAAAAAAAGATAAGTATTTTATTATGTGTGTGATAATGGTGAAAGTTTAAATTTTCATGTCATAATGACGTTTAACACTTCATGTCAGATACAGATTAATAGACATAAATACATGTTAACTTAAAAAAAATTCCAAGCCCGCCCGGTTCTATCAGATATCAATAATACAGTTTAACCAATCATATTTAATTAATTTTTAGACTTACGTTGCTTTGTATTAAGAAACTTTGTAAAGAAAAGTTATGTAAAATTAAATTTTTTTTTAAAAATGTGTTAACACTTTTTCTTATAAAATTTATCGTTATCCACATATTCAAAAAATTGAACTAGCACTTAAATTCTACCTTAGCAATTTTTTGCCGCTAAATTAACAGTCCTATCAAAAAATTGCCTAGAACATAATTAATCGATATGTTTTAGGTCTATACGTAGGTATTTGGAAATAAAACGGTTTATTTCAGGTATAGTTTCATTTTGGTGATCAAGAAATTTAGCATCGGTAATCGCAGCTTCAATAAAAAAGGACAAATCATCAAACCCGCCAAGAGATTAACAGAACCGTTCAAGCAAAATGTGGCTTCATCACGAATACAAAAAAATCTAATAAATTGTTTTGCATCCTAATTTTCTGTGTAACTGTTTCAAAAAACTCTAATCGTTGATTAAAACCATCTTCAACCAATGCTCGATGGTTTTTGAACTTTATACGGATGAAAATTATTTTTATGCAAAATAGTTTGTAGGCTTTCTACAAGTACAATGATTTCTTGTCAATACACTTGTAGATGTTGTAGGGTTGGCTTGAACATCTAATAGAACATCCAAAGTTTTATCTTCATTAGTTGCACCATATCCAACTAATTATTTGGATTCGTTACTTTTCTGATAAATGTGCCATTATTCTTAATTTACTTTTAAACTCTGTGCTAATCTATTTGAAATGAGTGTCAGTTTTGACAATTTGTACACAAATAATGATATTGACGTTTTTAATGCCTACTAGGGTTTTTTGCTTAATTGTAAAAATCATTATTAGAGTACAATTTAATTTTTGGAAAGAAGAAAAAATAAGCTTTTCTGTGGTATATCACTCGACATAGGTTGCCATTTAAAAAAATTGAAGTTGGCGACGGTACGTTAAACGCTGACGTCAAAACAAATTGGCATTTGCTCTGAAAACTGCAGAATACAATCTGACTCATACTCCTACAATTTGATAACTATCCTTTATACGTTTCAACACCTTGGTACGAGACTGTTTTAAACTCGATATATATATATATATATATATATATATATATATATATATATATATATTATATATATATATATATATATATATATATATATATATATATATATATATATGTATATGTACATTAATATATATTATTTTGGTTGAGTTTTCCAAGAGTATTATTAATTGTTTTATTAATTAAAATATCAATTTTCGGAGTATCTCGTATATTAACAGTTAAATTATAAGTACACTTCAACGTTTTGAGGATATACTATTATCCCTTTGTCAAGAATGATCCATTTCAAAGATAACACATTGGTGCGAGACCTTTTCGCAACCCGGTACCTATAATATATATATATATATATATATATATATATATATATATATATATATATATATAAACTTGAGGATTATCAAACACGTGTCCGAATGTCGTTGCGAACATTTCTAGAACCTCGGCTGTAGATCTGATTCACTGGCAATGGACTGATTACCTACGGCTTAAGTTATTAAATTATACTTGTGTCATACTAATAGATTCTGAAGACTTAAGGTCTGAGCCATTCATACTTACAATAGGAAGTGATAGATTTTTTTTGACGGACACAGGTAACACTGAGTTTTGTTAGCATTAAATTTAACCAGATTATTACTTCCCCATTTCCAGCATGCGTTGAATGTTTTCGTTGGTTGAAATTGCCCTTTCTTTAATGCCTTGATTTGAGGTAGAATTTGGATTGATCTTATGAATAGTCTGAGATGAACTACAATGAAGAGTGCTATCGTCGGCAAAGCAATGGATCGGGTTAATGGTTGAAAAAATAAGATCATCTATGTATGGCACAAAAAGTTTGTAGCTATAACTGATCCGTGCAGCACGCCCGTGTTAATGCCAACTTTTTTTTTGTAAATAAGGTATGAACTACGACACGTCCCTTATATTAAGGAAACTAGAAACCCGGTTGATGAGCGTATCAGTTAACCCACACGAGGTGAGTTTGGCAAGTAAACACTTATGCCAAATTTGATCAAATGCTTTTGAGATATCTAAAACGACTACAACAGTTTCTCGGATTGGTCTAATGTATTGTTCTAAACTAACATAGGAAAGGAGATCACCTGTTGAACGACTCTCCCTAATACCATATTGGTAGTCGCTAAGGAGTTTGTTAGTTTCAAGGAAAGAGAGTAGTGGCGGCCCATTTATGGCTTTTCCCACGACTTTAGACAAAACGGAAGTGATGGCAATTGGTCGATAGTTAGAGGGGTCGATCTTGTCGCCTTTTTTAGAATAGGTTAAACATTTGCTAACTTCTATGAGGAAAGAAATTCTCTAGAAGACATAAAGATCAAATAGACCTTAGATGGGACTGGTACTAGTTCAGGGGAGCATTTCTTTAAGATTATACTGGGATACCGTTTCTGCCAGTCGCATTATCGGGATTAAGCCTACTGATGATGGATTTTAGGAGCTTTTATCGAAAATAAATTGGCGCCATAGTGTGTGAAGAAGAGCTGCAAATAAATCCTCAAAAAGGTTGACTTTGTCTGCAAAATTAGCAAGTACAGATCAGTCAAAGGGGGGATGAAAATGTACCAAAGTTTTTACTGATGGCTTTAGCTAATGACGACTGCTCAAAGGAAATGTAGCTAGCCGATTGCATTTTGATTGTGATAAAACTTTTGTCAGATATTTTAAGCACCACCGTAGTCTGCATGACTCTCGAGTTTTATTAGATTTCCAGTTGCTGTAAGACTTATTTTTCAAAGATATTGCATCAGCACAAGCCCTATTGAACTAGGCTTGAGAACGAGAATCACCTATGCCCACCTTTTTTGGATTGTAAACTCCATGCCCATGAGAATGACTGCAGATACTAAAAGAGCAATGTCCGACGGTGAGGACTTAAAACAATATGCATGCCATAGAAAGGGTGCAAAGAAATCCCGTGAATTACTCCATTTAACTAACTTAAAATACCACAAGGTTCTATCACTGTTGTGAACAGAGGAATTAGGGACAGTAGAAGTTACTTTTATTAGACAATGGTCAGACAGACCCAGTGGGGAAAGAACTAAAGTTTCATAAATAAGTAGGTTTCATGTAAGCAAAAGGTCTAGAAGATGTAGAGTGTGGTTATGGGTTATCAGGGATTCTTGTGTGTTAATAATTTGGGTAAGCTTTGCATTAGACCAGTAAGGATGGGATAAGGCTATTAGATATTCGTACCATTGCGAATATTATGATCATAGTCTTTAAATTAATTAGAGTAACTCCGAATTTTGCATTTAAGTGTAGGGTACCGAAGGAGACTGCGAGCGTAACAGGAGTACCAGGCCTGACAGATTAAGATTGTCATAAAAAATTATTGATTTTTCTACTTGCAGGATCAATAAAAATGTATAAAATAGTATGTGTTACACTATCAAACCGTACTTGCCGTCCTACAGGCTTACCTAGTTAAGCGGGTTGCCAAGCTAACTGTAGTGGAAATGGGCGTGTTCGATATAAGACTTAAACTGGTTAAAATTTAGTTTAAAACACCTCACACTTACCATAAAACAACAAATAACAACATTCTATCCGGGAAAAATTATCTTTATGCGCTAGCACAGTCTTAAATTTCTCTAAAATATGTCCTAGGCGAGGTGTTAAGCTAATCGTACCTGGCTGTGGAACATAGAATTGTAGCCTACTGGGTAAAATAGTACACAATTCAAGTTCGAACATTCAATTCTTACTACACCTTTCCCTTTAAAAGAGCACGTTGAATTTCTTCTCAGTAATCTTAATACACCATAATTCAATTTTCATAATCTTTAGGTTCAATTAATATTAAAAGTAAATTTATGCAATGCTTAATAAAATTTTGAAACTTACACGTTGGCGAAAACTTATTGATCAAACCCTGTATATTCATAAAATCTGAGTAATAAGACGTTATCTAGATACTTTCTAATTTACCCTCGTATACGCGTAAACTAATATTTATAACTGTCATAAAAATTCTGGAATAAACAAATATCGCCCAATTTAGAAAAATAATAATTCCGTCTATTAATTTTTAACCGCTAAAACATAAATTCATATCTTAAAAATTGAAAAACGTAACGATCGATGTGTCGTTTGTGAATCATATATCTTCTATCAAATATTGTTTGAATTTTTATCATTAAACTATATTTAAACATTGATAAGTATGATTGAATCGTTGTAATTTAAATCTGAAATTTCTGCTTAATAAAGAAATCGAGATCAGTACTGTGTATTCACTGTCTTATTGAATGCGAACTAATTCAGTTTTGTAATCGATCTGACTCAATTATTTAACCAAAATATCAAAAGTTTGATTATTGTTAAACGGTGTAATCCTTAATGTAGCTTCACACACAGAAAATAATGTAATCTGACGCTATTGATTCTCTTTTAAAACTTCAGACTGTAAGGAAGGTCCATTGAAACAAAAAAAAATAAGTTAACTAATCGAACTCTATTCACCAATTTTGCTTCCGAGAAGCAACACTTACAAAAAATTTCGTATACATTAACGTTCCTAAATCTTATAATCAAAACATATATAACAGATAATAAAGATTGATTATGCTTAGTGCTTGAAATGAAATTAACTATATAAACAATGACATCTAAAGATAATAAAACTTTCACTATTCAAAAATCGAAAAATATTTTTACATATACAAATTCCGTAGTCCTTTATCACGTGTAATGTCGTATCCACTAGGGTTGATTTACTTTGATTACTCCTTAATATGTCTGCACACTCGTCACTAATACGTAAAGTTCTCAAATCAAAGTCGTCAATCCGGTAAAGTATCATACTCTTCGCATCATTATCGTAAACAGACTTCCTAAAACTAACTTATTCTAACCTAAACGTAAGCCTGCCTAAATTGAACAACTAACATAACTCGAACCTAAACCCAAAATAACTAAATGCGTAGCTATTACGGTCGAAACTAAATAGAGCCACCACCTAAACACCCATTTGATTAATCGCCTCTTACGACAAGCGGTTGGCCTCTGCTGTAGGAAAATTCTTAGACCGTCCCTACACAGCGCAAACGTGTCCCTAGGAGATGAACAAAAGAAAAATTCTGTAAACAATCATAGGAAACTCGGATCAAAGCCACGCTTTAATTCGATTCTAATTATATGAAGTATAGAAGGGGGTGGAATAAACCCATTGGTGTCTGAAAAAAAATTGATTCTGTTAAATGATTGGTATAAATTAGTCTAAAATTATGTCAGTGTTTTAGTATGACATGGTTGATATAAAAAATCGAGGTAAATGAGTAAAAAACTATGGCAATGAGCTTTACCGTTTTAATCCGATTCCATATGTTCGGTGTATATAGAAAGAATTTATTAACACATTAGGTGTTGAACAAATACCGTAGGGGTGCTAGCTTCAGATCAAGTTAGCACTCCCACTTCTAGCGTTTTACAGAAGCTGGTCTAAAATTTTATTTTTGTCCAACATTATGATTATAAAAGGGATTACAAAGTGGGGTGCTCACTTTATAGATGTGTATATCTGCAGTTTAAGCGGGGTTACAATAACAGGAACCCGGTGCAAATTCACCCAACTTTCTGTCTGACTGAAGTTGAAAACTTGTGAATAGGAATCCAATTTAGTGGTGTTACTTTTATGGTCTATGGCATCTAGTTGCTACTAAAATTGTTTCCATGCCTGTTTCCCTCCGACTGTAGCACCCTGTGTATTAAAAGCTTTCGGCTTTAATCACACCAAACAACTGGGTGTATTTGCAACGGATTTCTTTTATTGGACTCAGCATAAACTGTAGATATACCTTTCTAACAAAAATTTCAAACTTAAAGACCTTCAAAATTTGAAATTGCCTGGTAACCATGCACTATGTATACAACTGCAAGCAATCATATAATAGCTAGCGTCGATACTTCATACTTGATACTTTCTAAGTTTTACCATTTCTATTTTCTTTTAGATACACGGGACATTGCCCAACACTACGATTCCAATATGGAAAATCATATGGGACAGAAACCAAGGAAATTTTACAAGTAATCTTGCATTCCTTTTACAAAACAAAATATTAGACTACTAGATTTACAGGAACTTCGAGATAAAGAGATCCTCAATCAAGTTCAGCGTCATCGTTACCGTGAAAATGATCCCAGAGTTAAGGCAATCCTAACTCCAATTCCCAACGCTAGAGACCAAGCGAAAGATTTTGCATTGGACCCTTTAAATAGATGCCCAAAGTATATTTTAGGATATACTGGTGAGTAGGTTGACTTTTTCTATTATTATTTCTATGTAACGTTTTAGGTTTTATACCTACACTAAATTTTCGATATGGTAAATCTTTTGGGCGTACTGCAGATGACAGTGTTACCGATTTTACTATTGATCAAAGTCGATTGCAAGAGAAACGCGCAGAGATACAAAACCTTTTCCGAACAAAAAGTGCACCACGAATGGTTTCTATTCGAAACAGAGATGATGTTACTAAAGGATTAGTTAATTATGAAACGCAACACAAATTTAAGGGTTGGTTTCAATTTAGAATTTATAGTTGTAATTATTTCTGTATTTATAGAAAAAGCGATTTCACCAGATCATCCACCTATAGCTGGATATACAGGGCATATACCACGAATTAAAGGAACGGAAGCGTCGCTTTCTCAACGTTATAATACAGTAGTTAAGCGTGGATTAGCACTATTACGTGAAGAACGCGAAAAAAGAGATGAACTTTTAAAAACAAGCTATAAAATAAATGAAATTATTCAAGATGGTAAACCTCGGTATACATATGTCTCGTAAAAAATTAAATCTAGACCAAGATCCTATTATTTTCATATTTCGTAGTGTAAAGTGAAATATGTTAAATAATTATTATACGACATGCCACAATCCTACTGATAATTTATTTAACAGTTTTCGATATTTTAGGGCATGATTATACGCATAAATAGATTAACTAACGACATTCCTTAAAAAATACTCAAATGCTTTTTATAAATAACAAATGTATAGTTTGTATTAACAATAAGCTGTAATTTTTGTACGTAGAATAAAGCATATTTTTAGACTGTGTACCTACAATTCTTGAGTTAATCTTAGCTAGTATGATATGGGCAATTGCGATGATCACCAGTTTCTGCAATAGTATATTATAAGATTATAACATACACATTAGTAGGTATATGTATACTTAGATTCCATCCATATCACCTCTTTTTTAAATTGCAGTACTCCATGTGTGACATATCATTGGAAAGCCCTTTAAAAATGTTATTCATCAGTACTAAACAAAATGTTAATTAATCGATTATTTTGTTGAAAAAAGCAAAAAAAAGTTTCGGTACCGTAGAGTTGGGTGACTTGACTGATATTTTGACTTGAATTCAATAATATCTGCCATACCCATAAATATATCATAAAACAAAAAATATGGCGTTATGCCACTTTTTGTAAAGAATAAAACCTGTATAAAAGAGTATAAAACTCAAAAAAAAATGTACAAAAAAATTGTTTTTCAAATCACCCTACCTGTTGGGTGACTTGAAAATGTAAGCAGAAATCAGTGTAAATGACAAGTAAAACTGTCCTATAGGTGACTTGACATCAAGTTTAACTTTTTAAAAAAGTATGTTTCCATTGTACAGGGTGAAAAAAATTATTGAAACCATTTATTTCAAAAAAGAAACGTTTACTCTGACAAGATACAAAAATAATTTAAAAACCAAGGTATTCTCAAAAAGTTAACATTATAATAATACTTAAACCTAAATTAACAACATTTTTACAAATGTAGTTAACACATTTGTTTATAAAACATTGTCATCTACCAAATCTGTCAAAAATTTGAAACGTTCTCGACGAAGGAGCTGTGGAGCTGGCCTATTACGTCAGGCTATGAAAAAAATGTTTCTTTTTACCCACAGTTTTTCGTAGGAATTTTACTTGAAGGTACTCTTCATCAATAACTTGGCAGGTTTCTCCAACATATTTTACAAGCCGTTTCTCTATATGAAATTTCACAAAAACAAACTCTCCACATTGAAATGAGTGTCGTTCCACAGGTTCTTCATTTTGCTTGTTGTCTTGATTTCGCATTTGTAAATTATCCTCGGGCTCAATATCGCTGGACTCTTCTTCGTCGGTCTCGCGTTCAAGCTCTATATCATCTATCTCACTTTCAGAAGGAAGTTCGGATTTATTGGACTTGCGTGATTTCGGATTTTTTTTAACAATTTTGTTTTGCTCAGATAGTTGTACTGCCACCGTTGTCTCGTCTATTTTTCTGCTTCTAAATCTTCTACAGAGATGCTCTCCCCTGGAGCAACATTTAGTTTCTTCCGTCTGCCGGACTTACTGGGTTTTACATTTCTTGTTGTTTCAAACATATATTTTAACACATTGGCAATTTCCCCAACAGGCCTGTGTTGAGAAGGGATTCGTTCTAAAACAGCTTCTCGGTGGATAGGAACAAGTCCTGTAGCTTTGAACCCAAGTTTTATGTTATCAGCATTTTTTGCACCTAGTTCTACTAATGTTGCTTTGAGTAGACCAGGGAATCGATCTTCCCTTATGGGGCCAGATTGTGTTTGCTTCCACTTAGTTAAAACAGACCTCCATTTACCCTTCAGTGGTCTGAAATAGCAAACATCTAGCGGTTGCGTTAGATGTGTACTATTGGGGGGGCAAGAGAACAAAGCGAATATTATTGTTTTGTCGCTCCTGTATGACAGTGATGCTAATGTGGCTGGCTAAATTGTCACCGATCAACACCTTCGGTCCTTCAAGTTTTTTAAAATAAGGGAGCACAATACATTTAAACCAGTCTTCAAATAGGTGTAGATCAAACCATCCAGATTTGCTGCGATTGTACCGGGCGTTTTCGGGACCATTTTCTGTCCACGTAGACCACAGCTGAAGATTTTGTGTGGTTCATAATTTTTTCGGCATATTTAGCTGTGCGTCGAACAACAACTTTGGTTCGTCCAGGGTCATCAGTAAAACATGTCTCGTCATAATTGACAATATCTTCGTCAGGAATGTCTTTTAAAGTAACAGCCAACTTATCAAAATATTCACTTAAAATGTCAATAGAAACAGCAGCACGACTTCGCTTTATTTTTTCTGGTAGGCGAATGGATAGCTCGCTATGACGAGTAATAAACGCGTAGTACCAATTATTACCCGGTTTGTTATCGGTAAAAGCACCTAATCTTCGTCCTTGTCTGTTCAAATAATTTCGAACCAGATCTTTAATATTGTCTTTATCTAAGGGAAATCCCCACTCCGCAGCAAATAAAACATCATCTTTTAGAACCACTTCCTCCTCCGTTGTCAATGAAGTCTGGCCCCCATAAGTTTTCATATTTTTATTTTTAAGTTTTCGATATAATGTCGATTTTGATATCTCGGTATTACTTGAAGCCTCCGCCAATTTCCATCTACCAGTGCGTATATTTGTTAAGGCTTCTTCTAATTCATCTTTAGTAAAATCGTGGTATTTTCGCTTTCCTAACACTCTCTTATACTTATTTGGCATTTTGTCAAGTCGCCCAAAATCTGTAACAAAAAATGTGAGAAAGCATTACTTAACCTCAAAAAATAAACTCAACAGACCTGGGGTTCAGAACCCGTTGAGAAGACAATAAACTATTGTAAAAAAAATATTACATGTAATTTGCTCATATGGATACCTGAGGCTGACCTTAATTATATAGTATATCAAAAACCGTGGTTTTCTTACCTATTATTCAGTATTTTTTAGGAGCCAGATAAAACACCTGTTTACAACTTTTAGCTACTGAAAACATTACTTCATCATTGTGGAATACTTCAGAAATTTTACTGAAGTTTGGACGTTTACCTAAAAGATGGCAACAGTAGTTCCAAAAATAAATGTCACACTGTGCAAGTCACCCCTACGATTTCAAGTCATCCAACTCTACGGTAACTTTAGTATGTTTTCATATTTAATGCTACCATAATAGGGGAAGGTTGCCTATAAAAGAAATCAAAACACTTTCAAATTTATACACCAAATACTTTAATACGTTGTCCACTTCTAGTAATTTTCTGAGAATTTTTTGTTGAACAATTTCTCGTAGAAAAACATAATCCGGAACCCTTGCAGCTGGGCCATTATAGGAAACTGGTTGCCTAAATTGAACCAGTGGGTTCCTATATTGGGCCATCTATTTCAGTTACGTAAAATTAAGTAAAACTTTAAGTACCGTAAAACGGGATGACTTGAAATTGGTGGGTGAAATGAAAAATTTTGTAGCATTTATTTTAAAATATTGGCGGTTAGTAGCGAAAGTGTACAATTGTCAAGGGTGAATATTACAGGTTTTCAGTTATCAGTTACTAACGACTCTCACAGTGAACACCTGTTGCGTGGAAAAATTCCAAAAAAAAGGTAAGAAAGCGGTATTTTAAGTGCTGAATACTTCGTATCGCCTATATTCACTTGTAAGAGTTGGAGCACTGAGATATTTTTTTCTTTGATGGCCATTTGTATGAAAACAATATCCTAACCTCATTTTGATAATGTTGATCTCGGTCTACCAGTGGCGTACTACTTTATTTTTTTTGTACTTTTAGGGGCGGCTTGAAAAATAAAACTAAACAATGGTTCGCAATTATAAGAGGCTTGTGGACTCTAGAACCTATAGAAATTATGCAAAGGAGACTGTGAGAAGGCCCATCGAGCAGTATAGCAATGGTAATCGCACTCTAAGTGATATTTCGCAAGAATACGGAATTCCCGTAGCCACTTTGTACCGTAAAGTAAAAAAATTACACATGAAAACTCTAGGTGGGCAAACAGTTTTATCAGAAAATGATCAACTAGCGATAGTCCGTTGCATTTCTCTTGCATCTGAGTGGGGGTTCCCCTTCGAGAGTGAAGAAGTAAGAAATTTGGACTATCTAAATCGAAGGGGTGTACGTGTAAATATATTTATGGACAACAAATTAGGCAAGGATTGGTACACAACCTTTATGATAAGGCATAAGCACGTGTTGTCGCAGAGGACTTCCCAAGCTATCAAAGAGAGTCGAGCCGAAATTAATGCCGAAACCATTAACCGATATTTTGACAATTTAACCACTGCATTGGAAAAGTTCCTCCTGAGGCCATCCTCAACTACGACGAAACTAATTTTACGGATGGACCGGGACGTGTTAAGATTGTAGTTCGCAGGACTTCCAAAGAGCAGAAAAAGTAATGGACACGTCTAAAGCGGAAACATCCGTCATGTTTAGCTACACAGCACCGGGCGTAATGCTTCCTGTTTACGTCGTTTACAAGGCCGAACATCTTTGGGCAAATTGGACAGAAAATGGACCATTTCGTGCAAGATACAATAGAAGTAAAACTGGACGGTTTGATACTGCACTGTTTGAGGAATGGTTTTCTACTATCGCTCTACCATATTTTAAGTCACTTCCAGATTCACGAAAAATTATTATTGGTGATAACTTAGCAAGCCATATTTCTGTAAATGTGACTCAACCGCTGGACGTCAGTTGTTTCCGGCCCATCAAAAATGCTTGGCGTAAAATACTGCGTGTTTGGAAAAAAAAATAATAAAGGAGTGGTCCGAAAAGATGTTCTTCCACGTCTTTTGAAAAGAATTGAATGAAGTCGACGCAAGTAGTGCCGCAAATATTCCATCAGGATTTGCAGCTACAGGAATATTTGCTTTGTGCAGAGATAAAATTTTCAATAAAATGCCAAAAAAGGTGGTCCCACTTGCAGATACAGCAGTTGACGTTTGCCATGTTACGAATTAAATGTTCAAGGAAGGGAGATATGGAAAAGAAGGTCCAATTCCAGACGTAAGAAATTAGATGTCGAACCCGGGAAAAGCGTCTCCCAAGAAGACAGATTTGGAATCAGAACCACAAAAAAAGAAGACAAAAAGGCGACCTAAGAAGAGAAAAAATGAAATGATTACACTGGATAGTGACGAAGAATCTATTCTGAATGATTATTTAGAAGAAACGCTCATCGATTCTGAAACAGACAAAAATAATGACATATTTGAGTCAGACGAGGAGAACGAATACGAATATGAACCAGACGCTGTAGCTCACACCTCTAAAATTAATGAGACTGAAATAGTGCCTTATGAAGAGACTAATATAACGACTGATAAACAGGCTTCCCAAGAGATCACGACTAATAGACAGGCCTCCCAAGATGCCAAAACTACAAACCAAATGACTTTATACTAGTAGAGCTGAGAACAAAAAGAAATGTTGCCAAAAGATTTGTCGCTAAAATAATATCCAATGAAAACGACTCATATTTTTGTTCTTATATGAGACCATATTCTAAAATAGCTGATGCTTTTGTCTTTCCTTGCGTCCCTGAAGAGGCGTTGGTGGCGAAAACTGAAATCAAGAAAAGACTAAACCCTCAGGAACTCAGAAGAGGTGCAATTAAATTTCCGGGAATTAAGCTCTGAAGGCAGATTATTGCAGTGCAATTATTTTTTTTTAGAGAATATATATTTTTTAATTTTATTTAGTTTATTAAAAGAGTTTTTTGTTCAAGAATTTTTTATTTAGTTATAAATGTGCCAGATTTTTTGAAAATGGGAAAGGGTTATGGAATGGCACCTATGGCAATTTGTACCCTAGGGGCCAAAGTTATACTCAATATTATTTGTTTGATTTTTGGATTGTTATTAAAGCGTTGAGCATACAAAGTTTGGCAAAATTTTAATGAAGTCACCCGGTTTGCGGTATACACTAGAGGAACAAGAGAATATAATTTGTATTTAAAAGCCAAATGTCAAAACACAAAAATGTATTAAATGAACATTAAAAAAAGAAAAATCCTACCATAAACAAACAAAAATAACACAATAAAAAGAGCAAAATAAAGAACACAAACAAAGAACGACTAAACCTAAAATCTTTGAAAATAACAGATACTTTTAGAAACTAAGTAAGCAATAACAGAATTGATCTAGTAAGACTAGAATAGGAACGCTTTTTCTTAGAAGTAGGAACAAATGTTACAGAAAAATTTCTCTCTTGACTATGTTTGCACATGATTCGTGCACCCAGTCTCTGCATTTTAGGCACTGAATCATGTCTTCTACAATGCTCACACAGCAAAGTTTTCAGTACCATTCCTTGACATCAATGCTGTTTTTCTAGCCGGAGCCAATTTTATGTTGCGCTTGACAGTTTTCTTTTTTGAAATATTTGATGGTCAGTTTAACTTCAACGTCATCTTTGTAGGGTGTGGATGTAATGATTTGTGCTTTTTGGATACTTCCAGTTGGTTTCATCTTCTTATGATCAACAACTGCACTTTTTAATATTTGATCTATAGAATCTCCTTTTGTTGCGGATGAACCAACTTCAGCTGATGTAGTTGCTATTTGTTCCATAGCTGATGTTGATGTCGATGTTGAAGCTCTTTGATCTAGCAGGTTCATTTCTTTTGTTGCAACTGGTCTTTTACTGTAGCGACTCCAGGTCACATCTTCATTACTGTAATCGGAAATACTTTCAGTTTTATAATGTTCAGCCATGTCTATTTGTTCTATAGCTGATGTTGATGTCGATGTTGAAGCTCTTTGATCTAGCAGGTTCATTTCTTTTGTTGCAACTGGTCTTTTACTGTAGCGACTCCAGGTCACATCTTCATTACTGTAATCGGAAATACTTTCAGTTTTATAATGTTCAGCCATGTCTACATTTGCTTTGGGATGAGTATATATGAAGGGGTGAAATAAAAATCGCTGAAAACATTACGGTCTATCGTCCAAATTCCCGTTTTCTTGAAACCATTCATAGCATTTGCTAACACAGCTACCCTGGCATAAGCTTTTCCAAGGAGTTTAGCAACTTGGTATTGAGAAACTATCAATCTCGGATTAGTCATTAGCCATTTCTCATTAGCTTCAGTGTAATAGAGCTCCAGTGGCTTAAATACAGCCACGTCTATGGGTTGAAGCCGGTGGCTGGTATGCCCCAGAAGCTGTAACATAATCACTCCAATATTTCGTGCCCGCTATATTGCCTCAAGATTTTTAGAGTGAGTACTGTGGCCGTCTAAAACAAGCAAAACTTTATTGGTCCTTGTTGGTTTTACTGCATTGATAAAATATTTGAACCAGGCAACAAACAATTCTTTATTGATGTATCCGGTGTCAGCTATCTCTACTACGCAGTCAGGAGGATTATCTCTTTCGATTGAATATTATCATCGGTGCAACAAATTGGCCGGCTGCACTGGCGCATACAACCATAGTGGTATTCACCTCACGTTCGCCGCTAGCAACCGAACCTACTTGGCGCTTGCCCTTTAGGGCTAGAATTTTCTGGCACTTCTTGACAACAGTTGAAAAGCCAGACTCGTCTACATTGAATATTCTTGTTGCATTAAACTGGGATTCATCGACAATTTTCTCTAGAAGGTCGAAGAACTGGGTAACATTATCTCTATTAAATCCCTTGCACCGAACTATGGAAGTAGATTCAGGTTACCTCAATGAAATATTGGGATGCCTACGTAAAAATGCGTAAAACCACTTTACCAGCCTGCTTTTTTTTCTCTATTGAAATTGTGTTTGATGTTGTTTTGCTTCGAAAGTTACTACGTTGCATTACGGACATCTTTTATGGTGACCCCATAAAACATCTTCTCTAAGGATATGCCCGAACCTCTCCTCAACCCCCGGCAAAAAGACGGTGGTTCTCCCGAAAATTTTACGCTCTTGGTTCGCCTGTTCATTTTTTGACTCCAAATGCCGTTTTAACGTCGCTTTTGGGACACTGCAGAAACGGCATATTTCATTTAAGCCATACTTTTTGCCTTTGTAAGCTTCTAAGGCTTTTGCCATATCCGTTTCACTCCGTTTACCGTATTTTATGCCTTTTATATTATTGGAAGACATTCTGGAACAAAGTAAAATATTGGTAGCCTATGTTGGACACCCATTTGACACTAACTGTGTAATGTATAATGTTAAGAATGTATTTTGATTATTGGAACTCTTCATATTGACACGAATTCCAACATTTAAAAACATAAACATAAGAAATAATTCTAGTTTTCCAAATTGGACCAGTCCAATTTAGGCAACACTATGGTGGTTCAATTTATGAAACCCCCAGTTATTTTCTAAAATCACATGTTTAACATTCCAATGTATTTGGGTTTGATCTGTTTAATAGCGATATGAATAGGGTAAAACTTATTTGTTTTAATCAAAATAACAGCGCTGCGTAAATTTCCAACGTTTGCCAGACAAACACTTGCGAATTATTCATAAAAACTGGTATCGAAATAGCAAAAATCACCAAACACGTTGTACGGAGGCAAAACGTGCATCAATGGCCGCGAATTCTCTTGTAATGACGCCTTTGTAACAAGAGTCAAAGAGTATTTAAAAAATGTCACTACCATCGAGCTTATTTATTCAAATATGGCCGTGGTCCAATTTAGGAGGCGGTTCAATATAGGCAACCTTCCGCTGTCAAGTCAAATCACACTTCAAAAAGATTGTAAAAAATTACGATCTGTAAGTCAAAAAATACAAAATATTGTTTATTTATCAGAGCATTTCTTATTAAAAGAGCTTTGAGATAACTTGTGTTCGGACATTTGCTTGAAAAGCTCTCAATAATTATCTTTGCAAATGCTTTATATCAAGTATGCGCCTTTTTATTAAAATTTGACATCTGTCATTACTTTTATTGTGATTCTGTAATACTTCTAACTTCATATTAATTTTTCAAAGATGGTTTACACAACCGCCGAACGTGTTGAAATAATTTTTATTTATGGTTCTAAAATCCGTTGTGCTCAACAAACTGCTATAGCATTTAATGCATTACATCCTGGAAAACGCATAAGTCATCAGAATGTTTTAGACCTAGTTTTAAATTTTGAACAAACCGAATCGGTTATCATTAAAAAAAAGAAATGAACCCCGACATAAAGTTGCTCAAATTGAAGTTCCGTCGTCGGATATCTAAATTAACAGGGTTTTGCCAAGAATCTGTTCGAAAAGTATAGAAATGCACAAATTTCGTCCCTATAAGATCCATATTACTCAAGAACTTGGCGATGGTGATCCAGATAGGCGAATTAGGTTTTGCGAAATTATGACCAGTAAGATTATAGAAGAGGCTGAATTAGTGAAAAATATTTGTTTTAGCAGCGAATGTACCTTTTCTAACAATACAGCCCCTTATAATCCATGGATTTTAAAATCAAAGAAATGAGGATCATAACTAGTTTTGAATGGGAATTTGTTACATGTTCAACAAAAACGGGGCCCCTCCACATTGCGCGTTAGAAACTGACAAGAGCACAAATATGCAGATCAGTGGATTGGTAGAAAAGAAAGGACAGCAGGAAATCAATAATGCCAAAACCTCAAAAATGCGATGCAATACAAAAACATTGAACATAATTTTCAACAAATGTTTAACTAATCTTGAACACTATCTAACCATCGAGCAGGCATTGATAACATTGAGATGTGGTCAATTATTCAAACAGGTATGAAAAGCTAATAATGAATAAACAAACACATAGCAATGAAAATACAGCTAAATGAAATGAAATTAAGTAATTGTGATGTAACACATTGAGCCTGAGATTATTCACAATACCTGTAATTTTTTAACAAGTGTCATATACTCTTGAAGTTATTAATAAGGTACTTTCATCAAAATGTAGTACCTATTATTAGTCTAATAGCTTTGTTTAAAAACTTTCACCCATTCTGGAGTTCAACCTTAGGAAAATTATGTAATTCGTGTTTTGAAAAATAATATAATTTTCCATCCAAATTCAGTTAGATGAAACAGAAACTAACTTTAGGTACAATAATTGACAACAACTTAACATTTGATTACCATATAGGGAAGTGTCAAAAACTAAACAAAGCTTGTTACGCAATAATAAACTTGAAATCTAAACTGGATACTGCACACCTGTTGTCTGCTTACTATTTACTTGTGTACTCTATAATGGCTTATATTTATGGGTCAAACCGCATATGTAAACCACATTGGTATTCTACAAAACAGAATAACCGGAGTAATTTTTGATCTACCATACAGAGAATCTTGTAGAAATACCTTTATAGATAACAAGTTAATGACAGTATTTTGTATCTACGTATATAAAATAGCAACTTACATTCACGAAGATACACTTAAATTTAAGTTAAGGAACGACTTCCATAACTACCACACACGATCAAATAACAAAACTGATATGAAAAGCACAGATTAAATCCATATAAGAAATCACCTAAGTACGCGATTATAATAAATTACCGATAAATTAAAATGCCAATTCCTTACGAACGAGTTAAAACATTTTCTTGCCTGTAATTGCTTCTATAGTACTAACCAATTTTTGATTACAAGAAATAACAATCTAACTGTGACAGTTAGTATGTCTTAGTTTGTTTTATATACCACTTGTATGTTTGTCAATACCACTATAATATACATATAAATACATTAATGTATCTATATATTGTAAAATTGGTGAAATAAATTATTATTATTATGCAATGTCCTACTTATCAGAAACAGGACTACTCATCATTACAAACCAAAGAAATTACTCAAATTATCAAATCACACATATTCTTATGTTTACTACCAATTTAGTGATCAGGTATGACATAAAGAATGTAATTGTTAGAATGTATTTTTTACACAGAATATTATGGTTGCTAGTAGAGTTCAGTTGTTACTATTAATAATATTATATGTGAAGTTGAATAAAGTTGTTAATTATTTTATTAACGTTAAAATAAAAGTTGCATTCAAGTTATTTGAATTATATATTAACAATTTGGCTAGTAACCGGTCTGCCCGCTGTGTAAGTACTAAAAAGAACAATACAGTTGCCTCGGATCGACCTGGCTACAATGGTCAAGGTCGAAACAAACAAGCCCCATTGCTGACGACTTCAAGAAATGAATGGAGAGTTGGTACGTGGAACGTTAGATTTTATTTTCGATCGTCTTGATATGTTTTTGTGTCTGAGAACGTTTTTAGCGCACCAACACATTGCGATGCTGCTGTTATTCTTCTTTGTATATCGTTTGTATCAGGCCTTCACACGTTATCTCCACTTCTAGGTACACGACTTGGTTTGTTATATTCAAAATATATTGTTTGCTTGTGCCAACAGCCTTTACCGAGAAATTTTGTGGTTCATCCAGTTTTTGTTCCCTAAAATCATATATTCGATTCTCTTCGTTTATTATCAAAGCTACTTTCAGAGTTTACTGTTCCATTTTTAAACATAGTTTTAAGCTCTTCTTTTGTTTTTGCTAGTGATACTACATCATTGGCGTATGCCAAACATTGTGTTGAATCCGCAAGTATGTTCTTGTCTGTATTTATCTCTCTTTTCGCAATACATTTTCCAAAACTATGTTAAATAGGGTTGCAGATAATCTCCTTGTTTTAGTCCTGTTACTTTACACAATGCGATTCGCCTCCTTGAAATTTGATTTTAAAATTTGTATTTTGAAGTGTCATTTTTACCAGTGCTATCAACCCTTTGTCAAACCCTGAATCGTGCATAGCTTCCAAGATGGTAGCTCGTATAATTTTGTCATATGCTTGTTTGAAGTCCAAGAAAATTGTATGTATTGGTTTGTTTTTTCCCATACTTTTCAAGGATCTGTATCAGAGTAAAAAATGATCACCTACCGATTTCCCTTTTCTAAATCCTGCTTGGTACATCCGATTTTTGTTTCTGTTTCTTTTCGAATTCTATTATCTATCAGAGATGCCATTATTTTATATGTAACATTTAAGAGTGAGATAGGTCTATGATTATCTGGTTGTTGCTTGGTTCCTTTCTTATGTATCATATAAATAGCAGTTGACCTTTCTTCTGGCACTTTTTTTCCCCAGATTTCTTTTGTCAATTCGTGAATTCTTCTGTCTAATTCTTCGTCCGCTAGCTTGATATGTTCTATTACTATTTTGTCTGACCCTGAGTTTTTGTTATTTCTCATTTTCTTGATTACTTCAGTAAATTCACCCATTGTTCTATGAATACCGTCTTATAGTACTCTACCCATATTTCTAATACTATCTTTTCATCCATACATAAACCTTCATGTTCATTCGTCACTCCACCGATTGTGTTTTAAAGCCTCCTTTCCGCTTCCAGCCTCTTGAGTTGTTACTTCTGAAATCATCTTCTATTGCTTCCATCCTCTTTTCGTTTTCTTCCTTTTCTTTCTTCTGTATAAACTGTGCATTTTGTTCCTAATTTGTTTATATTCCTCTATCGCTTCGTTTGATGGATTTTGTACCATTTTCAATCTGGCTTTTTTTCTTTCTTTTGCCGTTTCCTCACACTGCATCAAACCATTCTTTTCTTTTTTCTCGTTTCTCTTCCTCTGACTTTTCTGTGTTCTTATTTATTACTCTTTTGATAAAAGCCTATTCTTCCTCCACGCTTGCACTCGTTCCCCTATCCTTCATCATTTCTCTTGCATAGTCCTTTTGGATTAGATAATTTTTTTGCATGCTTACATTCCATCTTCGTTTCTTCCTCTTCTGGTTACTTGGGAGTTTAGGAAATGTTTGTTTTAGTTTGACTTTTAGTAGTAGATGATCTGATCCTAAGTCAGCCCCTCTATATGTCCTGACATTTTCTACATTTTTATTATGGATTTTATCTATGAGCACGTGATCGATTTGGTATCGTGTCTTCTCGTCCGGGCTTATCCATGTTACTTTATGAATATTTTTATGCTGAGACACTGTAGTTTTTATCATCATCCTATTTCTTCCTGCAAAATCTATAAGTTTTTGTCCGTTGTCATTTGTTTCGTCTTGCAAACTATATTTGCGTATGATTGAAATACATCTGTCCTCTTTGCCGATTTTGAGTTCCAGCCTCCTAATACCATATGCATGTCGAATTTCGGTCATTTCTCCACTGCTTCCTCTAAAGTGTAGTTTCTTCTCTTCTGTTTCCTAATCGGGGCATGTACATTAGGTATGCTTATCTTTCTGTATTTTCCTTTAATTCTATATAACTTATCCTCTCATTAATAATTTTGTAATCAGTGACTAAACTTTTTATTCCTTCGCTTATTACAAAACCCGTCTCCAATCTATTCTTTTCTCCCTCTCCGTTCAACCAATAGTAATCCTCTATTTTTCTCTGTTATCCCTTTTATGTTTGTTTCCTGTACGGCGAATAAATGTATTCTGTAGGTTCTTATTTCTTTTATTAACTGTTTAAGTTTCCTTCCTTATTTAAGCCCTGCACATTCCATGTACCCATTATTATTCTGTGTTCTTTCTCTCTCCTTATTTGTTTGTGAGCATTCCATGATCCCATTGAATTGTTTGGTGGAATCTTAGTTCTCTTTTTTTGTTCTTGATTTTTTTGTTTTCATTTGTCCTTATACATAGCGTTGTTTTGTCATCGATTTTGAGCCAGTCTCTATTTGTTTTACTAGTTTTTGGGTTTAAAGGTTGCTTCTTCTCCTTCTGGAATTATTTTGTTTTGGTTCCATATGTACTTGACCATCTACTGCTAATTTTTGATAGCTTATCTGTACTTTTTGTTTTCAGCACTTTCCTCTTTTGCCATCTTCCGTATGGATGCTTGGATCTCCTTTCTGTGACTGTCAAGTCATGATCAATATAGATTCGTGCCTCTTAATTTGTTCTTGTTCTTCATTATTTCTTTCTTACCACGCCACTGACTATACTTTGCTACAACAACTTGTCTTGCTTCTCTGTTTTCTTTCTTGTACACCTCCTCTAAGACTACATCTACTCCTATTTTTACTTTTAGAAACTTTTGTACTCTCGTCTTCATGAATACCCGCCCCTTTAATGACAAAGTTACTTTTTCTCTTGTCTTTATCAATTCTCTCCTCCAAATTTTCAATTCTTTCCATCAACTTTTCTTTCTCAACCTTTCATTCTTGTTCTTTCTGTTCTAGTACCTACTATTTTTAATTGTCTAAATTCTTCTTGGCATTTTGTAGTACTTCTGATTTTTTTCAATTCCTTTGTTATGTCTTCGTTCCCTTTGTTGACTTCCGCCTTTAGTTCATCCTGGCTATGACGAAATTCGGCTTTCATATAGTATTTTTCAACTAGGATTCCCGTTTTCAGATTAGTGCGGTTCATTGAATTGCTGTATGAACTAAGAATTGCTTGTTAGTCAGAGGTTCTAAAATAATTGATTCTTTAATGAATGATAATTTTAAGTACATATTTATAAGTAAACATAAGAATTTTGACGCGAATGCAATAATAGTATATTATGTTATTAGGAGTAAAAGTGATACATTATGTACGAAGCTGAATGTTTATTTTGCCGAACGAAGTGAGTGAATGTAGATACCAATACACTGATGAAAATATGTGGCAAGCTTTAGAAGCGGTCAAAAGCGGCATGTCCGTTCGTAAAGCTAGTGTCTCTTTTAACGTTCCTCGATCTACATTAAGCGATAAAAGAATAGGGAAGACACAAGTCGAAAGGAAAATTGGTCCATCATCAATTTTAACATCTGAAGAAGAAACCCATTTGGTCTCTTGGGTATTCCGTGTTGCTAGAGCTGGATTTCTGGTTACTAAGAATCAACTATTTGAGTGTTCAGATGTTAATACTAGAGTTGAAACGAGAAAATCCATTTGTCGATGATAAGCCTAGTCGTCGTTGGTTCAAAAGCTTCCTGAAAAGACACCCAGAAGTTTCCCAAAGGATTCTACGGAGTTTAACAGGACAACAATCAAGAATAACGGAAGAAAAAATACGTGAATGGTTCGATGTAATTGAAAATTATCTCCAAGAAAATAATATCGACGTTACTGATGGAATAGAGTCTTTAACCATGACGAAACAGCAGTTTTCTTAAGTCCCCCAGGAGAAAGACTTCTTACACAAAAAGGTGAAAGAACGATATACAGCGTGTCAAATAACGATAAAAAAGAAGCCATTACAGTAGTTTTTTTGTGTAATGTTGAAGGAGATTTGCCACCACCGCTTATCATGTACTCTTATAAACGACTTCCAAAGGACATCATTGATAATGTGCCGAAATCTTAGGGCGTAGGCAAATCAAATAATGGCTGGATGACCGGTTGATCGTTCTTTGAATACAAGCAAATATGTTCTTGCCTTGGCTTAAAAATAATATTAATATCGTGATGTCAGTATTGTTATACGTTGATGGACACAAATCTCATCTAACAATACAATTAAGCACACTTTGTGCTGAAAATGAGATAATTTGAATAAGCCTGTATCCTTAATAGCACACATATTTTACAACCACGTTGGCATGTTGGCAGCCTTTCACCCTTATGAAGTAGAATGGAGAAAGATGGTAACTAACTGGAGAATGAATAACCACAGTAAGAAAATTACCAAAGAATTGTTTGCGCCTTTATTAAAAAGCACGATTGACCGAATGGAAGCACACCTAAAAATTTCAATAAAAAATGGTTTCAAAACTTGTGGTCTTTTGCCATTCAATGCTAATAATATTAAATGTGATAATTTTTTTAAAGATTATGTCAACAACCATAACCGATAAAACTAATGACAAAATTGCATTAGAAGTTTCGAAATCTATGAATGAAGATAAAATACGACCCTTACAGTTTCCGACGGAATATGGAAAGATGTAGAAGATACTAACCTTTTTTATTTCTGGCAACAACTTTTTTAATCTGCAGACAATACTGAATTGGCACTAGTGTCAGATCATCCAACAGAACTTGAAGAGTCTGATCCTCCAGCAGTAATCATTGAATCTTTAGAGTTATGTCAAGCTCTCCTAACAGAAGTTGAAGAGTCTGATCCTCCAGCAGTAAAATCATCGAGTCTTTAGAGTTACCTCAAGATCTTCCAACAGAAGTTGAAGAGTCTGATCCTCCAGCAGTAATAATCGAGTCTTTAGAGTTACCTCGCTCACCTAACTTGGATTTAATAACTGAAATTGCAAAAGCTAAAGAAGCTTTGCAATTGGGTTAATAACCCAGATATTTCTCTTTCTGCCTTAAATTTATCTGACACAATAAGTAACCTCAATTTCTCCACTGAAGATTTAGACTTGCAAGTTTTTTTTAATATTCCCCGGAAAGTTATTCGGAATCAAGGCACATTGTCAAATGAAGTTTGGAATCATGGGAACAAGAGCAAGCTGCTGGAAAAAGCAGCATTAATGAAATTCTAAGTGTTCCTGTAAAACCTTATAAATTATCCAATGTTGGAAATGAAGTTAAGAGACCTAACGAGAATTAAATCGAAAACGAAGATAATATCGCGACTACTGAAGAAGACATCCATAAGGAAAGAAGAAGGTGAAGATCAAATGGGAAGCGAAGAAAAAGAGGAAAATGAAGAAAAGAATACAAAGAAGAACAATGAAAATGAGGCGGAATGTGAAGACGGAAATAAAGAAAACGACAAAGTTGAATCCATCCAAGGAACCCCAACTGGTGATAAAGGACTATCAGATGATATTCCAACTCCCTTTACAAAAATTGTATTTTGGAAGACCCCCCACATGAAAAACGTAAAGTAAAGAAACCGAAAGAAAAGAAAAGATCAGTCGTTTCGGAAGTTTGGCAAAGATCTGAAAAAAGGAAGTTAGACAAGAAGCAAAAAGAAGAAAAAGGTAAACGTAAAAGAATTCGCTTGGAAGACAAAGAAAAAAAGGCTTCTAATTTAAATAAAACTGAAGCCGAGAAGAAACCTATTGGAAAAAAAGAGAGGAGTCCTAAAAAATTTTCAGTTGGAAATTACGTAATCGTGAAATATAATGCCAACTATTATCCTGGATGCATCCTAAATTACGATAACAATATCAATGAGTGTACAGTTAAAGCTATGGTCCCAAAAGGCCAAAATTGGAAATGGCCTGAACAAGATGACATTGTATCTTATAAATTATGCGACGTCATCAAAGACATTGAAAAACCACAACCAATAAACAAGAGAGGCTTATACGATGTACCTACCAGAAATTAAAGACTTAATAAAATGTTCCTTCAGTTACTATAAGTACCTATTTAAGTACTTTTGCAATTTTCTCTACTATAAGACGATTTTTTTTATTTTAAGCATGCAGGTTTCGTTTTTTTATGTTGTGTTTACTGGAATATTTAATATTTATTTAGATACCTAACAAGGGATTGAAGTGACTCATTTAATCACGCGAATAGAGTATTCAAGGGATTAAGGAACTTCAATCCGTGTATTCACTATTTTTGCACTTTGTGGAGTAATAATAGAAATAATTATATTATTTTCTGAGAATTAAAATATTACATCTATGATAAATTTAAATTATTAGAAAAGTCACTTTGACAAAGAAGTACACTATTCAATAATGAAATTTATGAATTATTTTAAAATCCCAGATGTTTCAATGCCATAACAAGATTAAATTATTTTTTAATCCTAGAGATTAAAAGTAACACTTCAGTCCCCAAATGGGGAACCAAATAGTACTTTTAATCCACGAGTTAAAAATTATTATTAATTTTATTAAATATATAAATAAAAGTTTTTTGAGTAGGATTTGAATTACGATGTATTGTGTACGGTTTCTAACCAACTGTGCCATTGAGATTCAAGCCCCAATCGATGTAAATTCTGTCTTTATGTATGTAGAACTGATCTAAATTCAATGAGATTATAATCAAATTACTTATATTAATGGAATGTGAGCCTGCAATATCGTAAGGATTCACACATGCCAAAGCAACTTGACTAATATTAAATCATTATAAGTTCTACATACATAAAGACAGAATTTATTGATTAGGCTTGAATCGATCAGTAGTTAGCTCAGCAAAATACACGTGAGTTCAAATCCTACTCGAGACAAACTTTTTATTTATGTATTTAATAAAATGAATAATAATTTTTAATTACATATTTACTTTTGAACTTATTCGTTCATAACAAAAAAACACTTTACTACGACAATTTAAACTTTTCATTAAATATTTAGCCACTTACCTATTTTTATTGTTACTTCACGTAAATCCCTAACAAGCCGATAAATGGGGCATATTCCGTCCGATAAATAGATCATAACACTTTTAAGGTGTCCGATAACAGGGTAAATGTACTTTTTTAAATAAAATTTGAAATATAAAAAGAACATAGCCGTTACCATCAAAAGGGATAATTTATTTAGATAATTAAATACATAGAAAAAATTAAAATGCAGCCTGAGCTAATGATTTTGCCTAATATTTATATATTTTGGGCCCCAAAATTTCCCCTATACTCTTAAGCGTCCGATAGTCGGTACATTTACTTTACCTGTTGTTTAATTCCTCTGAACTTCACACTTTTATCAGAAAACTAAATTTAGATGATATTGACACGATATGTGATTTATCTATTAGACATGGCCTTATAATTAATCCAACCAAGACATCCTCAATTATTTTTGGTCCTAAGAAATTACGGAACGATTCTGTTAATAATATTCAATTAACAGTAATGGGAAATGTAATAAATCCCGTTGATGAAGTAACAAACCTTGGGTTAACGATGGACTCTGTCTTGAGATTTACTACGTACATTAACAAATGAATTAGTCTGGCATATATGACTCTAAAGCTTCTATACCCTCATAGGCACTTACTCAACCGTGAAACCAAGAAAAAGCTCTGAGAGTCTCTGGTTCTTTCCAAATTCGCTTACTGCAATACAGTTTATGGGACTTGTCTCTATTGTTACGACAGTAAAAGAATCGAAATATGTCAAAATTCTTGCTTACGTTTGTTATATGGTTTTAGATGATTAAAAAAGTTTCCAATAAACTGTGTCACATTAAATGGCTAAATATGGAAAAGAGAAGGCTTTTACATGCTGAATTTCATTAATAAAATAATTCTCCTTAAAACTCCACCATATTTGTTTACAAAAATTACATTTGGAACAAGTGTGCATAATTTAAATTTAATATTTAAAAGCCTTTTTAGTCCACCTGTACATCGCACCTCCCTATCTGAATGCAGCTTTTCATTTTATGTAATTTTATATAATTCAATTCCTCTTTTCAGGATATAACTGGGTTTGGCAGCATTTAAAAGTTATTTTATTACTTGACAATGCTTAAATTGATTTTCTTTTTTTTCTCAATATAATCCAATTAAAAAAGTATATTGATGTTTACTTTACGACATGTGATACATCTATATTTTTCATTATTGGTATTATGTCAAGGGTTAAGTGGTAGAGCAAAATTGACAGAATTGTTAATGTTTCTGAACTTCCCCTTGCAGTTCAAAATTGCACTACACTTTTGAATAAAGACTATTATTATTATTATATATCTACATATCGCTTAAAACTAAATATTGACTAACATTTATACACACGGTGCTTGTGACCCAATCTATGTGTACAAAATATACACAAGGCATTCCACTTATTAAAAAATATACTGAAATGTAGGAAACGTACAATAACAAATCAAATAATCACAGAACAACATTTTATTTGTAAAAAACTAATTTATAAAATACAAAAACTCAAATTAACAATTTCTCTTTACTCTCTCTTTCTCTAACTCGCATGCTTTTTTCCATGAATCGGCATCCAGACAAGATTTACCCTCAGATAAACAAACTAATCTAGCTAGAACCAATAACTGGTGTAGATCATCAGCTGTAGCTGATTTAGTCTGCCGCATAAGCACAAATTCATTTTGTATTAACTATAAAAAAAAGAATTAACACAAACTAAAAACAAATAAGAACAATTATAACCTCCTGAAGGTCATCACCTAAGTCATAATTTGCAAAACGAGCTTGAGTTAAATAAATACGAATGTCATTTAATAAACTTGGATTAAGAAAAACTTTTGCTGCTTTTAATATTTCTTCATATGTAACAATGTATGTTTCATCTGGTTTCAAACAAATATGAAAATCGCTCTGAAAAAGATAATTATGATGGTTTTATAATATCTGCTAATACATACAGAACACAAACTCTTTCCTTCTGATAATACTAAAAATGCAATATCACATTGAAACTCTACTGGATAATAACTAAAATCGTAGGTAATTTGTTGAAGCTTAATTGCATTATTAACAGCCATTAATGCTTTAATTCCAGATTCGTTTAAACGACCATTTGATAATTTTGTTTCGTCAAGTACTAAATGAGTATTGTTACTTAATTGTAATAAACCACTGGTTAATCGATCATAATCATAATCTTTCCTAAAATATAAAGTTGTAATTTACCTAATTTTTAAAAAAATATCTGATGTATGACCTTCCAACCTACAAAGTGGAAATTAAAAGAACTGAACTAATTTTTTGGGATAATTATGCAAGTTCTTTTTTAATACATTCATAAGGAATATAGGCAACATTGTAAAACCAAAAACAATAATGTCAGGTGACATTCATATTTTGTCAGATACGTTAATAGGAATCTAGATGCAAACTTCTAAAAAAATTCCCAGGCCATCCACTTCAATAAAAATAAAAATATTGATAATACAGTTTAAGCAATTTCAATCTTTTGGCTAAACTTTCTCAAATGTAAAATAATATAATAATACAATTTAGCGATAGTGAACAAAAGTCGATTGCATAACCGTTCTACACCTACATATGTACGTTGGAAGGTAATTAATGATAAAAAGTGAATGTTTGCGTAGATATACACCACCGTCAAACTCTCAAAGCTGGTAGTACCTGGCTAGCATATTAACAGTATTAATATAAGCACAAGATAGTAACTAAATGTAAATATTACATTTAGCTGTTTACAAGGCTATATTGATTGTGTGATAAATCAAAAATACATACTTAGGTACAAAATTAAGCCCATTCATGTTTCCCAAAGTCATTTCTAAATAATGACTAGTAGGGACCATTAACTCCAAAAATTCATAAAGACACTTTCCAAAACCAGGTACTAAACTTACAGGGATTTTGGTAATATTCATACTAAACTTTCCGAGTGGAAGTAAATCATTTCGTACATACCTAAAAACCACACTTTAATATACACAAAATTAACTAAATAAATGATTTCGTACACTCTTGAAATTAGATGATAAATCAAATACTCTGCTGTGAGAGCGTCTCCCATTAATAATTGAGTCAGCAACATATGAAGTTCTTTTTTTATGTATTGCATACGGTCTACTTCTAATTTATTGATATCTAATAATCGATTACAGTGTTTAATTTGTCTAAATGCAACACAGTGTATTCGTGGAATTAATGATGGTGGAGGATTATGTGTTTGCATTTCCATTTCATTATCTTCTTCACTCTCAGAATTATAGCCAGTTAAGACAGGATCCAGTGATAGGAAACCAACAACTTCAATTAAATCATTTAGCTTTAACTTTTCTGCAGAATCATATAACATAACATGACACGCCTTTCCAGAACGTTCAGTTATAGGGAAATTTAATAAGTGTTTGGGTGATAATGACTCTTTAGTGTTTGTTGAAGTGATAGTGCACTGTTTTTTATTTTCTGATTTTGTTTCATTGATTAAGGTAGTTTCAATCTCCATTTCCTCTTCTTCCAGTGGGCGTTTTTGTGTTTTACTTGTGCTTGGAATTGAATCGGGAGTCAACATATACTTTTCTTTCTCAATCTATGCTAGTTAAGAAATTTTGTAAAACAATGTTAAGATAAATAAGTTTAAGGATACATTATGCACCCAATTGTTTAAAGCTGGTATTGAAATTATAACAAAAGTCTGCCTTTGCTTCGATACAGTATGTTCACTATCAGGATTAATCGATTCTGTTTCCTAAAGTTTATGAAAGTTAGAATTTCTATACAATTACCCTAATTACGTACCTTGTTATCTATGAAATCAGAATATCTGCCATTTCTAATAAATGTTTCATTTGTTTGCGTATTAACTATCTCATATTGCTCATAATAGTATACAGGATTAAACATATCTTGCACCATTCCGCGAAATTTAACTAATTGTTTATCTTTTAAATTTTGTACATCGTTTACATTAAGGAGAGGTATCTATAGGAGTTAATAATGGGGGTTAATAACTTAAAAGTAAAATTACTCACATGGTCCCAGTGGTTTTCCCGTAATTGTTGTAAAAGTTCGTTTTCATTTGGAATCCATACATCACGTGTAATATTACAAAAATCCATTTTATTAATTAGTATCACAAATTACATACAGTTCGTAGTTTGTGATTAGTACATACATACAAGCTTCCGTAATTTTTAGGTTATGTTATTAAATAAGCGCGAAACTACGAAGTTAGCCTTAAACACTTTCGTTGGCGGGAAAGTTGGGTTAGGGAAACAATAAAGAACAATGTTGCCAGTCTTCAAAAAAATTTTACATTATACAGGAAATTCACATGGTAAGAGTTAACCACAGTCAAAGATTTGAAGTAGACACATATTTCTAATTGGGTAGAGTGAAAAAATTTGTTTTTAGAAATTGAAAACGTAATAGTGCAAAAAACGTTGCCTTTTGCCAAGCTGAAACCACCACTTAAATTTCAATAAAATCAAAAAATGACTTGAGGTGCACCAAAGCGCCTTAAAAAATTAAACTTTTATTAAAAATCTGAACTTTTGTCATAATTATTACAATCTTAAAGAATAATAGTATTTTATTGGAATACTGATTCTTATGCCTTGCAACATGTATATAATTCACATAAAAAAATTATTTTGGTAAAATAAAATTTTAAGGTGCCAGAAAGCCATGAAAAATTATAATTTGTACGGAAATTAGAAAACTTTACACATTGTACTGATCAGAGGTAATTGTTTTACTTTTATAAAAAAAAACTGAGATATGAATATTAATAAATCATCATTTATGTTTTAGTTACTTTTAAGCCTAAGAAGCATATAATAAAGGTAAAACTATGGCCCATATTATCATCTTAAATTTAACATATTTTTGCCGAAAAATACACATTTATAAAATACCCTTTATTTTCAATTTATGCTCTAAAATAGGGATAAAATAAAAAGTACTAAAATAAGCTCAGTCTTACTGTCATCTTATTTTATCTCAATTTTAAGGTTAATACTTTGTCCGAAGTGTATTATAATTTTAAGAGTGGGTTAGGTCACTTTTATATTTTTAAAATACGTCCAAAAATTGAAGATTTCGTAGACGTAGAAAACGTTCGCGAAGTAAATAGAGACAGACTTTCAAAGAACACGGTTAGATATGTCATTAGTTTAGTTGAAGGAAGATTAACTTCAGGATATGTTAGGGAAATAGACGTGTCTCCATCCCTACAAGTGTTAATAGCCCTTAGATATTATTTAAAGGGCTGTTATCAGACAGAAATAAGTAATTTAGATACCTTAAAAATGTTACTACATAGTCATATGAACGTATTTTCCTCAGGTGATATCCATGGTGTATCTAAGCCAACAGTTTCTGGCATAATTGCTTATGTGTCGGAGGCTTTAGCATCATCTTTTTACCGCGTTTCATACTTTTTCTACCTCAAATAAATCAACTTCAGATTGAATTTTGTAATGTGGCTGGTTTTCCAAGAATTGTTGGTGCTATCGATTGTATCCACATAAAAATTATTTTTCCGAATAAAGAAAGGGCTCAGCTATTTATTAATACAAAAGGGCAGTATTGATTGAATGTGCAGGTTGTTTCTGATGCTCCAAAGAGAATATTGGATATTGCAGCCCGTTGGAGAGGTAGTGCACACGACTCAGGTATTTGGGAAAATTGTACATTAAAGGAAGAATTTGAAGTAAGTAGATAATTTTGTTACTTTGTAAGATGATACATGGTTTACATTAATATAGACAGGAAGATTGAATGGTATTTTAATTGGGGACTCTGGTTACCCTTGTCGGAGATATCTTTTGACTCCATATCTACAGCCTTAAAATGAAGCACAAGAAAGATACAATTATGCACATATTAGAACACGAAATGTTATAGAGAGAACTTTTGGTGAATGGAAAGGAATGTTTCGAGCTCTTAAGAATACATTGACAATTTCCCTTCCCAGGGCCAAAACTGCCATTGTTGCTATGGCTGTTTTATACAACATAAGGAAGGCTCGAGATGATAATACTGAATATGGTAATAAGTGTATACTATTAATTGAAACAATGCTAATCGTTTGTTTTAGATTCTGGCTCAGATGACGATAGTAATGGAAATCAACCAGAAGATATAATAGCTCGCCCAAATTATAATCAAACTGAAAAACGTTTTTCGATAGCAGTTTACAAATCGTTATTTTAATTAGTGATGTATTAATGCATTTTTTCTTAAATTAATCTTTGTTTGCATTAATTTCTATTTTTAATTTTTTACATTTTAATATTCTTTCTTCCACATCCAATGCATGTAGTTGCTGCTTTCTCTCTTCGTCAAATACCAAATAGGCCATCTTCTTTTCATGCTCCACTTTATGCATGTGCATGGCCTGTTCATATTTTTGTTTTTGTAGTTCCAAAACAGCCTCCTCATATGAACTCATGGCTTTTCTTTTTTTTTCTCCCAAGGTCCTCTCTGGAGATTGGCGGTTTTCTACGAGTGCTTCCTCGTTTTCTGCATAACTGCGTATTAGATTTCTGTAAAAATAATAAAAAAGATTGTTTCTTTTTCAATACCCCGTTTCTGCATCTAAAATGTATCCTTGCACATCTTCCCCTTCATTTTTGTTTAGTGGTGTGTAACTATTGTTTCTCTGTAAAATATTAATTTCTATCAGTACTGCAAAGTAAACAAAATTAGGGTAACATACCATGTAATCGCTGTCCGATTGGCTTTGATCCACCTCAAAGTCAGCTGCACTGATTTCCACTAATAAATAATCAGTTGTTTTTTTAGGAGGTGAACCACCACCGGTTTTATGGCAGGACCGATTAAAACTTAATATATATTTTTTTGCTGCTGTCTTCCATCGCAAGTATGCAGCATGTAAATCTTGCCATTTACGGTCTGGAGATCCGCCTTTAACATGCCTTCCAAACAAACCCACTTTTCTTTTTTTCGAGCATGCTTCTTTGGATCATTAGATTTGTGCTCGAAGATGCTCGAATGCTACTGAAAAACCTGTCCTTTTCTTTTCTGCCATACGGAAAACTTGATATAAAAGTAGTGTATTATCAATGAATTTATACGTAAAACTGCTGAGCACAAGTGACGTTAATTTTAGGATTTCACTGATCTACAGAAAATTAAGCCATACATTGGACCTAAATTGCATACCTGAGAATTAAACATAAATTTAAACTTTGATTTCTGAGTTGTGTGTACACTTTAACTGTAAACACAAACAATACAATATACTTGTAATACTATACAACAAAAAAAAAACGATAACATAAACGAACACGTACAGAAGAAATCTGAGGTTAACGAAATCTTAAAGAACCGCGAAAAACGCGATTTAGCGCTAACTATTGTGCTTTGACACAAAAAGCGCAACGATGCCAGGTTGATTTTGTTAAAATAAATTTTAACTAAGAATAAGCTTACATCTGGACTGAATAGAAATGAAAATTTGGCGTATTTTATATAATAGTAAATCCTATTTTACGTAAAATAAGGATAAAATATGTTTTTAAAATAAGATGATAATATGGGCCTATGTGTTTAGAATAAAAAGTAATTTGTGTGGGATATATGTTTTTTGGCTAACCGTAAGTTGGTACACCTTCCGCCTGGCTTGGTTTTATTGTTCGGCTTTCAGTGTTGTTGTCATCACATCATAAAGTAGTATTTCTAGGTTATGTTTGTTTGTGTTGTTAAACCAGTGAGTTAATTTGAAGTTGTTTTAAATTATTAAGTTAGTGTAGTGCTGTTTATAAACTAAGTGATATTTATCTTATTAAAAATGGATAGGGTAAAGACAAGAAATGTGACGGAATGTCGTATATCTGGTTTCCCTCAGGACTTGACACAAACATCTCTTCCAACACACAAACAGGTAATGCAATGTTATTTGTTTGAAAGAAATGAAATGAAGCAAGCTAATAGTAAAGAACCAACAGTTGGTGACATTTATGAAAGATTAGGTGTTAAATTAAAAAAAAATATGCGGAAAAGCTCCGTTTCCAATCGTTTCGCATAAGAAAATTTTGCAGATAATGCAGGTTTATCATGAAACATACAGATGTGTTATGAAGCCATTCAAAGCTCGTAAAAATACCCTAAGTTAGCAAGAGTAAAAAGGTTTCAAGACCATTCTTTAAACTTATTTGATATTTGCAGGCAAAGCCCATTAAATTGTACTGAACCACAACCTGGATGTTCCTATTCTGATCCCAACAACAGGGACACAACAGTTTCTGTTCAAAAATCACTCTGGCAGATGAGAATAAAGCTTCCATCCTTAGCCCTTGCATGTGACAGAACAGGTGTGTCAGACCGATCTTCTGCTATGATCGCTTCAGCGGTTTTACAAGTCATCAATAAAGACGATGCCACGTTAGTAGTCGACCGATCTAAAGTTCGGAGAGAAAGATAAAAAATGCGCATAGATTTAAAGAATGTTGAATTTGATCCTGTTCTTGGTCTTTACTTTGATGGAAGGAAAGACAAAACCATCTCAGTAGATAAAAAGGGAGATAAGTTTTATAAGAAATAATAAATTAGTCCCATTACTCTCTTATCGCTGAACCAATTAGTGTTTATGCAGTAACTATTTTATTAGGGGACGCAGAGACAGTGGTAAAGTCTATTTTGAAACACTTGAAGGAAAATGATGTTGATTTATCACAAATGAGCGAAATTGGCTGTGATGGCACTGTTTTAAACACTGGGCCCGAAGGTGGAGTAATTCGTCTTATAGAACTTGACCAGAAGAAATCCATGCAATGGTTAATATGTCAATTGCATGCATATAAGTTACCATTACGTCACTTACTAACACATTTAGATGGAGAAATTACTGGACCAGAGGGGTTTTCAGGTCCTGTCGGTAAGCAACTAAAAGAGTGTGAAAAGTTATTTATACTAAAGTAAACAGGATATTGCGTTTGTATGTTTCTACTGAAAGTACTAGTGAAATTCTTAAAGTACTGGCCACTTTTGTGGTAAAGGTTTATGGCCCTATGTGGTTCGAAATAAAAACAAAGTGCACAAGTGGAGCTAATCATGTTATGAGTACTATTGAAAAATGTCGTTAACAAGTGACAATTTAAAAAAAATAGTTGACCCCGTAATTCAGCGTAATGCTTATTTTGCGCACTCGCGTCGTCATACTATGCTACTATGCATGTTGAGTGATGAAAGAAGAATCATCAGAGAGTTGAGATACCACAGCGTTTTAAAAGCTCGAACTCTCCAACTCAAGAACACCATCCGTTCCTTTTCAATTCCACCATTGAAATTCAAGGAGGCCAAGAACTATGAAGACCTTATTGACTGGAACTCAGTAAATTTTATGGAGCCGCCAATTTTGGCAAAATTTGACAATGAAGAGCTGCAGAATATTGTATCGAGTGGTTTTACTTTCAAGTTTGCCTTGTCATACAAGCTGTGGAACGTTGTGTAAAACTTGTTACGGAAGCTTTAGGGGCTGTCTGCGGAGTTGAAACCAGAGCTGGATTCATAAGTCGTGTAGTTTCAAGAAAGCAGATTTCTGACAATAGGTGTTATACCTTCATTCAATATTTTTCTTGCATTCTCATTTTTATTTCGCAGTGACTCCTCTATATATCCTTCCGATACACTACTTGACCTCTAACCCCGTGCCGCTTTAGCGATTCAATATTACCTCCTCCATCAATTAATAGTGTAGCAGAAGTACGTCTTAAACAATGGCCTGTGTATTGGATTGTTTAATTTATTTAATTTTAAGAAAGTTGCAACCTTTATGGGAACACTGCTAATACTATGTATTCCTATTACATTTCTGTAGCATTTTTATTTTGATATTTTAAAAAGAATCTAATTTCGGACATATCTTTTGGTGTTAACGCTGGGTATTTTCGTTAAATTTCGAGGTAATTTTCTCCAATTATTATGAACGATCGAACTTTTGTAGTCTTACTGTCCGGAATTTTAATCAAAATAACATTCCCCAGGCCCTCTATGCCTGTAGTTTTCATTTTACCATTTCATCACATCTGCAGGCTCCAGTTACTCCAATTAATAAAATAATCTAAGGCAATTACATATTTAAACCACAAAGTTAAAATGACCTAAAACGTAAGTATAACCTTTAATCCTAAATATGTCATCTTGCGCTTCAAATAAAAAGTTTCAAACTGCTCCTTCGAAAAACTCTTGATTTTTTGCCGAGTATCCCTCGTTTGCTTTTTCAAGAACGCCAGTAACTTTAAATCTTTATTTATGTCCATTCCATGTTTAATTATTAGTTACAATTTGATCATGGAATATCGCGACCACATGGTCGATGGTTTCCATTTTTCTCCTTAGCCATTGTGTTGAAATATGCTAGAAGCACATTTTCTTCAAATATGTTTACATTCTTTGAATTGGACCACTCTTCAAAATGATTGTACGCGGCACAATATTTCTCGCCAGATTTTGTGGGTCCAAGGGAGAATACGGCTTGATTGGTCGGAGCCTGAATTCGCCGACAAGCTCAGTTGCATTTCAAAAAACTGGCCGGTACAACTGACAGCAACACCGAGCGATTTAGATCTGTCACAACGTATTTGTATAACAATTAAAACTACCTACTCACATTTATTAATCATGGCAACTCAAATATTTATTGCATGCATGAATTAAACCGAGAACTGAGTATCAAAAACAAGAAAAACATGGCATCTTTATAATACACATTTTAAAACGTTTGAAGAAAAATAGCATATTTTATTTGGAGAAAAGTGACTTTTCATGGCTTGCCTTATTAGTCACCTCACTACGTTCGTCGGGTAAACTAAGGGCGCCATGAAAAATCATACTTCTTCTCCGTATAAAATAATATACTATTAATTGACAAGAATAAGTTAAAACATATCAAAACAGAAAGGTTAGGTAGGTAATTTAGAATTTACATCACTTCTACATACATAAAGACAAAATTTACATCGATTGGGGCTTGTATTTCGATAGTTCAGTTGGTTAGTGCGGTACTCTAGCAAAGTACATGTCGTAGGTTCAAATCCTACTCGAGGTAAACTTTTATTTATGTATTTAATAAAATTAATAATTTTTAATTGACAAGAAACAGTTCAAAACACATCAAAACAGAAATGTACTGAATATATTCTCTATTCCATCTTGCTTTGAATTAGAGCATACCTTGGAAATCTAGGGAGTATTGTAGCACTACCAAAAGAACATAAAAGTTTACTACCGTACCTCGACTTTTGAAAATTGTACGTTATGTTTTTAAAGAGAAACTAATGCAGCGTTACAATGTAGTATTTCGCGCTATTTAAGAAAATCGTTGAATCTCGAGGACTTATTTAAATAAAGGAAAATTACAGTCTTCAGACCTTGAATGTCTATTACCTACATAAAACAGAACTTGTACATTCTTCACATTGGTCATACATGACATCGTCTCTTACCTAACACAATGAGATTGTTTTGTTAACCAAATCTACGCACACTCCCTCACGTACGCACCAACGCACGCACGCACTTGCACGCACGCACCCACGCACTCCCGCACGCACACAAACAGGCGCGCGCGCACACAGGCAGGCACGAAGTATTTTTCTAAAATGAGTTTACGTGTTGTTTAGGCCATAAAACGTCCATAAATGCAAAAAAATTTGAAAATACGTTCTCCTTTTTCACTATTCCTAAATAAAAACAAAGGAGATGTGCAGTAAATCCAGACCGCAGTTTCAGAAATAACACAACGTGAAGGCTTGCTTTCGTGATAAAATTTACCTACTGCATTTTTCTCTTTCTTTTCTTGGCTGCTAAACATGACATAAAGACATACTTAGTTCTTCGGTCGCAAAGTCTCTAAGTAACCAGAACATCAACTTTGCTGCGTCGTTCTTTTCTTGACTGTTAGGTACCTACATATGAAAGTATATAACTAGAAATATTTTATGATAATAATATGTTAACATGCTCGTGTGAATAATTTAATTGAAGCTGAATAAACGGTTGGGCATCATTTGTAAATTAAATAATACTTATAGTATTATAGGTACCTAGTCGTAATTTATTTCGAAGAAGCACATAATCAAATACTAAAATTATTAAATTACTTCAACATACAGGGTAACTGGTAACTTATGCAGTTAACTGAAAGTGCTAATAAAGGACTAAACTGAACAATTTTTCTTAGTAAACTAACTAAACTACAGTATTTTAAAAACTATTGCCCACTTGTGGAAAACCACTTGTACTAGTTTACAATTTTAATTAAAAGATACAATTTTTCGATAAATCAGAGTGCATGATTCGAATCAGCGATTGTTTCTTGTGTTACATGTCAATGTCATATCGATTATTGGTTTGTTGACATCTGTCACGTGAGTGACTTGTCCATCTACTGTAAGTAAATAAATTTTGAATTTCATAACATTAGAATGGATAGATATCATTATACCAATGAACAGTATTGTGACATGTTAATCACTTATAGCATGACATTTTTAATGTTCGCCAGGACACGTACACCATGGCGATGTGGTCTAGCACCATCACGCCCTTGTTTGGGTGCCAAAGGCCCTATCTTTTAATTAAAATTGTGAACTAGTACCAGCGGTTCTCCACAAGTGGGCAAACATTTTTAAAATATTGTAATTTAGTTATTATTGGTTTCGCCTGTTAGTTTGCTGAGAAAATTGTTCAGTTTACTCTATTAGTACTTTCAGTTAACTGCATAAGTTACCAGTCACCCTGTATAAATTATCCGAGGCTATAGAAATTAAGCTGTTTATTCTTTGGTGGGCGGTCTCAAATTGTTCAGGTAACAGAAACATTTTCTATCTACAGTAACGCCGCTCTAGCGGAATTAGTTGTCCCTATCTGGTGATGAACAGCTTTAAGTCGTAGCTAAATGGAATTGATTGCTGCTTTCGTATGCACGGACAAGACCTGACGAAAATAAATATTTAAATTTATTTTTACTAAAATTTTGCTGCCAAACAGTGGACTCTTATTCCAGCTGCATTATATCACCAGATAAATCTGAATCTTAATGGGATTCCCTGTGCTGTAATAACAGGTGGGATACTTTCAATCGACAAATCTTCCTTATGTTTCTCCCAAAGCTTAGAAATATTTTTTCCGCATTGTAGGGGAACATTAGGATAAAGTCTCAAGCCATCAGTTCTCAACCCGATGGAGGTTCAGAACTTATTTGCGTATTGTAATAATTTTGCAAAACCTCATCCTATTTCAATAGGGTTGACAACGGTAAGGAGACAATTGTAAAACTTAATATACCCACGCTTAATCAAAATATAATTAACTACAGAATTTTCTCTCTGGACCTAAAAGGTTGAATTTTGTTCCACAGTTGCCCTCAATTTCGACCCCGTAGGTAACCAATCAGTCCTGCAGCTGATATTTCTTATTAGAAAATGGGGTGGCTCGTCTAACTGCACCGAATTATATAGTGCGTTATCCATAACCATTACACAAGTTCCGGTGGTTTGGGCAACGCGGAAATCGGTGATAAAGCATCAGCTGGTCCATTGTCTTTACTAGGTTGATGCTTGATCTCATAATCGTAACTTCCCAGAATCACAGCCCATTTTAAAAATCGCTTACTGGCAATGACTTTTGATCAGTTTATAGAATAAAATGCCGTCCATAAGGAAAATGATTGAATCGTCTTACCGCAAAATTAATCCAAGTACTTCTTTATCTACAGCTACACAGTGTTGTTCCGATTTTTCAAAGTTTTGTGCAAAACTAGCGGTTTGAGATTTTAATTTAGAAATTTGTGGAAAAGAATCGCTCCTAGACCTCTAGAAACTGGCGTCACTGGTGACTATTAGAGGTATTTTCAGATTATAATGTACCAAGGTAGTAGAGGATGCTAGAGTAAATTTCAGTTTTAATAGTTTCTCATATTCTTTGACCAAGAAAAAGTGTAAATTTTTTAAGTGTTTTGTAGAGGCTGCACAAATAATATGAAGTTTGTTAATAAATCTGCTGTAATAGGGATAGAGCTCTAAAGCGATAAAGGTTTTGTTATATTCGCTTGTCGAGAATCTCTTGAATTGCTTTCAAATCTTCATTTGTTGGATGTAACCCTTCAGAATCAGTGGTATCTCCCAAAAATTATTGTTTTCCGCAACCAGGTACATTTTGATACTTGTGTTTTTAAACCAGCACTACATAGGCGTTCTAAAACCTGTTCCAGACTTTCAAATGAAGTTCTTTAGTTGGCGCTGATACCGAAATGTCACAAAAGTAACACATTATTCCTTCGATATTTGACAGCAGCTTATCCAATGTGTGTTGAAAAGAGACGGAGCAAAGTTGGCCCCAGAAGGTAAAGGTTTGTATTCCTAATAACCCTTTGTGTTGCAACAGCTAAATGTTTCCTAGAATCTGGATGGATTTCAAGCTGCAAATAAGCGTCTTTTAAATCAATCTTAGAAAAATACTTGCGGCCGTTCAAATTGGTTAGGAAATCCTACCATCTGATTTAATTCCTACAACGACGGGTGTCCATTCTATAGGGTCAGTTGACATATTAACATTTCAAGTACGTCTTCTTTTGCCAGATGGTTGATTTCGGCTTTTACACCATCTTGTACAGCCGGGAACTGGTCTAGGACGGAAATCCTTTGGTGGAGCATTGGATTTAATATTCATGTTGACTATGAATCGTTTAATGGTTCCTATTTGTCTGTTAAAAAGGTCTTGGTATTTGTTGAATAAATTTATTAAGGTTTACATCATATTCAGTTACTTCTTTTTCCTTCGTTGTTTTATTTTCTTTGATATTCAAATTTCTTGCTCCCGGTGGTAAAGGTGTGAAAGTAAAATACCAATCGAGTCTAAAAGTGGAATGCCATGCTTATCAGTGACATATAACTGTAGTTTGAGATGTTACTTAAAAACTGAGAATTAACATCCAAGGGTTTTATTTCAACTTCGGTATATCCGAATAAATTACCTGTCGGAGTTAGTTTTGGGTTTTCTAAATTTCTTTTACAATGATTTTCCAGTGATTGAATGAACAGATCCAAGATCGTACAACACTTCAAATCCATCATAATATAAATATATATATATATATATATATATATATATATATATATATATATATAATGGTTAGAAATAGGCATAATAAAGGGGCTAGAGTTTTTCGAGCTTAAATTCCATATAGTATGCAAGTTTAAATAAAATTGAAGAAGTATACAGTTCGTTATGAGAAAAAATAGCATACGAGAGTAAAAATATGGTTTTAATACAACAAAACAGGCTTTGTGGGGTATGCATAAGGTTCTTATATTCATAAAAGCAATGAGCTACACCAGTAGCATGTGCGAAAGCTCAACACGATTCATATTAGTGTGTACGTTTAGTTTCGTTTAAGATATATAAGTAATTTCACATTTAAATCAATTTGTTTAAGCAATTTAAACACGTGACAGATATTGATTACATGAAGTACAATAATTCTAATGTGTAGAACATGTATAGTAATAGGTATAATGCATAAACTCTGCGAACTATAAAAAGGGTTATGGTACTAAGACAGTATATTGGAATTAGAAACATAGCTAAGAACATGAACAACATCTGTGCAGTGCGATGTTTACAATATAAATACAATTTGTATACAAAAACTTACAAAATGTGTTAACAATATGGAATTGTGAAAAGTCAAAATTATGAACTATGGAGTACAAATAAACAGTGATTGTGTTAGAAACATATATAAGAACGTATTAGACAAACATTTCAAGGGATATAGATGTTTAAAACGCAAGTTAAAAGTTAATTATATAAAGTTAGGTTAAGTACTATATTTAAGAATTTTACAAATTTATAGTTTTTATAGGATAAGTTCAGAATAAATTATAAAAGCATATAATAGTAGGTTTCCCTCATTTTCACAAAGAAATTAACAGTAAATATGTAATCTAAACATAAAATTAGAAAATTTGGGTTAACTACCTAAAGTTAAGGTATGAAAGTAGAAATTTTGTTAAAACTAGGTAAAATGGGTAGAAATAAGTGTATTCTTATACAATCTTTTATGTACAAGTTGAATATGTAACTAGTTTAGTTGTAAAATATAAAATTTGTTAGATATTAGTAAATTTAGGTATTAGTTCGTCAAAATGTAAATTCTGGAAGCAAAGTATGGCATGTGAGGTATCTTTTATGCAGAAAGTTGCCCTGATTTCAAATATGTATTTAAAAAGTAACTGAATTGATTTGAAAAAGTTATGGCGTAATTTATGTTTTAGTTAATTTAACATTTTGTTTAGACCAATCCGATGCTAGGATCTTTTGTGTGTAATGTAGAAAAAACATTGAGAATTTGGTATCCATGAGAAAAGTATAAAAGGAATTTCGCCTGATTTCTCGTTCTCTTGCTTTTGCTCTTGCTTTCTCTTACTTTTGTAATTTTTGTGACTAACAAGTCATAGTGCTAGATTGCATTCGTTGACATGTAAGTTAAGATTTTCGTTAACATTATCGGATTTGAACCGCGATCAACGTAGAGTTGAGATTTCTGAAACAATTGTTTTAACCTACAACAAAATTAAAAGTAAGGTTACCGATTATAATTGTCGATAATATTGTAATTGTTTCATTTCGAAATTGTTTAAACATCGGGTGATGTGCATTTTGTATGTCAATAAAATCCTTCAGTTATTTTGGGTGTGATGTTTATTTTTTGAAAGTGGTGGAGGTTATAAAATAAATTTAACTTCATATCGGCATCTAAAATAAAAGTGCAAGTAAATATAAAATTTTATATAAGAATAAAATACAAGTTAAATCCGAAAAATTATTAAATATTTAAATCAACATTTAAATATACAAATAAAATAAAAGTGCTTGTCTGAAAGTATATGAGCATATTACATAAGTACATCGTATTTACCACGAGGAAGATTTATCACAAGTTAATGGATATGTATGAAGTTATGAAATTAAGCAGCACAATTTTCAACAGCAAGGCAGTATCATCGATACATGGAAAGAAGTCTACGTCCAATGTTAATATGGAATAAGCCTAATGTGACCATTCTTTGGAAATTGCAACAACACATGTGAGTTAAATTTTTCTATCATAACCCAACTATTGCATTGATTATTCTTTTGATGTCCTGTATTTATGTTTTTGTTTGATTGTGTATAAATGTTTGTCCAACAACATGTATCAATATCTGGAAAGTCAATGAACAGGTGTAATTATAAAATAATAATATTACCTTGAAGAAAATCAAAATTGTACTCACTAATTTTACATTCTTTGGTGAAATTTTGACAGGCTGCATTTATTTACGTTAACAAGGACGCAACGCATGCGTAATGTGTGCAAATTCCAACGAAGTCTGTTTCACATTGAAACTATTAATTACAAATTACAATTTAATTATTATCAATTATCATGAATATTTCCATTGTGAAATGAAATTTCCTTTGATCTCACGAAAAAGATTCGAAAAGATTAAAATTTTTATAATAAAATTAAAAGTTAAAAATTTATTTATTTTATTTGCCAATTTAATTCCAATATATAGAACTCTATTCCCAAGCTTAAACTATTATAATAAAATTTAAACCATTATTTATTTATTATCAATTCAATTATTATTGCCATCACAATATATACACATATACATACATATATTATATATATATATATATATATATATATATATATATATATATATATATATATTCATATAGATGATAAAGTGTGTATTTAAAAATATACCGGTCAAAAAATAAAAGAGTGGAAAGAAGTTTCTGTTTCTGCTAGTATTGACAAACAATGGATCGAGTTTTTAACCACTTTAAGAATGAAGATACACCCACAACAACATATTAAAATTGTTGAAATTTGCATTTGTTTACCGGGATCTAACGCCGCCGCGGAGACGATGTTTAATAATATCAATAAAATATTTGACCAGTGAAAAAACTAGCCTTACTGTAAGTACTTTAAAAGACTTTTAATGACAAAACATAATTTTGAAATTAATTGCCTTGAATTTTTAATTATCCCAATATCGTCCAAATATTTTAACGAATGGTGCATTCAATGGAAAAATATACTATTGAGTAGCGTCTCACACGCCATTTTATTAACTATTTACGGTTGCGGCCACAGATAAGCTACCACTTACATTTATCTAGCAATCGTTTTTTGAAATTTTTGAATAGAGTAAAAGGACTTTTTATGCCAATATGACGTTCATTTACAGTGGCGTATCATAGTGCAAGTATTTGAAAATGCTTCATAATTTAAAAAGTGCTTTTGGTGACAATACTTTCACTTCAATGAAGTTCGTACGCCAATGATTTTCTATTGAATTACAATAGAAAAATAATAATAGTAACTCTTCCCTGGCCGTAATTGTACTTTTAAACATACTGAATGAATACATTTTTTTTAATAATTTTTTTGACACTATTGCATTATGACTTGGGACGCCTAAAAACTTACTATAAACAATCACTACCTTTGTTATGAGGCGGTAAACAAAGTAACATAGGATGAGCATAGGATGATGATGGTGCCGATGTGTGACGTCATCATAGCTCATATAAACAGGTATTTTATAAATGAGGAGACGGTAAACAAAGGAACGTAGGGTAAGTAGGATGAGGAAGGTGCCAATGTGTGACGTCATTTATTTTAGATAAGAAAAACAATACTACTGTAACCTAACTGAATTAGATTAGATAAACAAAATTACAATAACCTAACAAAAGTAGATTAGATAAACAAAACTACTGTAACCTAAAAGAAAAAAAAATGCACGAGCCGGAAATCGAACCGGCACCAAAAGCGCGGAAGGCGTCTCCTACCGCTATACCACCAGCGCTCTAGCAGTTTGACATTGAAACAGATATTAATCCATTTATAAAATACCTCTTTAAATGATGACGTCACACATCGGCACCATCCTCATCCTATGCTCATCCTCTGTTCCTTTGTTTACCGCCCCATTATAAATGGTTTAAATATCACTTTCAATATCAATCTGCTAGAGCGCTTTTGGTGCGGGTTCGGCTTATGCACTTTTTTTTCTTTTAGGTTACAGTAGTTTTGTTTTTCTTATCTAAAATAGATGACGTCACAAATCGGCACCATCCGCATCCTACTCATCCTATGTTCCTTTGTTTACCGTTTCCTCATTTGTCGTTTAGACTAACGAGTATACTTTTTACATAAATGGTCCCCTTAATACTTAATATTTATTTTTGAGGTTATATTTAGTATGGGCGTACTATCATATATGTTGCGGCAAATGGTTGAATAATGATTAAATTGCTGATTATCTGGTTTAAAATGATCATAAAGGATTTTGAAACAATCTGGTCAAGAAGAATATTTTTCCTCTTCTACTTACAATCTATATCGTTTTTTGATAGTTTTCATTTATAAAGTAAGTGTGGCATTTAGGATGTATCTTCTTATTGTTGAATGCTGTCCTTACATTCATTAGGATTTTAACGAAAAACCAGCAGTCGAGATAGCACATCAACCGCCGACATCGAGTGGTACCAAACATGTTCCTTCTTTACTTTCGGCACAAGGTAAAGCATTTAATAGGAAAACTTTATCTGCTTATGTCCTTGTAAATGCGTTTAGTGATGTCAATTTGGAACACAAGAGTGATACATTGAAACAGCAAGTAAAAATGTTGAAAAGAAGATACCCCCAGTTTAAATACCTATGCTTCTAAAAAGAACTGTAGCTAAACTAACTATAAAAAACGCATATCAAACCCTAAGAAACTATTTAATAATTCAAGATCTAATCAACGACACATTTGAATGAAGTGTATATGAGAAAAGTATACTTCTTTCAGTGGCCATTTTACTACCAAATCGCTTTCTTTAACTTCAATCGTCAAGAAAAAAATAAATAAGTTTCCTTGTCAATATTTGAAGTGTTATGACTGTCATGGTTCAGAGGTGTATTGGTACAGATCTTAGCGTAATATATGAATGAGCTCTGACTTTAGAAAAAGGAAGTCTCATCTACTGTTACGGTTGAAATGCAGTAGCACAGGGTAAGAGATAAAATAAGGGATCCCGGAAGCTCAGTGGTTGGGGTGGGTATCTTGCTACCTTAATTTTGCGTTTTTAGGATTGCTTAATATTCGTGGGTCACGACAGGAGTTGTTTTAGATCGAGCGGGTGCCAGGATGTTTATAAATGTGATAATAGGGGATAAAATACCTAATTACGAATGTTCAGAGGTCGTCTAAACAACTAAATAACTCGCTTACTTATCAAAATACAGGTAAGTCAGTGATCGGCAATCGATACACTGAAAAGCTGCAAAATAATATTCGCATGTATTTGCAAAATGATAACGTGCCACAAGACAACAACTGATCAATGCCGATGGTATTTATTTTAATTTACGTTACGCTATAACTTACAAATTTATAACCAAATGAAATTAGTTCAATCAACTCAAAAAGTACTAAAATTTTTATCAAACCTTTCAATCTCAGATTACTACGTTCAATCATTCCAATTATTGAAAAGTCGCCAAGAATAGTCACTGATAACAAATAAATTACTCATAAGTTTGAAAGTAAATTGTTTAACTCGGCTTTAGAAATGTTAACGCAACATAAATAATATTACCGTAGAAAGAAATGGGATTACAACTAATCTTACCTACACTTAAAAAAATGCAAAGAGTTTATTGAAATACCTCTATTATAAAAAAAAAAATAGTTAATCATGACAACGGTAGATACAGCTATAAAATCTCTTCTTAAATTCGGAATGATCCTTGAAAGTTCATTGTACCAGATATAATTATAGTAATTTAATTTTATTATACCAGAAATAGATACTGAAACCGTCGAATCTTTAATTCGACACTCAAAATTTAAACAAAAGTATGTGCAAATACGAGAAAAAACAAAATACACTTTAATGGAATTGTCAACACAAGAAATAACTGCATTGAAATGATTACCTTAATTTTCTCATCAGGCCTTCACATCAAGCGGCCTCATGAAATGTCCCCGTTTCTTTGTTCAGATAAAGGTGCTTGTCTTCGGCGTTGGACCTTCAGCTAGCGATACGGGCAGGATGGCCCACCGGGTAGATTGTTGAGGATAAAATACATAAATAGAAAGTATTTAGTTCAGTAAATGCTGAAAGTGACAATCGTTGAAAACTTAACAGTGAAGCCTAGAAACACATACTTTTTGAACATTTCGTATCATTTCCTTCTTGTATTTCCGTTCTCATGCACTATTTACATTAACCATATATCTTGGTTTATTTAAAAAAGCGTTGGATTTTAAATAACCCCACAAAAAGAAGTCCAAAAGGGTCATATCAGGTGACTAGACTGGCATTCAACGGGAACCCGTCGGTTAATCCATTTTCCTGGAAACATCAAACTAGATATTCCTGAGCTTTTCTTGCATAGTGAGACAGGGTTCCATCCTGTTACAGCCAAATTTCTGGACTGGGCAAATTGGGATTGTTGTCGCCAGGATAAAAGTGACTAAAGCTGACAATAGCTTTAGCTGTAGAAAATTGAAGTAGGTTTCACCTGTAAGAATTCATTTTAAGAAAAATGGTCCTATCACTATCTTTCAATATGCCGGCGCATACATTAACCTTCTAAGGTGATTGGCAATGAATTTCTTGAATAAAACGTGAATTTTCTTTGGACCAATATCGACAATTCTGCCTGTTTACAGTACCGTTGAGGTAGAAAGTTGCTTCACCTGAGAATGGAATGTTTGCGGTAAAGTTTTCATCTTGAGAATGGAATGTTTGCGGTAAAGTTTTCATCTTGATTACAAATTTGTTGCATGATTTCGCAAAATTGCAGTGTTCGGTCGAAATCATTCTCACTTAATACTTGTATCAGGCAGACTTTGTACGGGTGGTATTTTTCTTTATTCCTATATCAACTGCTAGTTGCCGACTGATACTATGCGGATTTCCTTCAACAGTCAATAGAACGTCAAGCTACATATTTTCATCTACCTTCCGTCTTCATTTTTAGATAAATATTTAACATGGCCATGTTCTTCATATTTTCTTAAAATCTCGAAAAAGGTGGATTGCGGAATTAGCGCTCGGTCTGGATCAATTGGATTAGAAAGTTAGTAGATCTGCGACGATCTTCGTAACCAAACGTCATAAGAATTCCAATACGGTTTTTTTCACTGAGCGATATTTTTGGTTTATTAAAAAGGAATGTTTGAATTGCAACGTAATAACAGTAAAACCTTACTAATATTTGGGATGAGGACATTTGGCCCCTCACAATTTGCCTCGACACAATTCGCCCCCAGACTTTTTGCCCCTTGTGACATTTCGCCTCTAAGTGTTGATTACAATTTTGCATAATTGTTTAGGCTTCTTCTAGATTAATTTCGATACTAACATTGACTAAAGTAATTAGAAAATGGACCTATATAGTTGATAAGATTCCAATATTATTATCTATACAATGCCAATTGCAAAGTAATTGAGATGTGTAATGTGCAATTATCATAATAGCATCTTAATCATACATTGTGCTTAAGGACCCATTAATTTCCAGTATCAACATCTATTAATGAGTGATTATCTTAATGATTAGCACATGTGTAATGTGCAATTATAATAATAATTATTATGATAATAATAGCAAATATTATAAATGATTTAAGAGGAATTGCAAACAATTTTGCGTTTTAGTTTGTAACTGTTTGAAATAAATAAATAAATCTTTTATAAATTAATGGTCACACGTATTTATTTTATTATTCAATTGGGTGGGGGTTGGCGGCGCGGTGGGTGGGAGGGTGGGTGGGTGGGTGGGTGGGTGCGGGGGTGGGTGGGTGGGTGCTGCGTGGTGCGTGCGTGGTGCGTGCGTTGGTGGGGGTGGGTGTGGGTTGGTTTGGGTGGGTGTGGGTGTGTCGGTATGTGGGTGTGTGTGCGCGTGGATGAATGTTAGTGTCTACGATAACTCTTTTACGATAAAACGTATGTTTGAAATTTGATATTTAGCTTAATTTCATTGCTCCTAGAACTAATTAGACTTTGGGAGAAATCTAGTGGCAGAGAGGGGGGTTTCTTAGGGCAGTTTTTGGTTGTTATCCAATATTACTGAAAAGTTACATATTTCAAATACATAAAAATACTGGCGTATAGATCTTAAACCACTTAATTATGTTTTTCACAATTTTTTGATATAGCGCTTAATTCGGTGGCAAAAATTTGTAATGTGGGATTTAAGATTTTGCAATATCTAAATAATGATTAATTTTATAAGAACATGTGTAGACATATTTTTTAAAGGTGATTAATTTTACATTACTTTTTTTCATGTAGTTTCATAATTCGAAACTATATAAGCCTTAAAAATTAATTAATTAAGATTGAAAATGCTAAAACTGTATTATCCACATTTTTATAGAAGCGGGCGACTTAAAAATATTTTTTCTTCACGTTGTCATTTAGATGGCCTATGGTCCTCTATTTGGAATGAACGTATAAACGTCAGTAGAACCCGGCACTATCCCCACCTCCTTTTTACGTCACAAGCCCGCCCTTTCACTTTTTATATGCCCACGTGGGGACCGGATTTTCCACCCTTATTTTACTCGCTTACGTGTGAGACCGGATTTTCAACCCTTATTTTATATACCCTCATGTGAGAGCGCATTTTCCACCCTATTTTTGCACATCCACGTGTGAGACCGCATTTTCAACCCTAATTATTTTTATATACCTCGTGTGAGACCGTATCCTTTCTTTTCGAAGGCCCTTTTCAACCCTAATTATTTTACTCGCTTACGTATAGGACATGTATTTTCACCCTATTTTTGCACATCCACGTGTGAGACCGTGTTTTCAACCCTAATTATTTTACTCGCTTACATGAAGGACCGTATTACCCTTATTTTATGATTTCTTTTGGGGTTAAACCTTATGGCTGTATTAAGGACCTTTTGACAGCTAGGACTTTTTGTGGTTGCTAACGTGAGGGCTGGTCCTGGTCTTGGCTTAGAGCTGTATTTAGGACTGGAGCTTAGGGGTGGTCTAAGGATAAGTCTTAGAGTTTGGCCTTGGTGGTGGCGCTAGGGATAAGTCTTAGAGTTTGGTCTTGGTGGTGGAGCTAGGGCATTGGATCTGTAATTAGGTCTTTTCAATGATACAGCAGGTCATAAAAAATGTATATTTGAGTGCATTCATTATGCTAAGAAAAAATTTTATTAAAAAATATTCAACTAATACAATAATACGAGATTACAATAGCATACTTATTTTACCTTGAGAAACAGTATTGAGCATGTTATATATGTAATTTTAACGGAATTTATACAAACTTTTTCAGTACCATTATTAACAGGTATTAATGTTTACCTAATACTATAATTCTGATATGGATGGTTGTTTTAAATGTAATTTGTAATAGGAATTTTATTATAAACGAATTAGCTTTAAATTGTTTCTACACTCTCTTTTTAATTACCGGTTGTAACCTTCTACTTACATAACTTCAAGTTATACACGAAATAATAACGACCTTCACTAGTTTATATAATCATTGTACTGCATTTTATTTACCTTGAACTCATGTAAAGTTATAAACGTTTTATTTTAATGGAATTATCAGCTGTTCCTAATTGCAAGGTCATTAAAATACACCAGGTAGTATTTCGAAATGTTTATCTAGTGGACTTCTGTAAATGAATCATACAATTAAAAGAAGGCAACGCCCTTGATATTAACAAGATGATTAACACCTTTGATTTTAAAACTTAATTATGAGAATCATAGGACAGAATAGACTTTGATAGTAATCTTTAAATACATTTTTTATTGTTATATTTCAGATTTTATACGGGTATAGTTAAAATTATTTTTCCAAGGACGTTAAACGCCTGCCCTAGTTTAACAATAAGTGTTTATACCATAATGAATAATAATTCGCATAGCTAAAAATAAAATTAAGATTATTACATTTCTTTTAATGCCAATTTTTGCGTCGTATGTACAAATTATGTTATTACCTAACTTCACCTTAAACAATAAGTCTTTTGTTAAAAGATAAACATCATGCTTATTTTATCTTGAGAAACAAGTTGGCCTTGAAGTTAGTTAGTCATTGGTTTTGAAGACGACCTTGAAGCTAGCTGTAAGTCCTGTTGAAGTTAACCTTGAAACAAGCCTTGTGCGTGACCTCGGACTATAAAATGTACATTTGAGTGTATTGGTTTATGCTGATAAAAAAATGTTATTAAAGATATTTTCTATTAACACATTAATACGAAATTACAACAGCGTACTTATTCTACCTTGAGAAACACCTATGAGAGACAAGTTGGCCTTGAAGTTAGTTAGTCATAGGTTTTGAAGTCTACCTTGAAATTAGCCTTGCGCATGACCTCGGACTATAAAAAATGTACATGTGAGTGTACTGGATTATGGTAAGAAAAGGTTAAAGATATTTCAATTAATACATTAATACGAAATTACAATAGCTACTTATTCTACCATGAGAAACACCTATGAGAAACAAGTTGACCTTGAAGTTAATTAGTCATAGGTTTTGTAGATAACCTTGAAGTTATCCTTATGAATTTTAATGGCTTAATTTGACCTTTGACCCTGTAAAATACTATAAAAGCGTACGCTTGGTTTAGTTAATTTAGTTCTGTTTTGAAGAGCATAGCTATGGAATCTTTCTCAGTTAATCATATTTTGAGATTATTCAGTGCTGGTGTGTTAACCGACGAGGGTTTGAAAAACGCGTACAATATTATCACTTATAAAATGTTGTGCGAAAATGACACTATCGATTCGGTGGATGTTTATAATAATTTTGTGGATGCTGTACAACGAGTTGGTGGAGTGTAAGTATATATTTTGTTTTTTATTTTTAAGTTTTTAATTATTATTTTTTATAGACCTGCTCAAGTAAATTTGAGCGACGTGTTTGATGAGATTATGGAAACTTCCGCTGTGGAGGATTTGATAACGGTATGTCTTTTTTAATTTTCTATTGTCGCACTTACTGAATGAGTACATTACAGGATCAATCGGGCTCAGGCCTGCAGCAACAGGCCGGACCATCCTCAAGGTTCAACCATATTAATATAGTGGGGGAGTCAAATAGTAAATTTATTAAAAAATTTAATACGATCTGTAAAACGCTACGGTTTAACTTCAATGACGAGACGTGCAAGGATAATCCCTTAACGTGGCTACAGGTAAAATATACCATTTTACTAAAAATTTATCTAATACACATTTTTTACAGAGCGCCTTTGAGGAACTGTACTCATATATTGTAAAGGATGCGGCTCCTTCAGACCGTGTAGGGATAACACTAAGGAACCCGAACTTCCCCGATAAACCAGTTGGCTTGTCGTTCAGAAGAGTGGACCAGTTGTCGGTGAAAGTGATAATGTCGCTGCTGGAAAAGGTAATGCAGAGCAACGCTAGTTTTTTCTCAAGTGACTTGTTAGCTTTAAACGTTGATAGAGTGGTTGTGCCTGTAGGCTATGGACGCAAAAACTTGACAGGGTTAAAATTTGCAGACTTTTGTAAATCCAAAAAGCGGGGTATTGTTGTTGTACCATCAACAATGAATGATAATAATAATTGTTTAGCTCGCGCTCTAGTCATTGCTATTGCGTTTAGAAGTAACGATCCCATGCGTCACAGTATGGAAATGGGTTGTCCTTTACTTCAAGAACAAGCTATACAGCTTTGCCAAAACAGTGGTGTAGATCTTAGTCAGGGTGGTAGTTACGAGCATATTCAGGCATTTCAAAATCATTTAGATTCATATACCATTGTAGTTTATAATTCGCGTATAGGTGATTCTGTTTATTTTGAGGGCCCTAGGGAACCAGCTAGAGTAGTTTTAAATTTAATATTAGAAGACGAGCATTATAACGTCATTATCAGCCTAACTTCAGCATTTACCTGCAGTTATTACTGCGAACAATGCAGAAAACGGTATAATAACAAGAAAGAGCATGTAAAATGTATGTACCAGTGCCCGCGTGTCATCAAAACCACCTTGTTCTATTGAAAACCCGAAAATTGCTTGTAATGATTGCAAGAGAGATTTTTATGGGGCTGAATGTCTTAAAAACCACAAGGACGCTAAAATATGTGAAAAACTGCGCAGATGTTTAAAATGTCTTAAAACAACTGAAGTAAAGGGTAAACATAGATGCGGATACAGTCGCTGCCCCACATGCATGAGGGGTCATCTTTGCTACATGGCCGTTAACAAAGCTCGACGTGACAGCGGTAATGCTAAACCATCTATGTTTATCTTTTACGATTTGGAGTGTATGCAAGAAAAAGTGTGTGAGGGTACGAATGATAGGTTTCTGCATGAGCCCAATCTATGCGTGGCCGCGAATGTTTGCTCTGTCTGTATCAAACACGCTGACAATTTAGATGAGGAATGCTCAGTATGTAGTAAAAGAGTGCACATTTTCAGGGAAAACCCAGTTGAATCCTTCTTGTCATATGTTGCCGAGCAGCAAGAAAATTTAAAGTTACATGCATCGCACATAACATGAAGGGGTACGATGGGTGTTTTGTGCTCAGATGCATGTTAACTAATAATAATCAATGGAGACCTAATGTCATCTGCAACGGCTTAAAACTAATTTCTATTCAGTGTGGTGATATTAGATTCATTGACTCCTTAATTTTATCCGTCACCGCTCTCGGCATTTCCGAAAACTTTCAATTTCCCCGAGTCCAAGGGTTATTTCCCATATCTCTTCAACTCATCCGTGAACCAGAATTACGAGGGTCCTCTGCCAGCACTGGAATATTATTGTGCAGATCAGATGTCAGCGGGTGATCGACAAAACTCTTAGACTGGCACGACCCAGAGTAATTATGTTTTTAAGATGAGTGAGGAGATTGAGAGATATGCCTAATGGATGTTAAGATCCTCGTTAAAGGTTGTATTAGTTTCTGGTCCACATTCACGACCCAGAATAAAGTCGATCCGTTCGAGGAGGCGACCACTATTGCTAGCGCTTGCAATAAAGTGTTTCGTAGACGTTTCCTCAGAGAAAACACTATAGGGCTTATTCCGAAAGGCGGTTATAGACGTGCCGACAATCAATCCAAAATAGCAATACAATGGTTACGTTGGGTGGAGCATTCTCAGCAGGTGACCATACAACATGCAGGAAAATCTCGCGAGTTTAGAACACCTGAAGGTGTTAAGGTCGACGGGTATTGCGCTGAGTCAAACACCGTTTTTGAATTTCTTGGCTGTTACTGGCACGGCTGCGAGGAATGTTTCCCCAATCAGGCCAACATGGACCCTAAACTTGGTGTAAGCACGTCCATGCTTGCACGGAATGAGAACACGGTGGCGCGGTCTCAATTTATACGCGAGCGCGGTTATAATCTTGTGGAGATGCGCGAATGCGATTTTAAAAACAAATACTCGTTAACGACGAATTAAAAGCCTTTATTCAAGGTTTAGGCAAACAAGATGATGAGCCCTTAAACCCCCGCGATGCGTTTTACGGAGGCCGCACTAATGCTAGTAAGCTTTATCACGAATGTGACGGTATTACTGAGAAAATAATGTATTATGACGTGTGCTCATTATACCCATTTGTAAATAAATACTGTAAATATCCTGTAGGTCATCCGAAAATTCATGTAGGACTAGATTGTAAGAACATTTCATTAGACACGGTGGAGGGTTTAGTTAAATGCAGAGTACTACCACCCTCTAATCTCTACCATCCTGTTTTACCGTTAAAAATGCACGGCAAGCTGATGTTTGTGTTGTGTAGGACGTGCGGTGTTGAATTAAATCAGGGGGTGTGTGGACATAGTGAAGCCGAGCGCAGTTTCGTTGGAACGTTTGTAGCTGACGAACTTCGTAAGGCTATCTCTAAAAACTATAAAGTTTTAAATGTTTTCGAAATTTGGGAATACGAGGTAACCACGTATGACAGAGCAACTAAACAGGGTGGGTTATTTAGCGGTTACATAGATAATTTCCTGAAACTAAAACAGGAATGTTCAGGGTGGCCTAGCCATTGTACGTCAGAAATCGAGAAAACTCAGTACGTGACAGAGTATTATGAGAAAGAGGGGATTCAGTTAGACGCGAATAATATTAAGAAAAACCCCGGTTTAAGGTACCTGGCCAAACTTATGCTGAATTCTTTTTGGGGTAAGTTTGGTCAGCGCGAATTTAACGCAGTGTAGTATTGTATCTGAACCAAAGGACTTTTTCAAATTGTTTACCGATCCATTGGTTCAGGTACAATCCATAATACCTATTAACGATAACGTTGTAATGGTGAATTGGGATAGACCAGAGGGAGAGGGTGAATCACAAAAAACAATTAATGTATCCATAGCCGCATACACGACAGCTCATGCCCGTTTAGAGCTATACAGTTACTTGGAGAAACTAGACCGACGTGTTCTGTATTACGACACAGACAGTGTGATATTCGTCGCAAAACCCGGCGACTGGAACCCAGCATGTGGGGATTTCCTTGGCCAAATGACCGACGAGCTGGAGACGTACGGTGATGGGAGCTATATAGCCGAATTTGTTAGTGCTGGACCCAAAAACTATAGTTATAATGTGTTTTCTACCAGTGACAAAACAATTAAATCCGTGTGTAAAGTAAAAGGCATTACCTTAAACTATAAGAACTCGCGCGTTATAAACTTTGATGCGATGAAAGATATGGTACTTAGTAATAGTAAAGACTCTTTGTTTGTATATAATGACAGAAAAATTGTTAGAGATAGTTCCTACAATGTGATAAGTAGACCTGAATCTAAACAGTATAGGATAAGTTACTCTAAGCGACGTAGAATAGAAAATTTTGATACTCTCCCCTTTGGATATAAGGAATAAAACAGATAAAATAGTAGAATTATTTTATTTATAAACCCCAATACCCTATCCTGATTCATACTACAACTCTGTTTTCGCTTTTCGTGTTTGTAAAATTCTGGTCCGCGTTTTTCGTGCTACCGGTTTCTTGCGTTAGCGAAATCTTTGTTTTCGTTTTTTCGTGCCGGTCATTTTCCGTTTTTCCATTTTGTGTGTCTGTGTGTTTGCATGTTCCGGGTTTTTTCGTTTGGCGTGTTTTCGTTTTTCGTTTCGTGTGTTTGCAGATTTTCGTATTTGTATGTTTGAGTGTTTTTTGCGTTTGAGGGCTTGAGTTTGTGTCCGTGCTTGTGATTGAGTGAAGTGAGATAAGCGAGAGAACTGCGAGAGAAGAGAGAGAGAGATGCGCGTCAGCTTCTATTACAGAACTATATTCGCACAATGTCTAAAGGTTACCTGCATCCTCAGTAAATCTCACTGTAGATTTACGCATAGTTTCTTTACAGCGAGTACCTTATTAGCTTTAATGAACTCTTGGAAGTCAGACGTAACTTGTTTTATTTGTTCTAGATATTTTATCCATTCAGCCACAATGTGTTTATCTATCATAATTAAACAGCTCTCGTTGATAAAAGACCTTCTTAATGGAGTTATTTCTGAGAGACCATGTGTGTAAAATTTAGCTTAAATCTGAAATAAATAGCATAGGGTGATAATTAATCCAAAATATATTTTAAATATTTTTTCGAAAATATCACTTGCACGTGAATTGTATATTGAATTTTCGTTTTACGAAATCGTACATTTTACCTTTTTTGTAAATAATTCATTACCCCTTAAAAGAAAATCAGCACGATGTAAATTAAAGCAAATGTAATAATTCAAATTTATATTGATTATACAACTCTTACTAACAACGAGAAATATAGTCGTATATTCTAACTGCTATGTCAAACAAACCTAATAAAATATTAAATCTATCGGTCGTCTATACCTCTAACAAAATACATCTTAATCAGCTGACGCTTTTTATTCTGTATGTAGATTATAATATAAATGTTGAATATACAAATATTTTTTGAAATATCATCCGTATACGAGTATTACAAGGTTGACTTTTAACAACCTTGCAAAATGTAATTTAATTGTTGACCTTTCAATAGGTGATGGATCCATTAATATGAAGCGCTAATAATTTTATATGGTTATCATCGTAAATGAACGTGAGCTACCATGCAATAGTGTCATAGACTATTGAAAGGTTATTCGTTAAAGTATGCAGTGAAGGTCGTCTTAATTACCTGTAGAAGGTTATAACATACAAGTGAAATTTAAAAACAATTTAAAGCTAATTCGTTTATAATAAAATTCCTATTACAAATTACATTTAAAACAACCATCCATATCAGAATTATAGTATTAGGTAAACATTAATACCTGTTAATAATGGTACTGAAAAAGTTTGTATAAATTCCGTTAAAATTACATATATAACATGCTCAATACTGTTTCTCAAGGTAAAATAAGTATGCTATTGTAATCTCGTATTATTGTATTAATTGAATATTTTTTAATAAAATTTTTTCTTAGCATAATGAATGCACTCAAATATACATTTTTTATGACCTGCTGTATCATTGAAAAGACCTAATTACAGATCCAATGCCCTAGCTCCACCACCAAGACCAAACTCTAAGACTTATCCCTAGCGCCACCACCAAGGCCAAACTCTAAGACTTATCCTTAGACCACCCCTAAGCTCCAGTCCTAAATACAGCTCTAAGCCAAGACCAGGACCAGCCCTCACGTTAGCAACCACAAAAGTCCTAGCTGTCAAAAGGTCCTTAATACAGCCATAAGGTTTAACCCCAAAAGAAATCATAAAAATAAGGGTAATACGGTCCTTCATGTAAGCGAGTAAAATAATTAGGGTTGAAAACACGGTCTCACACTTGGATGTGCAAAAATAGGGGTGAAAATACATGTCCTATACGTAAGCGAGTAAAAATAATTAGGGTTGAAAAGGGCCTTCGAAAAGAAAGGATACGGTCTCACACGAGGGTATATAAAAAATAATTAGGGTTGAAAATGCGGTCTCACACGTGGATGTGCAAAAATAGGGGTGGAAAATGCGCTCTCACATGAGGGTATATAAAAATAAGGGTTGAAAATCCGGTCTCACACGTAAGCGAGTAAAAATAAGGGTGGAAAATCCGGTCCCCCACGTGGGCATATAAAAAAGTGAAAGGGGCGGGGCTTGTGACGTAAAAAGGAGGGGTGGGGATAGTGCCGGGGTTCTACTAACGTCCATTTTACATAGATTATGCATGGTTTTCATTATGAACGTATTACAATAAAGGTTACATAGTTATCCTAAATAAAATTTTTCTTTTAATTTCCACTTTGTAGGTTGAAAGGTAATGTGCTGTTCTACATCAGATATTTAAATACCAGGATATCAACAATTATTGACCAAAAAACTGCTTTTGACAGAATTTTTATCAAAAGTTTATTCCAAGCTTCTGGTGAAGTTAGGCACAATTATTTATTTCAACTTCCATTGATATTTCATAAACGTACATAGATTTTTGCTTTTTCAATTATTCCTTTATCTACATTTGCATTACAATAAAATAGTTTTTTTCAAAACTCATTAATAAATTAACCAGGACTTTCAAGATAAGTTAATTCGTGTATTTTATGCCTTTTTCGTAAATAATTGTTTTAGGTTATATTTTATTTCCGAAACGGGCAAAAAGATGTAGATGGAAACTGGAAGTATTCAGTACGCCTACGTGTTGAAGGATATCGAAATCACTTTCAGAACATGGCAGTTGATGAATTAATAAATTCAATAACTGACGCAATTCATAATATTACAGAAGCTCAATTAGTAAATGTATTTGAAAGTATGAAACGAAAAGTAGACGCCTGTAATGCAAACAATGGTGGTCACATTGAAATTGATTTATAGATAATTGCTAAGTTTGATTTTATTTTTCTATTTTTAACTGTAATAATAATAATAATAAAATAATAATAATAATAATCATAATAATAATGTTTGAAATGTTTATTTACGCAATATATACATGTTGTGGTTCCAACCAAGTTGCAATAGAACTTATCGGTTGGTACCTTAAGTAGTAATATTAAGTAATTTACAAAATATATATTATTGATCTAACAAAATTTCACAAGTATTGTATTATTTGTCTAACATTTAAACAATACAACGAAGTGCAACTATTTCCGTAGATTGTTTTATCACAATTTTACATACATATTTTATTATAATAATAATAATAATAATCAATAATAATAATAATAATAAGTATGGAATAAAAATACAGGCTCAAACTAACCATCCAAACAATAAAATACTTTTTGAAAACCCATGTACAAACATTTACGAATCCCGGAAAACAATTATGCGCCCCACAGGCATAAGATATCAAGAATATATTACCGAAAACTGCGATGAAACATTATTCTACACTTTCACACAATGCTTTGGCGAACATCCACCGTGGGTAATTGAGCAACCTGTCGTCCACCTAAACACTACTCCTCAAAGGAAAAATAATATAAACAATGATCATCTTAAGGCGACCTTTTCTTCAGTATTAAATAACCACCTAACCTATGTACAGATATATACAGACGGTCAAAACTGCCCAGGGAGTAGGAAGTGCTATACATGTGCTAGAAGAAAACCACAGCTGGACATTACCAGAATACGCCAGCATTTACACTGCAGAATTATACGCAATCTTACAGGCGCTTTGGTACTGTTCTACATCCCAATTCGCAAAATTTATAATCTGTGTCGACTCCCAAAGCGCACTAGTAAATATGAAAGACAGCTTCTCAGAAGACCTATTAATTCAAACAATATTAGCATGTTTAGACTATCTAAAACCTCATTAAACAAAAAGGTGTGTTTCGTATGGTGCCCCACACGTGGGTATTAAAGAAAATGAATTGGTGGACATTTCGGCAAAAGACGCAACGCGCCAAACCGCAATCGATATCAACACAGTCAGGATAGATGATGTCATAAATTTTACAATTAAAAAGTCATTGCAAAATGGACTCTGACTTGGAAACAAAACGAGTCTTTTTACTCTAAAATAAAAGACAGTAGAACCATACCTCTAAAATTAAATAGAAGAGAACAGGTCGCACTAACACGTCTACGTATTGGTCATTCAAAATTAACATCATCCTACCTTCTCTTAGGCAAACCCAGACCACATTGTGCAGAATGTTCAACATTATTAACTGTCTCTCATATTTTACGCTACTGCAAGAAGTATACAGCCTTAAGACGTAAATACAATCTAAACAACCAATTAAAAACCTGTTTAAGTAATGAAAATGTTAATAATATAATAAATTTCTTGAAAGAGAGCAATTTATTACTACAGCTTTGATTCAAAAATGTAAAGGCTAATGACCTTGCAGTCGATGCCTTAATAATAAAAAATAAAAAAAAAAAAAAAATAATAATAATAATAATAATAATAATGATAATAATAATAATAATAATAATAATAATAATAATAATAATAATAACAATAATAATAATAATGGTTTTTAATGGTTTAATGGTTTTATTAATCAGAAAGAATATACAATTTGCGGTCCTACTAAGTCAGCGACTTATCGGTAGGTACCGTTCGTTATTTACAGTTTAATTTACTACATATGGTTTTTATACATTTATATGGCGCTGCAGGTTAAGTGCAATCAGTTATAATCATAACAACATTTAAATTTTATAGAGTTGTACTCGTTTAATTACTACTTCTTAAGAAGATCTTAAGAATTTTAGTAAGATTTCTAGCAGAGTCTATCGCGTCAATGGATATAGTATCAGATAACTCATTTAAAAGCTTGGGTATACTACATTTTAAGGTTCTTTGGCCATATTTGTTGAAATAATTAGGTATCACATACTTTCGTTTTCTGGTACGGTGATTATGATCAACTATTGTTTTGTATTCAATTTTTCGATAGTTATTTATGATGTTATAGTATTTATAATATCCCAGTGGGGTTAGTGTATCTAACTTTTCTAACAACTCATTTTTGTCCATGTTTTCACCTTCGATTAGTTTTAACACTTTAACTTGTAGTCTATTGATTTTGTCTATATAAACACTTTCGATACACCCCAATTCTGTACTCCATATTTTAATATGGGTTCAAACAAGGACTTATATGCTAACCTCATAATTTTTTGTTCGATACTTTTTTAGCATATAAAAGCACCCTGCAATTTTCTTAAGCTTATTGAATATACTATCTACGTGATTATTATATTTTAAATTACAATCAATGTTTAACCCTAAGTACATAGTTTCATATACTTGATTAATTAGAGGACAATCACAATTTGTTAAGTTCATTTTGCAATTACAGTTATGCATTTTAAATTTAAACATTTTGCTCTATTCATGTGTGGTGTTCTAAATGACATACACACAGTTTTGAGATGTTTATATACAAACTTTTACCATGCAACCAATCATATATCTTGTTTATTTCGCTCTGTATTACATATTCGCAGGTTTCAGGGTTACTATGACTATACAAAACCACGGCGTCATCAGCATACATATATATCTTACATTTATTTACAACATTGAAAAGTTCATTGATATACGTTAGGAAGAGCACTGGTCCGAGGTTACTACCTTGCGGTACACCATATTTGCACATATTTAAATCACTTAACTCATTTCCAACTTTCACTTTATAACACCTATCTTTCAAGTAGCTTCTGAACCATTTAAGTTCCTTTCCTGTTACCCCATTTGCTTGGAGACAATTAATCAGGATCGAGTGGTCAATAGTGTCGAATGCCTTCGAAAAGTCTATAAATACCCCAATTATGTAGTTGCATTTGTCCAAATTAGTGTTGATATAGTCATTAAAAACACTTAGCAATTGTTCAGTACTTTTTCCCTGCTGGAATCCATACTGATTTTTATTTATCAGCCCATTATCGCTTAAATACTTTCTAAAGTGTTGTGTTATATGCTTTTCAATTATTTTCTCGATAGTGGGTAATATACAAATAGGTCTGAAGTTATTTAGATCACAAGCACTACCTTTTTTATATATTGGCCTAGTTATTGCAAGTTTTAGTTCATCTGGAAATTGTCCTTTTTGCAAGGATAGATTTAAAAGTTTCGAAATTATTGTACTGAAGATATTTGAGTTCTTTTTTAATTCGCTTGCTCTAATATCGTCAATACCTGGCGATTTTTTAGTCTTTAGTCCGAATATTATACGCTCTATTATGTTGGAATTCGAATAGGAATGTAAAATTACTATTAACTTCTTTTATATTTATGCTCGTCTTGACATTATGATCACATTGTTCTCTTAGGGAATCAACTTGATCTTTGAATACAACTGCGAAATTGTTTACTATATTTTTAAATTATTTGTCTTACCTATGCTATTTATGATTATGTCGTCAACACTTTTCTGTTTTCCTGTATAATAATTTGTTAATTTCTCTCCATGTTGCCTGTGGGTCGTTTGCATTTTCTTCAAACTTTATTCCGAAATATTGTTGTTTCCTGTCCTTATTTCATTATTCAATTTATTACTTTATTATAATAATAATAATAATAATAATAATAATAATAGAACTTCATTTAGACCAGAACGCAAACAGTACAACAGAAAATGCGAACAATCAACGAATAAGCAAATAATAAACTAAAATGTAATTCATGGCCTTAACCACAAGGCGAGATTCAATGGCTAACACCATTGTTGTACTATCTAAACTTTGATGTAAAGTAAAGAAAAACGAGATGAAATATACCTACACCTAATGTAAACAATTATAAATAAACTAAAAAAAAGAATTCTGTAATTGGCTCAAACATTGAAATTAGTAATTAAAGTTATTGAGTTTATTGTTGCATCCGAAACAGATCATTTGACAGCCTTCTTTTAATTACATTAAGAGGTAGACTTTTATATGCATCAGATCATTTTAATTCATTTTAATAGGTAGGACTACGGTATACCGGGCAGATGCCCCTATACCTTCATCGGACCTTGCTTTATTCAGGGCATAGTATATACATGTCATTTCATTCCTACCTAACTTAAACTAACTTAAGATATGTAACAATAAATAGGCATATAGCTACATGGCATAAATATTTCATTTAACTCAACACAGCACGATCTTCGGCCTCTTGTGCCTCGTCTCGTCGTTGGCGTCGTAGTTCCTTAATCCCGCGATGGCGGGATTTGGATGGGCCGCTAGTAACATCTCCAAGTTAGCTGCGGCGGTTTTCATGAATTCCATTAGGGTGGCCATCTTGAGGTACTTGTGGAGTCGGTCGCTCCTGATGTACCAGGGAGCGTCGGTGATGATCCGGAGACACTTATTCTGGATGGTCTGAAGGCGCTTGATGTAAGAGGGAGCGGCGTATGCCCATGCTTCGCAGGCGTAGGTCAGCATCGGCCGGATGATCCATTTGTAGCTCAGCATCTTGTTGCCTGTCTTTAGGACGCTGTTCCGCCCCATGGGCGGATACATCTTCTTGATGATGCCGTAGGCCTTGGCTCTTTTGTCCGCGACGTGCTGGTTCCATCGGAACTTCCTGTCCATGAGGGGTCCCAGGTACTTCACGGAATCCCTCCATGGGATGTCCTGGCCGAACATGGAGATGTTCCTAGTGGGGCTCATGCGTCTTCGGGTGAGCAAGACCGCGGCGCTTTTCTCGGGGTTGATTACGATGCACCATTTGCAGTAGAACCGGATCATCTTCACCATGGGTAGCGAGATCCCGCGTTCCAACATCTTGAAGAGGAGTCCGTGGTGCCGAACCTTGTCGAAGGCCTTGGAGATGTCCAGAAACGTCCCTCCGGTGAACTTCTTCCAGTTGAATCCACGCACGATGTATTCTACGACTCGGAGCGCTTGTGTGGCCGAGTGGCGAAGACGGAAGGCGAACTGCTCGTCGTGAAGGATCTTGAGCCCTTCGATTTCTTCCTGTAGTCGGGTGTGGATGATCTTCTCCAGTAGTTTTCCCATCGTTGGTGGTAGGATGATCGGGTGGTAGTTTTGAGGGTGGCTGAGTTTCTTTCCGGGAATCATCACAGTGTCCGCTTCTTTCCATCTGATTGAGAAGTGTCTGAGCCTCAAGACCGCGTTGTAGATGACTGTGAGGTATGCGATGCCTTTCGGTGGGAGGAGCTTTAGAGCCTTATTCGGGATGGAGTCCGGTCCCGGCGCTTTCCTGGGCTTCAGCTTCTTGACGATGCCTTGGACTTCTCTCGGCGTCGTGGGTCGGATGTTGTCCTCTGCTAGGCTGGCACTGACAGCGCGGTGGACTGCGACGATGTGGTCCTGGTCGGTGTTTTCTTGTACCGGGGTGTATTGAAATTCGATGGTCGCAGCGAACACCTCCGCTTTTTCGTCTTCGGTGTAGACGAGTCCGTTCCTTCCGTGCAGTGGTGGGACAAGGACGTATTCCTTCCTTAGGGCTTTCACCATCTTCCAGTATGATCGGTCTTGGGTGTCGAGGGACTCCAGTTTGACCTTCCATGTCGAGTTTCGGTGCTCCGTGACTGCTGTCTTCACACTCTGATGCGTCCAGTTCATCTCCGCCGGTCGTCCGGGAGTTGCGTCCTGTGAGGTTCTCCTGGCCCTGTTCTTCTCGTGGATCAGGTCCTTGATCTCCCTGGGTAGTCCGTAGGTGTTTCCTTGGCGTGTTTCCGTAGTGCGCCTAGTGTCTTCCGTTGCTTGGAGTATGGTCCTCGTGATGTCCTATATGGCGAAGTTCAGCTGCTGAACGTTGTCGATGGTCGGTAGCGATGTGATTCTTCCTTCTAATGATGTACTTGTATCTTCTCTAGATGATCGTGGATTGTTGTGCGGGTGTGAGTGCTTCTGGGTGCCTAGTTGGAGTAGAACCGGGTTGTGATCGGAACTGAGGTCTTCTATCGTCTCCATCGCTTAGTGTAGCCTCACGCTCCAGAAAAGGGCGATGTCCAGTACGTCCGGTCGGTATACTTCCTGGTATGGGAAGTGGGTTGGCTTGATTGGTCCATCCGCGATTATGTTTCTCGGCCAACGTAGTCTTCTAGCTTCCTTCTCAGATCGTTGGTGGTCCTGCTGTTCCACAGTGGGTGTTTCGCGTTGAAGTCTCCTCCTGCGATCGTTGGGGTGTTGTCCTGGAAGAGGTCGTCCAGTTCCTGTTCGTCTATCTGGGCTCCCGGTAGGTTGTAGACGACTACGATCCTGGCGGGACTGGCTGTGCTGGTGATGACTCCGATAACGGTGGTTTCCATTCTCTGCATCCTCGGTGTGAGCAGTGGGTGGTGGTGGATGGAGCTCTCGATGTAGATGGTCGCCCCTCCGCCTCTTGCGGTCAGCCCGTCCGTGAGGTGGAGCGTGAAGCCTTGCTATCTTCGGGTTGTCACATGGGCGTAGATGTGATTCCGATACTAGTATCGTCCAGGTTGTGGTGGTCCATGAAGGCGGCTAGCTCCTCTTTCTTGTGAAGAAGACCGTTCGCGTTCCACATCGCGATGTGGAGGGATGCTGGTTTGTAGAGGCGTCTATCCATGAACGGTTTTTTCAGCACGGATTGCCCTCAGAATCCTCATGGCGAAGGCGAAGGCGGCGTCTTCTTCCGAGATGGTGGTCTGGGGGCTGCGGCTCTTTGGGCTGCTGCTTCTGCTTGCGGTATGCATCTGATAGACTGTTATATAACTTACATACCTGAAAACTAAAAGATCGCTTAAACTTTGTTGATTTGGAGTGAGGAGGAGAAATGCGGCACTGGTATCTAGTGGTTATATTGTGAACATCAGTCTTGAATGTGATTTTATTGTATAAGTATGGCGGTGTTTTATATAGTATAATTTTATGATATAATAATAAATAATAGTAAACATATACCTACTGTATTATGTACGTAAATATAATTAAATAAAGTGAAATTAAAAAAAAGTTAAGTGTTAAATCAAAATAAACGTAAATTACAATTTTTCAAGTTTTTGTACGCCGACATAATAGGCAATTCGTCATTCAAGTTTTTGTCATTTGTGGTACTATTTATTTTAATATCTGTATTTACGCCATTGGACATAGCACAATTTTCATTTTAAGGATGCGGACTAGTAGTACTGTTCTAGGAGCGCCACGGTCAAACAATAATGATTGTACTGTATAAATAGAAACACGTATGAAAGGGTTCTGGCAATGTAGCATTGACCATGACATTATGTTCCGGCAACCCTGAGATTATACTATTATGGGTTTTTAACCTTAAATTTAATTGTGATATACACGTATTTATTTAATTTAAAATGTTTATAGAAAGGTAAACTTATTAAATGTAAGAAAATGGATTCACACGCTGCACATGTATTGACGATAACGAATAGCATAATTGGAGTTAGTTTACTTGCTATGCCATACTGTTTTAAACAAGTAAAGTATTTTTCTATTAATTGAACACTTTCCAGTTTCGAATTTTTAGTGTGGTATCATATTATCTATTTGTATGCTACTCCTAAGTAATGCAATTGCAAGATTATGTTGTCATTTAATGTTAAAATCAGCTGTTATTGCAAGAAGACGAACATTTGAATATTTAGGTAACAATTGTCAAGTGGTAGTAAAAGATTACCATTTTACTTTTAGCTTTTCATGCCTTTGGTTCTTTGGGAAAATTCACAATTGAAATTGGTTTAATTGGTTTTTTATTGGGAACTTCCATAGCTTATTTTGTGGTAATGGGAGATTTAGGACCTGCGATACTTGCAAAATTGAGTAATACAAAAGCTACTGATATGATGCGTACAAGCATACTTTTGGCTCTTGCCCTTTTTTGTGTATTACCATTAGGTTTACTTAGAAACATTGATAGTTTAAACAGTGTATGCATTATAACCGTTGGATTTTACTTTTGTCTTGTACTAAAGGTATCTTGATATAAACAGTGTATATCTGTAATAACAAATATTTTAAGATAATTTCTGAAGCAGTTCCACATATAATATCAGGAGATTGGACTAGTAAAGTTGAATTATGGAGACCAACAGGTATTTTGCAATGTTTACCAATCTTTTCAATGGCTCTTTCTTGTCAAACGTAAGCAATAGTGGAAGTACTGGAACTGATTTCATTTTGATTTTTTAGACAAATATTCGAAATTTATCAAGCATTACCAACTGCTTCATTGGAGAAAATGAATAATTTGATTAGGTCAGCTGTTAATATCTGTACAGGTGTTTATATTTTTGTAGGAGTGTTTGGGTATGTGGCATTTGCTACACAAGCATTTACAGGAAACATTTTAATGAGCTTTACACCATCATTTATATCAGATTTGATGAAAATTGGTTTTGTTTTATCACTAGCATTTAGCTTTCCATTAATTATTTTTCCATGCCGAGCCAGCTTAAATTCGTTATTATGCAGGCATGTAAGTTAACATTATAAAAACGTCATTCCATATAATCAGCCAGTGGTTTAGGTTGACGACTAAATTTATTTTTTATACACACATTTTTAGAGGCTGATTTAATGTACCTCCAAATTTTTATACAGAATGAATTTAATGGGAGTGTAGCATTATGCTTATAAGTGTAAACAGAAGGTTTATTCACTGTATGTCTCAGAAAATACCTTGTTTCACATCTATTCAGAGAACAACAAAACCTTTTGCTTTCTTATATACAAAGTGTGTAAAGTGTTAGTCTGTTAATTTCACAGGGCCACCAACTTAGGCCTAAATCGATTTTTACTTTAAAAATAATAAATGCCTTTATTTAAACATTGAAAAAACTATAAAAGGCAAAGTTCAACTCAAAGCTGCTCTTGCACTCAACTTTTCTATTGGCCTGTTTTACCAACAACTGTTAAAGCAATGAATAACTATTCGAAGAATAAAATGTATTCTCTAGTTAGAATTAATTGTGTTCCACCTACGACACTTCTTGTACAGTTAGTTATTCGCTGATTAAATCTTATTTGAAACATTTTGAGCACTATTTTAAATAACTTGAAGTTAGCTGCATTGTAACTCTCTGTCACAACCAATAAAATATTAAAGTATACCTCTATAATAATGGACACTAATGTGAAAAAGCACGATAGAGGGAAGAACTTTACAGAACAGCAGAAGGAAAATCTGTTAGATTTCGCAAAAGAATATTTGCATATAATTGAAAATAAGAAAATAGATGCGTTTACATCAAAAGAGAAGATGTACGTGTGGGATGTGATTGCTTCCAATTTAATTCTACTGCTACTATAGGACCGAGAAATGGTCAGCAACTAAAGCTTTTATATGAAGCTTTAAAAAAGAAAGCGAAAAAGCATAAGGCTGATGATAAGGTAGGTAGTTTGTAGTACGTTATATAAGAGCAGTTTGCACTGTATTTTGTAAATCTCATTGAAAACAAAGTACACCTCACTATAATACAGAAATAAAGATAACAATCAGTGGTGGGAAGATACTTCTACAAAAGCATCTTAAGGTAAGATATTACACTGAAATAAATATCTATTTGAAGGTAAGATACCTATTCTAAAACAATACCTCAGTAAGATACTAAATCCCAATGTAAAGTATCGAAGATACTATGAAGATACCTGCTAAAAAACTACATTTTTTTAAAGTTTATATACAGGGTGATTGATTAGTGCGATAAAGTTCAGTTTCTTCTATGTCCTTCGAAGTATCAAAGCAAACGTTACGGAAGATTATAGCCATCATTAAGCTTCATATTTTAAAATTAGTTACAATGTTACAGGGTGTTCCATAACGCCGTGGCACACCAAAGTTAATTTTTTTTTAACGAAACACCCTATATTTTAATTTAAATTTGAAATCCGCTTCACTTCCTTGTTACAAAAATATATACTTGTAATATGTTATACAGGGTATTTAAAAAGTTATAACCACTTTTCCATGAAAATCGTAACAAGTTCACCGCTCTGTATAATTTCAAAGGGCTACAAGAACAATGATCTGTTGCAGCCGTAGCTTTTTAATAATTGTCAAATTTTATAAAAATGATTGAGTTTGAGAATATTCGTTAAATTGATTACAGGGTGAGTCAAAACATCAATTCATTATTTTCTCAGTTTTTTTCAAAAGGATCAACCTGTATTTTATATCACTATCGAAAAGTACTATTGTTTTACTTATATTTTTGTTAAGCATTCCCTATGCCCAAAATTATTAGTTTTTGAGATATTTTCATTTTTATATGCAAAGTATTAATTATGTGTCTAAATGTTTGCCAATTATGAGTTGGCCATGATTTATTTGTCAAAAACTGACAGTTACCATTATTGTCTGTTAATTGATTGTTGTGGTCAATTTGTTTATAATTTAAAAAAATTTAAATTGGGCAAAAATGAATTTTACTCGTGATGAAATGCTAGATATGATATGGATATAGGGAGAATGCAATAAAAATGCATTGCTTTCAAAAAGAGTTTATTTTGAACGTTTTCCTGAGAGGCGACAACCTACAAAATCAAGTTTAGGAAGATTGATGGATCGGTTTAACCGAACTGGTTCAGTTAAATATGAAAAACATGAACGAACAAATACTACTGTGACAGAAGAAAACAATTCTGTGTAAGAACAAAATGCACCCTTATCTCATTCAATTGCATCAGGAATTAACAGATAATGATTTTGAGAAGAGAATTAGCATTTTGTGAATGGGCCCTACAAAAGGTTAATCAACAGAGAGACTTTTTTGACTATGTATTGTTTCGAGATGAAGCTACATTTCATCGAAATGGTTGTGTTAACAGGCACAATTTTCACTATTATTCCACAAGTAATCCATACCACATGATTACACATAGTCAAACCAGATGGCCATTAAATGTTTGGGGAGGTATTGTTGGTAACTATGTCGTAGGGCCATATTTTTTTGAAGATCATTTAAATGCTGAGATGTATTTAGATTTTTTACTAAATCACTTACCTGTATTACTGGAAGAGGTTCCACTTCGTATCCGCCAGCAAATGTGGTTTTTACATGACGGTTCTCCTGTACACCATAATCTTTTAATTCAAGGTGAACTTGATAATCAGTATTCTGGAAAATGGATCGAAAGAGGTGGACCAATGTGATGGCCACCCAGGTCACCAGAATTCAATAAAATGGACTCATTTTTTTGGGGTTACATTAAGAATGAAGTTTATAAAACACCTCCGACAACAAGAGATAACATGAAGGAAAGAATAACAAATGAATTTCAAAATATCAGTGTACAAATGCTTAGTAATGTTAGTAACTCTTTCAATTACCGTTTTCAGGCATGCACAGATGTCTTGGGAGGTCATTTTGAACATCTTTTGTAATTAACTTTTATTGTAGTTTAGGAAATTAGTATTGGTTTTATTTGTTCGTAATTGTAATTTTTTGTAAAATTTGTTTGTAGTATACTTGTTTTTATTCCTGTATTCGTTATTTGACCACTATATTCACAGACAATAATAGTAAACTGTCAGTTTTTGACAAATAAATCATGGCCAACTTATAATTGGCAAACATTTAGACACATAATTAATACTTTGCATATAAAAATGGAAATATCTCAAAAACTAATAATTTTGGGCATAGGGAATGCTTAACAAAAATATAAATAAAACAATAGTACTTTTCGATAGTGATATAAAATACAGGTTGATCCATTTGAAAAAACTGAGAAAATAATGAATTGATGTTTTGACTCACCCTGTAATCAATTTAACGAATATTCACAAACTCAACCATTTTTATAAAATTTGACAATTATTAAAAAGCTACGGCTGCAGCAGATCATTGTTCTTGTAGCCCTTTGAAATTATACAGGGCGGTGAACTTGTTACGATTTTCATGGAAAAGTGGTTATAACTTTTTAAATACCCTGTATAACATATTACAAGTATATATTTTTGTAATGAGGAAGTGAAGCGGATTTCAAATTTAAATTAAAATATAGGGTGTTTCGTTAAAAAAAAAAATGAACTTTGGTGTGGCACGGCGTTATGGAACACCCTGTAACATTGTAACTAATTTTAAAATATGAAGCTTAATGATGGCTATAATCTTCCGTAACGTTTGCTTTGATACTTCGAAGGACATAGAAGATACTGAACTTTATCGCACTAATCAATCACCCTGTATTTAAGGATCCTTTCAACAAAATACAATTCTCTGAATTTGTATCTGATAATTTGCCTCTTTTCTTACTAAGAATCAGGCCACTCGTACTAAATAATCTTTCGACAGCTGCGCTAGATGGAACAGCTGTATTATATTTTAAAAATAAGTCCTTAATTAAAGGTAAATTGCTAATGCATTGTAAATCGCAACCTCCCAAAGCAAGAAATTGTTCCAGTTGCGTGGATTGCTTTGGCTGTGGATGAAAATCAAAGAAATCGGCATTACCCGAGGATGAGGATGCAGAAATATTAAAAGTCTGGGGTTCGTGACAAGACTCTGAAAAAAAGACATTACTAAAAATTTCACATCGACTGTTCCACTACTTCACCTTGTCCTTGTGTTTTGGATTTCAGTAAGGACATTACTGCAACTTCTTCCGAATCATTCTTTAACCAACGCAGTTGAAATTTAGGATGGAGGGCGGCTGCCAAAATAAAATCCTGATCTTGTAATACAGTAGAAAATCGTCTGTTTATGCCATCCAATAAACATTGTATCAATGGGGCACAAAAATCCAAAGAGTCTGTTAAATTTTGTAATTTTCTGCGAAGAACGTATAAAGTTGGTAACAAATAACCTGCATACGAATTCTTTTCGCCCTAAAATTAAAATAGTAAAAGTGAAATCATTATTTTTTAATATTTTGATACAAAATGTAAATTTACAAGCTTAAATTACCCACTTGAAGCGTGTCCAAAGCACAAGCAACTGGCTTCATAACTTTAGTGTATTCTGCCCTCTTTAATTTCTGACAATCCACAATGAAATATATCAAAAAAATTGTTTACTTGGTTTTTTAATATATGATCAATGCACTGCACAGAATCGTATAATGAATTCCATCGTGTTGCATTAGGTACAATTAAATATTTTCCCAATGCATTATTAATAAAATCAGCGTGAACAGTAGATTGATTTTGTTTGTTCCAAATTGCTAAAACTTGGTACTCAAATATAGGGCTATCACAAAATTTTAGATATTTACCCTGCAGTTTCGCAAATGTAGAACGCCTAAGTTTTTTATACATTATGTCTGCTTCAGCCTTTTCTGCATCCTTTGTTGAAATCAAATTTAATACATGAGCACAACAGCATGGTGTTGGCGTAAGGATTAGCATCATTTAATACCATTTCTTCCATTTCTTCATCCTGGTCATCTTCCGATGGTGTATTAACATAAATTCGAAATGCCTTCACAAAATTGCTACCATTGTCTGTTGTTGTTTTGCTAACTTTATTTTGTGTTGCAAACTCTTTATGGATGTCATAAATCATCCGTATTCTTAAAATAATAAATAATTACTTCCTTACTCACCTAAATTAGTAAAGAAACTGTGCGTCAACTTCCCAAAAACGTTTTAAAGTAAATTACATCACAAAATGAATTGAAATTATATATTATATATAGTATATACTCCTGTGATTGGTTGAATCATCAATCAGTTGAATGAAATCTGACCAATGGGGTAAAGTAAAATGTGTAGATATAACCATTGACTTTAACACTAAAGTCAATGGTATAAAATTGTACTGCTTATTATTTAACTATAGGTACTATATTGAAATCTTTTTGTTAAAATTCGCAAAAAGGTGAATCATCACCGTTTTATATCGCTTTCCTGTAATCTGCTTAATGGCGTTTATTTTTGCACAGTAGCCAATTTTTACAGACTTGGAACGAAGTTTTAAAAGGGATGTGAACCCATTATTTTTTTAAGAACTTTAGTTTTTTCCTTTTTTATTTTGTAAGAACGTGACTTTTTTTGCGAACTTTTCCTAATTATAACGTTTGTCTACAATTACATATTTTCAATATTCATATTTTTTATATACAGGGTTATTACAAATGATGTTCCCGATTTCAATTATAAATATTACTGGATTAACCTGTTTTAAAACCATTTCAGTTGGTACCACTAGAAAGAAAAAACTCATAAAGTTTTGTTTACATTGATTTAAGTACGTATCAGCTATTTGTTAAAGTCAATTGTTGTCAATTGTGTAATGGCTGAATTTGAAGACAGGAAAGCATTTTATGTGTTGGATTATCACATCAACCAATCAGTTATTAGCGTGCAACGTTACTTTAGAACCAAATTTAATGAAGATCCTCCTAGCAGTCAGAAGTGGTACTTGAATTTTAAGAGAAATTGGTGCATTTGTAAAAAGAAATCAACTGGAAGGCCGTCAGTAAGCAATGACGCTGTACAGCAGGCAAGGTTGGTATACCACAGTCAACAGTTTGGAAAATTTTACGTAAACGTATAAATTTCAAGCCTTACAAACTTCAGCTTGTTCAAGCATGAAAAGCAAATGACAAAGTTCTAAGACTTTCTTTTTGTGAGAACATGTAGGCCTTGATGGAAAATTAAAACTATGTAAAATGTTTAGTCTTTAGTGATGAAGCCACATCTCACTTGTGTGGTAACGTGAACAGACATAATGTCATAATATGGGGCTCGGAGAACGCACACACCTACATCGAGCACTTACACTCCGAAAGTTAATCTGTCTTGTACTACCATTTACAACAAAGTGTACGGACCTTTTTTCTTTATTGGACAAACAATAAATGGAATAAATCTTGGACATGATGACGGAATGGCTTCTACCGAAATTAGAACAAGAATCGCTAAACTTCATTCTGGACTTCAAAATCGGCTGCCTGGTAGATGAATCGGTCGTGCAGGTCCAAGTGATGGTGCACTCTTGAACTGGCCTCCAAGATCTCCGGACATCACCCCCTGTGATTTTTTCTTGTGAGGATACATCAAACATAAAGTGTATACACCACCAGAAAGCATACCTGAGATCCCAACAACGGATTACCAGAGCCATCGAAAGTATGGCGAAAGCTTGATTACACGCTTAACATCTGTCGTATCACAAGGGGTTCCCATATAGAACATTTCTAATTCTTGGCATCTAGGATGAAACTTCTTGAGTTTTTCTTGAAATGTAACTATTTTATTTTTTTGTATGATAAATAAAACTAGATTTATGTACACTTGAAATCATGAACATCATTTGTAATAACCCTGTATAAATATTCATTTTGTGTCCCTAAAAACTAAACACTATTGTAAAGATGGACAGATAATAAAATAAATAATTGGAAATTGAATTATTGCATGACAATATACGTACATTGCTGGTATTTATTATGACAGCCTTGCAGCGGCTTTGTTAAAATCTCAAAAATATACATCTTGTAATTTTAATCTCTTTGCGGAATCTGTATTAGATATTCAATTTTATTACAGGCCAAAGGTATTACGTACTTCCTACTATGACAGGTATTTACTATTTACCTGATTAAATTGTAGTAGGTATACATTGCGTGTATTATTAAAATTTATAAACGAATATGTTTTCAACATTCGGTACCTTAGAAGTATGATTTATTTGACTCAGACATTACGTGCTGTACAATACCAACTTGTATTTAGGGCTAATGACTAATACCTACTTATTTAATGTACCTACCTACGCATGAATTAACTTCTGCAAATTAGTACAAAAAGATCCATGCCCTTTTAAGAATTCTTAAGCCGGCGACAGCAAGTGTCGGCATTTTTGTAGAGGAACTAAAAAGCAATAAACAAATTTTTAAAACTTGATTTGCAAATTACAAAAGATTTTATATATTCCGTCAAATACTGCAATAAACAAAAACACGTGGATGAAGTAGAATATAGGTAGAATAAATGCTACTTTAATTGAAGATTAGGTAACGTGGATTATTTCATTCAAGGATTGTAAATAAAAAATAAGAAAGAATACCGTGACACTTCCTTACATTATTTATTCAACCTGTATAAATGTAAAATACAAGAGAACAAAGTAAGCTTAACGCAGCGGGTGACTGTGCAGCGAAATAAACTACGATGTTCACTAAAATTTTAAATCAATACATTCCAGTTTTCAAACATTTTTTCTTTAATGGTATCTTTAAAAATTCAATAAGATACATAAAAAAGTATCGAAAGTAAGATATCGATACAATTTCAAAAATGTATCTTATTCCTAGCTATTTTCATAAAAAAGTATCTGGATACCGGTATCGAGATACTTTAAAGTGAGATACTTCCCACCTCTGATAACAATGAGCATTATTTTGTGCAAACATCTACTCAAAGTGAAATATGCTTATAAAATTTTGTATGAAGTAATTCTGTGACTCAGGATATACAATTTGAAATTTATTTATTATTTTAGATGGAAGTATATAAAACAGGTGGTGAATGTGCATCATGGCCATGGTCGGAGAACAATTAGAGCCGTTACATAATCCCTACGATTCTAATAAAATTGTAACTAACCATAAGCCAATGTTGCTTCGATTTTAGTTTTTTTGTAAATATTCTTATTGTAGAAGCTACAGAGGGATATCCATTCTTAATAGAGGATGTAATAGAATGTAGTGATACTGCTGCCCAATCAGATTGTATTGCAGCAGTTGATAATGGGCCAATTGCAAGTGATACAGGCAATGTCACAGTGCCTACTGTAAATGCTGCGAGTACCATAGTTGAACTTTCATTTTTTACAAAAATTCAACAAAACAAAAAAACAAGCAATGAAAAATTATTTTTTATGAAGAAGGAAAGACACAATGCAAAAATGGACATTCTACAAATTATTAAAGAAAAAGAAACCATAGAATTAGAAATAAAGAAGATAGAATTAGATGAATTAAAGAAGGAAATGCTACATAATTAACAATAATGTGTACTTATAATTAGTTTTTTTTTTTAAATTAATATGTTTATTGATTAAATACGGTATCTATTAATGCTCTCCGTGTTGCTGCATTGTCATTAGCGCCATGTAGTAATTGATTTCCTGGGTCGAGAAGCAGTGGTATTTCAACATTAATATCCATTGGTGGTGCATCAACGGTCATTTCAATACAAATGTTGTGTATTGCAGCTGTAGCTACTATAATGCTTAACACTCGCTCGGTATTCATTCCCATGCCCAATGACAGCATGGAAACTGTCTTTTCCATAGGCCATATGATCTTTCAACCATGTTGTGTGCCCTAATGTGGGCTTCATTATACGCACATTTAGCATTAGTGGTGGGGTTTAAAAGAGGTGTTAATGAATACCATCTACATGCATAACCACCATCTCCCAGTAGATAACAGTCATTTAAATTGCCACCTTCAAAGCGTACTCTTAATTCTGACCGATTAAAAATAGAGGAATCATGTACTGAACCTGGCCATTGCGTTACTATATTCATAATTTTTAATGTAGGGTTAGATACTGTTTGGACGTTAATAGAAAACCATCCTTTACGATTGCTATACATTTCTGTCATATCGCCGACAGGTGAGTGAATTTTGATATGGGTGCAGTCAATTGCTCCTAAAACGCCAGGAAATCCACTGATTGTATAAAATTGATTATGGATAGTATTCTTTTCATTCTGTGCTGGTGGTTAAGTGAATAAAGTGTGGCCCCAATAAAGCAATGTAATCAGACGCCTTTGTTACAATGCGGCTGACACTTCCTTTGGACACCTTAAAAATATCACCAGTACATATCTGAAAAGAGCGAGTTGCATAATATCTCAATGTAAGAAGCAATTGAGTCATTTCAGGTATTGGTATATTTCTACCACTTAGAGGTTCTAGGTGTTGTCCTATTAGGTGTAAAATTTGTGTCTCACTGTCTTTTGATACTCTAAAGCACATTTTAAAATTCATGTCGTGGAACTGTTCTAAAATATTTTCTCTGACCTTAATTATACATGCTCTTCTAGGATTTAAGTCTTCTTCATCTGTAAGCATCCTAAGTTATTAAAACACAATTGAAATGTCTATAAACTTTTTTCACTATACTTACCTATTTTTCAAACAATTAGAAACTCAAATTATATAACCTTAAAACTACTCATTATTCAACGAAGAAAAATTTTGACCTTGCCTACTTGATCGGTTTGCTTATTACGAGATCTATTGGACGAATAATACTAACTATAGTTGGTGGAACAAAAAACAACATATTTATTTGTAGGTTAGTGTAACTGACGAATAAATTGTTTAACTGTAGTTGGTGAAACCGGCCCTATGTGTTATCTATACAAAAGATATAATTAAGTGGTATCTCAAGTAATTTGCACTCACGTTTAAGCTAAAAATTTGAGCATTTGTAATAGTAATTACAACTAGAAGAATGACGTCACATACAACATTCAAACAATAATTATAGGTAGTTACATTCCACCCATTTACTGATTATGTTGGAATATAGCTTGTTAGAGTTGTAGTTAGTGCACTTCTATTCCAAGATAAAGTAATATTGTATAAAAATGATCATTGAAAGATTGTCGTTCTATGTGGTGGTATTGAATATGACCTTTTAATCTTAGATTCGTTATATTTTGACTTGTCCTTAAGGCTCCCAAGGAGAGCTCTGCAATTCATATTGCTAAAATGGCCTTTTTGGACGTAATCATCTAATAAACAAAAAAAAAAACTATGCGTAGGACAAATTCTATGTAGTATTGTGATCAACTAATGTAAACCTTCTGGTTTCAAATTAAATATTTAGGTTACAATCTTGGTCCAAAGTTCCGTAACTTTGGAACAAGATTGTAACTTAAATATTGAATTCGAAACCAGAAGTTTATTAATTGATCATTATACTAATAATTTCTACAGTATTAGATGATTAAGTCTAAAATGGCATTTTAGCAATATATGCATATCTAGAGATAACTTTTAGATTTAGACTGTAAGCTGCTTCCGCTTACTTAAATTAAAGTTTACTTTAATTTACCTCGGTCTAGCTCATCCGGTTTTTTAATTTTATAAAAAGGGGAGTTGTTCATTGTTACTGGGGTTGATCACTATCTATTACCAGGTTCGTCCACACTCAGCAATATACTTGTAAGGGTTTTAGACGTATATTCCTGTTTGGTTTATAAAATCTAAATATTTACGCTTAACACTATTACAACTAACAAAAAACGATAAGTAAAAAAATAACAAAGTGCTTCAGGTAAAATAAACACAAATATCAGGAATTACCAATGATCGGGACTTTTAACCTCCGTCAGGATGTCGAGGGTTGGTCCAGGATTCTCTGGGTGGGCGCCTTTTGTACACGGATTAGAGCAGAGAGCGCCAGGCCGCTTCTCCCCTTGCGTTTTCTGTGCAAATGCGGTTAGCGAGATGTTTATACGCTCACATAAGAACTGATCCTGATTTATATTACATATAACGTGTTTTTATTTATTTTAAAAATAAAATTGCAATTGTAGAAGCCGGACCTGTCGGGCAGCTGACGGCAGCAAAATTTTATAACTTTTAACAATGGGCTAGGTCATGCGGTGATAAGATAAGTCTCTCTACCTGATTTTACGGTCAACAGAAAATCAATACTTTTAAAGGGAATATTTTATTTTACAAAGAATAATTGTTTAAATGGTAGAAATGCAACTTTTATACCTGACTTTTATGAAAGTGAATGTTAAAGAAAGTAAATAATATTTACAGAGTTTTTACTAACTATCTATTTACAGTAGGTTATTAATTACGGTGGATTAATCTGTTTTTAATTTCGTGGTAATTCGCGGAAGTTTTAGTAAAACAGAATTGGTGGTGTTTACGACTTATTAAACTCTTTGTAATTGAAAATGAATACTTTCGTATTATATTCTGGGTGCGGGTGCGCTTAAGGCGGTGGCCGCTTAGTAGCTCCTTGTGCTTCTGGTTTCGACAGCGTTAATAGTACTTGGGGTGGCTCAAACTCGGCCGGTTTTAATAATAACAATGATAAGGTATTTCAACCTTCCGGAACGATTTAGTTTAAAGATTTTCAAGTACAGGATAAACTAAACGTTTTCCAGGTACGGTAGACTTGCAGAAGGGTATAATTGGTATAATCATTTCGAAGGTAGGATTACAAGGCTTCTAAAAACAAATGTATACCAGGCCATGGATGTCTATAAACTGCAGTCAATGATATTTTAGTGCTGCAAACAAAAATCAGTTCTTATGTTTCCGTTAATATAAAAGGGTCAATATCGGTATTAATAGACTCTAAAAAAGTTTCCAGATTAGTAAAATTTATCAAATGTGAACAATAAACCTTCATAGTCCGTGATATTGTCAATAAAGGCATTAAATGTGGATAATTCATCAATAAATTCTTTTTGCTTTTTTACCTTCCGACCTACATTTACATATGTAGCTATAGCAGGTTATGCTATCGACTTCTTGTTTTTGTTTGTATCAAATATTTATGAAACAGCTGTGGATTTCAAAAATAAAGATACTAACATGTAGGCTTTAAACACATCGATTATGTTCTATGCAATTTTTTGATACCACGCATAATTTGTTACGGGTGAAAATGGCAGTAGAATCTGGTGTAACAGATAATGGGGTGAGTGCCGATAGCTCAGTGGTTGGAGGTGGGAGCGATGGTGTTTTGCGTGGAAGGTCGATAGAATAACAAATTAAAACCATGGAAAATCATAATTCCAAGGGCGTCAGTTTGTTTAAAATAAAAAATAGGGAATTAATTAGCACACAAATAAACACTAGTATTCCACAGCAATGTTTAAAACAAAAAAAACTTGTTTACCTTTTGTATGGTTAACCAGGTAAATCAGCAAAAGGGCTTCTGGACCGGTGCTATCTGTAAAAGCTTCAAAATATTTGCACGCAATCACAACAAAATAAAACGTTGCAAGACGAAGTGTAAAGGTCACCAATCTTGTTTACTTCTATTCATTCATTACGAAAATAGGCAACATTGTGAAAGCAAAAACAATAATCGATGTCAAACAGACGTTTAAAACTTCATGTTAGATAGAGGTTAATAGACATCTAGATACTAATTAAAAACAAATTCCAAGGCCTTCTATAAAACTATCGATAATAATTTTCAATCATATTTAATTTACATTTATTTCGCTTTACATAAGAAAACTTTATAACAATAGTAGATGTATGCAAAATCAACGAAAACCTTATTTTGAATTCGTTTTTACTTAAATAGTATTGTAGGTATTGTGAATCTATTTACCGATAAATATATTAACAATAAACAGTTAATTACATAACAAAAACAGCAAAATTCCAAAGCCGCCCAGTTACATATTTAATTAATTTTTAGACTTACCTTGCGTTATATTAAGAAACTTTATAAGGAAAAGTTGTGCAAAATTAAACTTTCTTTAAAAAATGTGTACACTTTTTCTTATAAAATTAATCGTTATTCACATATTGAAAAAAAATGGACTAACACTTAAATTCTACCTTAGGAATTTTTTGCCGCTAAATTACGCGTCGTATCAAAAAATTGCATAGAACATACTTAATCGATATGTTTAAAGTCTATATCCAGGTATTTGTATATCTTTGTACTATGCAGCTGTTTTGGAAATATTTGATAAAGCCGATAACGGCCCCAAGCGAAATGAAAACAAGGTTAAATAAAAAATGTGTGCGTAGGCGTTTTCGTTCTGGAGTTATCGTGGATATTAACATACATCCACACATACACGCACGCACGCGCGCGCGCACGAACGCAGACACGTACGCATGCAGACACGCGACGGACGGACACGCAGACACACACACGCAGAGACGCAGACACATAGACACATACTCACCCACAGACAGAGACGCATACACGCACAGACACACGCGCCCGCACGCACCCACGCACGAACCCACATACGTACGCACGCACGCACGCACACACACACTTACTGACTCACTCTCACTCACGCATACACACATACACACACACACACACACACACACACACTCGCTCACTCACTCACTCACTCACTCACTCACTCACTCACCCACTCACTCATATGACTCGTAATTAAAATAATGTATCTACCCGACAGGGTCTGGACTGCTAAAAAGGCTCTAATACTGCCAAAAGGGCTCTAATTAAGGGGTGTGGACTTTAAATACAGCATCAAGGGGTTGAAAATGGCGCCCGAAAAGAAGCCGATGAAAAGGGCTGGCTACATGGCTTACCCCACCACTTATAATTAATTATGACGTCATTCCCCAAATGCCCTCATTTTACTTATGCATATTAAGAATCCGTCATAGAATCATTTCTGGGAGTTCCATAGCCCACACACTTAACTGCTCAAGCAGCGTGCGCTCTTTGATTATATATATTATATATATATATATATATATATATATATATATATATATATATATATATATAAAGAATTTTAAATATAGAAACAGTAGAAATTAAAAATCTTGTTGATTTAGCAGAATATTACTTTTTATAAGAAAATCTGTATGCTTGTTAAGTAGGATTGAAAATGCTTAAATTTTATTATCTATATTTTATAGAAGCAGGCTTTGAATTTTTTTTAACTTAACATCTATATTTAATTAAAAATTACTTTTCAACTTATTCGTTCATAATAAAACTTATTATAATTTAGCATCTATACGTCTTTCTGACATGAAGTTTTAAACGTCCATCGGACAAAGGTTATTGTTTTTATTTTTTAAATGTTGCCTATTTTCGTTATGAACGTATTACATACAAAATAGGTTGCATAATTATCCTAAAAAATTATTAAAATTATTTCTTTTAATTTCCACTTTGTAGGTTGAACGGTTGTGTGTTGGTTCACACCAGATATTTTAATAAAACCAAAATAAGAATGATTCATTTTTTAAGAACTAGGAAATTTTTCTTTATCTATCAATAACTAATAACAAAAAAAAAAAACAATATACAATTACCACTTCCGTGTCGGCCAGCACATTAAATAATAATTATAAACAATAAAAACCCAAATTGAATTTAATTTATTTAATAGATCAAGAATTGCAAAATTAAATTTGTCTTTATTACTTATTTCGGGCCAGACCGCAAGTTGTGGAGTGACTGTTCCACATTATCTTTGTCATTTTTTACCATTTTTCAGTTTTGTAATAATATTTCACTTACAATCGACTTTTTATGGAATTCAAAAAATCAATTGGATTTGTCGCTAAGGCACAATCCAACATTGGAATTGGTGCAGTGCCAACTAGTACGGCGAGGGGTTGATCGTGTGTTACAGCGTGTGCAGGTTGGCCCATTTTCTAGGGTATCTCGGTTATTTGAAAAGATAGAAGGTTGCGGTTTTCATGTCACAGTACTACTTTTTTGTAAAACAGATGATGGTGCAAACAGATTTTGTTTAGCTTTATTTGTTTCTGAGTTACAGGGCGATTGTGAAAAATTTCACATTTGGGACCCCCTTGTCACTCGCTTATTTATTATTTTTTTTTTAAATTTAAAAACTTGCTTATAGATTAAACTGTACATATTTAAGTGAATTATTTAGTATATTTATTTTTAAAAGTTATTTTATACCTTTGTTACATACTAATTTAATTTATAGTATGTTATATTAAGGTATGCATAAATAACAGAATGTCTTGTTTAACATTCTAACATAATTGGCAATTTATATAAAAATTGTATTGCTTTTGCGTACGCCACTGAAAACAGTAGCACTCAAGGGCGGAGTTACCGGTGAAAAGTGTCCGCATCGCCTGTGCGTTCTTTCGCCATGCAGAATGGCACAAGCCCCGTCTCGCTGTTTCCTCGCCTTACTTTTATTTAAGTGGAAGGTTTCAACTTTCATAGCGATTTTTGTAATATTCGATTTTCGAGAGCAATGATGCAACGTGAACTTTTGTGTGGAATTGAGGAAAATTTTTACCGAAACATTTCAACTTTTGAAACAAGCTTACGCAGACGATACTCTAGGTCAACACAATGTTACTAATGGTTTATTACCCAATTCCAGTTTTGTGCGAAAAACCAACCCTCTACTCACCCTACCTGGCTGCTTGTGATTTCTTTTATTTCCAAAATTAAAATCAATGTTAACATAATTGATGACATTATGAAAGAAGGTTTCCAGCGCTATTTTGCAAAGTGGAAACACCGCTGGGGAAAGTTCGTCAGGGGAGTACTTTGAAGGAGACAAGGACCAATAATGTGTAAAGTTGAAAAATAAAAATTGGAAAAATGAACTTCGGTTATTTTTTGAAGAAACTTCGTATTGTACAAATATTACTATCAAATGAAATATTTTAGACTTAAATTTAGGTTTAAGTCGTAGTTTGGCGGACAGACCGTAGAATTTAGTGATTCAATTATTCAGAAATATTTTGATACATGTTGTAAAGTGTGTGTATAAATTGAATTTAGAGATCCATGTATGGTTGAATTAATGTGGAATGACCAAACGTAGTAAATATACAGTAGTAATTTTTTAGTATTCGTATTCAATTCACGATGGTATTGATAAGTATATTCCTGAAAGTCGTTTTAAAGGACTGACATTTCTAATTATATCGATCTCACTTTGTGTTGGAATTTTAATTCCGAACATTGAACTTGTATTGGGTCTATTGGGATCTACCATAGGAGTAATGATTTGTGTTCTGTTTCCTGCCACATGTTTTATTTGTGTGTCAACAAAAAACACAAATGAGCGCATACTTGCACAGGTAAGTCTTGCTAGTTTTGCTTTTATAATCCAACTTTTTTAGGCAATGCTATTTATTGGTGTATTAACCATGGTATTGGGAACATATGCAAACCTTTATGCAATAGAGGAAACAGTGATAATAAATACAGAAAAAAATGTTATACCATTACCAAAAGTACTTGAAACAATTGATAAAATTCCTGAAAAAGTTGAAGTACAACATCTTCCAGATAAAGAAAATATTGACACGAAAATAAAAGAAGTAGTAGATATTGTAAGGCATGAACCCCCTCAACCTATTGAACCTGTGGTTGATGATAAAAAAGTCATTTCTAAAGAAATTGGAAACTTAGTAGAGAAGCCCATTGAAGAAGCGTCAAAGAATGAAAACTTGGAAGCAATAAAAAAGCAACCTGATGTAGAAGTACAAGCTGAGGTAGCACCGAAGAAAGATGAAGTATTGCCAGCCAAGAAAGTGGAGGAGGTTGATATTGAAGCAATCAAAAAAGAAGAGAAGGAGATATTTGAGGAGGAAAAGGAGAAACTAAAAGACGTTGAACAAAAAAATATTGATTTAATTAAAGCAATAGAAAAACAAAATGAAGCTCAGCAGAAGGTTGTGGAAGAATCAAAGAAAATTTTAGAAGAAATTAAACAAAGACAACAAGTTGAGGTAGAAATTAAAGAAGTTGAGAAAGAAAAAATGAAGGCTGTTGAGGAAATTAAGCAAATTGCACAGAAAGCTATAGAACGGCTAAATTTAGGTGAATCGAAAAAAGACGCAGGTGCTTTATTGAAGGGCATCGAAGAAGAACCAGATAAAAAAGATGAAGATACAAAACCACAGAATATACCTGTGGTAGAAAATCCCGATAAGAAGCAAGAAGACCAAAAACCAATGCCACTACCATTAGTCATTTCCAACCTTAAAGGTGCATATAAAGAACTGCTTGTACCTGGAATCAAAACAACGATAAAACCAGTTGCAGGTGCAGATAACGCTAAAATGAAAGACAATATTTCCAATTTAAAAGTGTTGAATCAATCTAACTTAAATAATAATAGAAATGATGAGAAGGGTGCGAAGGAAGAAGTTGTTTTGCACCGAGAGATCCGTAGTGTTGATGATAATGTATTGAAAGATGAACTTTTGAAAAAGACTGAGGCTAGTTGTAATAAAAATACAAAAATAAATGAAGGCATCACTGATACATTGCTTTCAAAACTTATTACGAAAGTATCAGATCCTGAGTTAGTTAGTATTAAGTTACCAAATGTTGATAGTCAAAATTTAGATATACAACCGTTAAAAAGAGATTTAAAAAGTTTTAAAGATAAAAGAAAATAAATTATTTTAATCACCTTTTTGTTTTTAATTTACCTGTTTGTGTTGTAGTTGCTTAGTTCACACCACGATGTAAGAAGATTAGGTTAATAGGCGCAAGCATTTTATGCGTGCCGCTGCTTGTCCGTCGTCGTGAGATACTTCCAAGCGTTCTTTCCCTGTCGGTCGCACCACGCATTGATTGTGGCAGCGGCAATTGATCGGCGCGAGTCCCGAAAGATTTTGTGAATTTGATATTTATTCTGTAATATTAAATAATGGGTTGGGGATCTGTAGTACCAGCTTCTAAGACAACGTTGGGACTGCAAAATTTCAAAACGATCTTTAGTAATATCACAGATATACACATATGTGTATACCTCTCTGCTAATGCTGAAAAAAACCAGTAATAACGAATATATCAATTAAATAGCATAATAGAACAATCAGTCACGAAGATTTGGATACTGATTTTCTTTTTGACACACCACAAGAATCTGATGACGTTGCAGACTGTGTTAGTAGTACACCGACACTTGTACTTTAACTTTTTGACGTCTAAGCCCCGCCCTTGGGACACGTCGCCATTTTTTGACGTCATATGCCAAGCCCACTTTCACCCACCCCCTTTTTTGACGACTTCTCTCCGGGGGCCATTTTCAGCTCCTTAATGGAATTTTCATCCTAGTTAGGACCCTTTTGGCTGCATTAAGAGCCTTTTGGGCAGTTCAGCCCCTGGAATGTAGGCAAATGCGTGCGCACCAATGTTCTGGTTGGAGGTCCTAAGGACAGCCCCGTTTACCTGATTAGTTTCTGGTTGGTCCTTAGCCTCACCCAGCTTCTGAGTACCAATTAGAGGCCTAAGGCTCTGCAATGGTTACAGTGGGAAATTTGAAAATGTTCTAAGGGGCCCTAATGCTATCTCATAAGACTTATGTATGTGTTTGGATCATCAGGGATAATTAAAGAATTAATATACTTTTATAGCTAACCACATTAAAACATTTACAATTACTCCTTAAGTTCGTAACTAACTTCACAATCCATATGTTGCCAACTATGGCATAAATAACATTTGAAGGGGTGAAGTACCAAAAAGTGAATTTTGAGATAGAATCTTTTAAAGTTTTTTAAGTTTTAAAAATTGCTCTGAATTCTTATCTTATATTTGATAATGTAATGCATTTCATATTGATTCTTGAGCAAACATAGGGCATAAACAATTTCGAAATATTCTTATTTTTGTTTTGCGCACAACCCGCATCACTGTAGGCTATGACCTTGATTATGTTTGGTGGTAAGCTTTTCATAAACTAAAAAAAATACTATTAAGTGTCATGATATAATCTATGGACAGTTTTAAAACTTAACGTTAAGTAAACATGATCCTATCTCTTGAGACCCTCGAGAGGCCACACTTTCATCCCAAACAAACGTGAGGAGTTCCTGTTAGGTTAAAAATACAAAGGTTATAGATCCATAATTGCCTGAGATAATAGACTTTGTAGTGAGCAGAGGCGTGGGAAGGGTCTTCTGCAAATAAAAACAGATTGTAACAGTATCGTCAACTTCTCTGTTATGTTTAATATCTTTAGGCTTGCCGTCTACAACTTTTTTAGCTTGTTGATGATGAAGCTGTAACTCTGACTCATAGTTCTTCTTTACTTCTTCACCTGCGGCATTTGATATAAAATTTTTGTATTTGTCGCACCTGTTGCAGGTGTCTGAATGGAGATAATGAAACCGTAAGTTAAACTCTGTATTAAAAACTGATCTATAATAAGTTTCTTTAACCGGTGTTAATTTTTGTACTTCATAATCTTCCTTATAGAGTATATTTTTCGTATGTTTAAATCTGGGGACAACTAACGCTTCGACTGCGCGAATAATGAGTCTTATAACGTAGAAATCTATTTATGTGATTAATAACAGCATTTCTTGCCGAGTCGCCAATATTGTTTTTAGCTGGAGTATGGCCCCTTCTGTCACTTTCAACAAAATTGTCAGAATCGGTTGTTTTACAAATAATTTTTAATTTACTGTCGCTAATATCCAATCTCTACAAACACGGCGATTCTGTAGATATACCGCAGTACTATAAGACTTATTTCCACCTTCTTTCCTTTTTTTGTAGCAGTTTTGGTTATACAAGAAGACAAACTGATTTTTCAGAGTTACGCTTGACAACATATAAAACTTTGAAAAAATGCGAAGTCTTACAACTGTGGACAATTCCTTTATATTATTTTTTCTTTCTTAACTTTCCGTTTGTAATGTATTCTTCACTTCGTAATCGTTGCTGCTTCAATACATTTTTTTTCCATTTATCAGGTTTCATTGCTTGTAGACGGGTTTACTGGTTCATGCTCACTATCAGACAATGTACTATTATTATCATCACAGGATGTATCGTGTTCGGGTACATAATCCAAGTGTTCATCGGTACTAAAAGGACCGTCATCCGTATTTAAAGGCAAAAATTGTAACCTTAACATAACCTTAAAAATTTAAAGGAAAAAGCTTAATACTTTTATAGTACCTACCTACTGAAAATGATAACTTACTATTACAATAAGCTACTTACCCAAAGAATACGACATTGTTCTTATACAACGGTCACTAAAAGGAGCCTCGTATTTTTAAATGAGAAACCATAAAAACAATTCACAGTTCACTTTAAACCTCTAAGAATTTCTTGAATATAAATGACCCAAGTAACACTATTTCACATGATACAAAACGTTAACAGTTAAAATGACCCAAGTGCACTTGAGCGATTTTAGAAATGAATGGTTCTCGCCTTCTGTTCACAGTGTTTTTTTCTTTCGCTCATAGGTGGCACAAAAATCAGAATAATCACGTAGGTTATTTCATAACTAAACAAAACTATCCGTAAGATGCTTAAGTCATTTTGGCCTAAAAATGCACCTGGGCGGTTTCAGCTCCAACCCCTTCATTTCCCCCCTTTATTATATTACAAAACAGGAAGCTTTAACTTTCTTTATGGTTTTTCTACTGACTCACAATTACTTTCGCTCGCTGCCTTATCCTCCTCCTTAACAACTATTTGTTCATCGCTTACATTATGCTCATTACTGTTGTTTACAAAGTTGTGCTTAATACTATTTGGATTAAAAACATGCTTTGATTTTCTGAGATGGTAACTATTCCGTCTAAAGATAGTACCATGATCTTTTACAATGTAAGACCTTGGACAATCTGTTCTCTCTATGACCTTAGCAGACTCCCAAATTTTTCCTTTTTGCATGGTAATGTTTTCATCAATGTCAAAATTATCCCTGCTTTTTGTTTTGAGATCATATTTTTTTGCCAAATTTTGTTTGACCACTAGTTTATCTCGAATTATATAGTTTTTAATTTCGTCTCACTCCAGTGCTTTTTCAACACGTGGCAGTTTAGTACGTACTTTCCTACCGAATAACAATTGCGCTGGAGACAATACAACCCTGTCGAATGCCGTATCTCTATAATTTAATAAAGCAACACGTATGTCTCCGTTCTTTTTTAAAATGTTTGTCGTGATTCTAACCCTGCTTTCGGCAAACCCATTGCTTCTGGGATACTACTAGTCTTTAATTCAATACCAAACTCCTTTGTGAAATTCTTAAATGAAAGTGACCCATTAGGCATTATCTGAAAATATTAGATTTGAAATACCATGAGTGGAAAAATATATTTTAAAATGGTGAACTAACTCTTCGGTTGTTTTATTATTAAGCTGTATTATTTTCAGCCATTTAGAAAAATAGTCAAAAATAACTAAATATTTTCTATTGTTAAATTCTAACACATCGGATGCTATTTTTTCGAACGGTCTATTAGGAATTTCATGTGGAATAAGTGGCTCTGCCACATTTGACGGTCTAAATTGTTCACATATTTTACATTTTGAACTAACTTGTTTAATGTCCACGTTTATTGATGGACAATATAAAGATTCTCTAGCCCTAGCCTTCAAAAACTATCCCTGCCTCTTATTTATTTTTCATTCACAATCTTTCTCCATGCTTTTCTATCTCCGCATACCTCCCTAGGTTCCGCAAGATTCATACATTGTCTCTGACATGCCCTTTTATTTTTAAAACTCCTTATCTTTCTTTCCTTTATCATAGATTCTACTACATTCAGCCAAGTTTTACGCGGCCTACCAGGCCCGGCCTTTCCTCTAACCTCACCCACATATATTTGTTTCGTTAATCTTGCGTTGTTCATTCTCTCAATGTGACCAAACCAACGTAATGTACTACTTTTATATCTATCCATCATCGTATTTTCCTCGCCACACTCCGTCATTATGCATTCATTTTTTATCTTGTCCCTTCTCGTTTTACCACATGCGCTTCTCAGGAATCTCATACCTACGGCATTTATTTTTCTTTCGTGCTTTTTTTGACATACCCATGTCTCACTTCTATATAGTACTGACAGACGAATACGCCATTATAGATCGCTCGTTTCGCAGCTATTCTCATGCTTTCATTTCTCATTATCGTCCACATACTTCCAATCACTTTCCTTCCAGCATTGACCCTTCGTCCAATCTCGCCCTCCATTGTACCATCTGCAGTAAACATTCTAGCGAGATATACCAGCTCGTCCACTTGCTCCACAATTTCATCTTGCAGAGTAAATACTCTACTCTCCTTTCCACCCTCTCGATTGAACACCACAATCTTAGTTTTGTTCACGTTTACCTTTAAGTCCATGCCCTTACAGACTGTATCAAACTTCCTCAGAGCGGTTTGCAGCTCATCCGCACTGTTACTTAATAAGACTGTGTCATCTGCATACAACAGAAGTCATACATTTACGTCACCAACCATTACACCATTTGTATCGATACATGGTTGTCTAACACATTTATCCATGTATACATTGAACAACCACGGTGACATTACACAGCCTTGTCGTACTCCTTGGTCAATATTAAAGTATTCACTCACACCTCCTCTCACCCTAACACATGCCCGACTACCGTTGTATACTGCCCTTATTCCTTTTATTAGACCTTTATTTACGCCATATTCGTTTAATATTTCCCACAGCTTCTCCCTATTCACTCTGTCATATGTTTTCTCCAGATCTACAAACGCACAGTGCAACTTCCTTTTTACCTTTAAACACTTTTCGATCACCCGCTGGAGAGCGAGCAACCATCTGATCGACACATCCTCTCCCTGGCATGAAGCCACCTTGCACATCCCAAATCTTAGTTTGTGTAGTTTCTCGTACTCTATCAACCAGTATTCTTCCAAATACTTTACCAGGCACGCTGAGCAAACTTATTCCTCTGCAGTTCTTACAATCACTCTTGTTACCCTTACCCTTATATAGTGGTACAATAATCGCGCTCTTCAAACCCCTCGGCACTTATCCACACATAAGGCATATATTGAACAATTCACACAATCTTCGTATAAGCTTTGCACCACCATACTTGAGCATTTCACCAGTGATTTCATCTACGGCTGCTCCCTTACCGTTTTTCAACCTTCCTACCGTTTTCTCTACCTCATTTATTCCAATATCCTTCTTAGTTTCATTCATCATTCCTTCTATATTCTCCTTATTTAACCCTTCAGTTTTACTTTCCTCACTACTGTACAGCTTTCTGAAATATTCTTGCCAGCATTTCCTCACTTCACAATCGTCCCATACTATTTCGTTGCTAATATTCATCACTCCTGCAGCGTTCTGTTTTGGGCCACGTCTTGTATTTTTGACCCATTTCCAGAAGAGTTTTTTGTTTCCCTCAAAATCATTCTGCATTTTCTCTCCTTCCACAGCCATCACTTCCTCTTTACTTATTCTCACTGCCTCCTTCGCTTCTTTGTTTCTTAATCTGTACACCTCATACAATCGTTTCTTCTCAGTCTTATTTTTTGCAGCAATCATTGGCATGTACGCATCTTTTTTCGTACATACTGCTTTTTGTAATTTTTACTTTAACTTCACCTTTACGGTTACTTTTCACACGTTTATACGCATCTACGCAATTAATTATTTTACCGTTAATCCAATTTACGGTATTAGTAGGATTAATCAAGAGTGACATAATCACCTTCGTTAATGGGAAGTGGAATTCTTAATCCTGCAAATTTATTCTTTTGGGAATTATAAAGTATACGAATCCAGATTATTTCAACCCTGAAGTAATATTACGCAACAATTGCCAAAACGCTGACCCAGCATGCAGCCTTTTCGTTATCTACAGTGTGACCAAGAATAAGGTATTCTGATTCCATTAATTACTCATAATATTAATTATTCATTAGGTTATATCGTTACTAACATTAACATCAAGGTATTTCCGTTTATAATTAAATATAGGTTGTGTAATAAAATTTGTTATTGTAGAAATTTTCTTTTAACTTTATTGCATAATGGTTTACTTGTTTATTCCATATTTAAAAACAAGTTGGCGTTCGAGTATGTAACTATTCGTTTCAGGAAGAAGCAACACCGATTTTAAAGCGAACATATCTAGGTACATGTAAATATTTTTTGGTTAATAAGGCAAATCGATAATTTTATGAACCTGGCCCACTTTAATCTACGACTGAACGTAAGGCACAAAATCTTTTAGTTATTACCCAAAGTGTTAAGTAGCTACAATTTGTAGCCATGGGTGTAGAAGTATACTTATAGAACACAACAACAAAATTCTTATGGTTTTGCCAGGTTTTTCAAAAACTACCATGTTGCTAGCCCACTCCATAGGATTCTGTGCCCTTTGAATAATGCCTGGGTTTCCCATTTTTAGTAACCCGTCCAGGGGGTCTAACAACAAGTTTTACATTTGGCAATAAATTTGTTTTAAGCTTATTATTAAATTTCTTTATGCCTGAAAACCATTCTAAATTTTGTTTGACAAACATTTCTCTGGACATATCATTTATAATTTCAATTCTTTTTAATAAATTTAAATGAATGCACGCATTCAGACCTAGAATTGAAGTTGCACAATTCTTAACAATTATGAATTTGAGCATTTTTGTAAAATTTCCCTTCTGACATTTTAAATTTACACAACCAATAGGTTGAATTCTAGAGCCTCCCAAAGCCTCTAGAACACCACACAACTACTCGACAATTTTTGATTACATTTAATAAATTTCAAAGTATCCAAAGACAATATAGTTACTTGAGCGTCTGTATTTAATTTAAAAATTATGCTGACATTGTTGATCAATACGGACTCCCTCCGGTCTGTATGGATCATCAATACATCCTTTACTTCACCCACTGTGAAAGAATCGACATCAGCATCTTCAATCACCTCTCTTATTATTTTTTCAACTCTGCAAGCTGCCCTAAAATGATTTAATATGCCACACTTTGTATAATTTTTCCCATATGCTGAACATTGGTTTAACCCATGCTTCGTTAAACAACGGGTACAATTAAATACTTTTTCTTTCTTCTCCAATAGAATTAAAACGTTCAATTTTTGATATCAATTGTATTTGTCAAAAAGCGTTTCTCTAACCTCGGTTTTTCGCGTTTTCCGAGTTTACTATTAGTGGAAGTGAAATATGAGAAGCTGCATAGTGCTTTCTTGTCAAAATGACAGCAAAAAGTTAAAAGAAAATTTACAACTTTTCAAGTGAGGTCACAAATAATTATATAATAACAACTATTTGCCTTCTTGCACGCACGGCGGCTTATGTTTCCACAGTACAGTATTCACTAGTATGCAATTCCTAATACCCCAATGCGCAGTTTCAATTCTTTGTCTTTGCCCCCTTAATGTAAAAAAAAACGTGTTTGAAAAGTAAAACCGATTAGTTAGGTTTCTCTTTATACGTGCGTATATGAGAAAGCAATGATTATAATAATCTATTGAAATTTCACAATGTATTTGTCACAGTTCATTTATATAAAAAATATTGAAGCATTTTACCTTTTTGAGACGCTAAAAATCAATTATATGTTAAAATTACCGTTAACAATGCTTATCGAAAAACATGAATTTAATGAATTAATAAAATTCCCAGATACACCTCTGCGTGTCTCTACAGCCTAGCTCCAAAAGCAATATGGCTGAAATACTAAACGTAAACAAAATAATAACTTACCAAAATAAGTAAATCCTATGCTTATCTCTTACACATGCCTCACTTTTATTGTATATACAGTTTTTAACAACACACCGTGGAATTATCACAACAAATTTCGATGCAAACAAAGCAAAAAAGCAGTTACAATATCTTAACCTCTACACGTAAACAGTTAAAACACGTGGCTTTCATGTATTCTGGCGAAAACTTTGGTGACGTTATCGGAACTATTCGATATAATTAGTGGATGTCTTGTGTGAGAGAAAAGACAGTCTGCGCAGTAGTCAATGTTACATCTCCTCTATTCTATAATCTAAGGTCCACACACATCCGAATGGTAATCCTGCAGTCTCGTTTTGTTGTAGCGGAACGATCTAGAATTCTTCTCAAGGAAACGTAAATGGTAACCTAGCGGGGGTCGTCCAAAGGTATCAAAATATTCCCCGTTACCATTCTCGTCAATGTAGATTGCAGTCCAATGCTGACCTGGTTTGTTTGCTCGATCCGTGTTCACAATAATTGCACAAGGTCTAGATGCGTGCCTCGGTAGCTGATTAGAAACATATACAACTCGAAACACATTCTTGTGGCTGGGGATCGATTTCAAACATTTCAACACTTATACCGCATACATCTTTGGAGCTGGTATGAGCCTAGTCTTGCAGTAGTAATGCATTTTCCAGACCGCACATAGGCTCCTTGATCTTATGGTTTAAACAAATATACGCCTTTGCTTCCTTTTTCAATGTTTTAATCGACGGACAAGTGTAGTATTGGTTTGTTAAGGAATCTTGAAAACTGTTGTTTTTCACCACCATTAACGTGAATTTTGTTAAACGGTAACAGAGTTCTCATCAGCTCCTCTTGGAAATCGTTGTATGGTACATACTCTGATCGCCGTTTCAAGCCGTGATATTTATCCTCTAAATACCTTATCTGTCTTGACATGGGTTTTGGTATCAAATAATCTCCAGCATCATCAGTAACGAATCATGATCTGTAATCACAGCCAATTTCTTTCGGTATGAATTCGTTATCAACACGTCTAAACCCATGTACGTCCAAGTATGCGTCCATCTTCTTTCAGCTGTTGTTGTACGCTGAAGCTTCTTCAAAGCCGACTTCTAGGCGAAGGAAACCGTTTCTTACTAAATTCCAGTGCGTTCTAAAGTTTACAAACAAGTCAGGGGTTAGATATCGCTTTTCTATATATCGTTGCCCTCATTCAAAAAATGAATACCCGTACCATACGATTAGCTGTCAAGTCTGGTTGTAAGGCCTTAGAAGGAATTTGTTGGCTGTCAATATATAACGACATGTAGTTAATATTGCTGTGATGAAAATTGGATGGATGGAGTAATCACCCTTGAAGGCTTTATTTGCGACAAAACCTACGATACCTCGTTTAGGTAACTGACCCAGGAACATATTATCCAATGATTTTCGCTGTATGCCTGTAGGTATAGCTAACACTTTTAGGTCAGTTCTTGTAACAGGATATTTTGCCGCAGTTGTTTCTAAAGCTTTAGCGTGTGCAATTAGAATGATTCGCATACGTCTCATCAGTAAACTAGCGTTCATAATTCGCGTCTTGTAAGTTGAACCGTGCGCCACCGCCATTAGACTAAAGGTATCTCTTGATTGTACAAATTTAGCCTTTAACTCAACACCACTTATGAGAAACTTTTCCTGATTAAACAAATCCAAGTGCATGTGACCAATCATATCAATTTTTTTGCTGGTCGCTGCAAATACTTGACGTTTCGAAAAACCCGTTATTTGCGGGCCCTAGTGTATTCATCTGCCCGGCTGTATCATTGTGCCATAAGGTACAATTTAGATGTGATCTCTTTGCCTCCTTTCCATAATGTAGTAACGTTTCGATATCTGAGCGGTAGGCGTAGGTGTTGTTTGGTTGTGACGCTATCTTCTGATTTAACCGGTGGTACAAATCCGCGTCAGTAAGTGCTATATCATCTTGGTATATACGATCTTTTTCGTACTTCCGAAACTGAAACTGTATGCACCATAATGTAAAAATTACATTGAAACCGCTATTGAAACAGATAATTATTAAGTCCAAAGCGAAACACATACCAATTTGGCCGCTGTTGCGGTGGTGTCTATGTTCTCTCGAAAAGTCACTGCTACGTTGCTTAGTAACAAGCATAATTTGGAAACATTGTCATATGATTGCCATTGTCCTGTCCTATGTGTCATTAGCTCTGTCATGAGTGAAAAAATTTATCTAAAATTGATAAAAAATCAATAGAAGTGAGTGAAGAATTATTACCACCAAAGTCTAGGAAAGTGTACGAGCAGCAGTACGATGCATTCAAAAAGCGGTGCCGCGTGAAAAATGTTGGAGAATCGTCAGAAAACGCTTTGCTAGTTTACTTCGATGAAAAATCAAAAGTTGTTTGTGCCTGAACCCTCTGGGCACATTACTCAATACTGAAATCCGTTATTAATATTAGAGAAAATATCGATATAAGTAAATTTCCGAAATTATTAGCTTTTTTCAAGAGAAGAAGTGAGGGATTCAAGCCAAAGAAGTCAACAATTCTCACGTCTGAGCAGTTCGATCAGTTTCAACGAGTCTCCGCATGATAAATATTTAATGGTTAAGGTAATAATTGTAACAATGTGTTTATGTCCACAAGTTTTAAAAAATCATATTGTTTGAAGATTGTGGGCATTGCAGGAGCTTGTCGTGGAAAAGAGCTGGCTAATTTACAAATCGACGATGTGAGAGATTTGGGCGATTCCTTTCTGATTGCGGTTAAAAATACGAAAAATCAAATTGATAGAAATTTTGTGATCAAAAACTCAGAAAACAGTGGCATCAATTTTGTAGAGATATTTAGAAAGTATGTGGTATTGCGATAGACGTAGAATTTTTTTGTTCAATACGTCAACAAGGAATGCACCATGCAGCCAATAGGAAAAAATATGTTTGGAACATTTCCACGGCAAATAGCAGCTTTCTTAAAATTAGAAAATGCGGCTTCCTATACAGGACATTATTTTAGCCGTAGATCTGCGTCTTTATTAACTGATTCGGGAGCAACAATAGACGTGCCGAAGAGACATGGAGATGTTCCAGTGTGGCCGAGGGATATATTGAATCTTCTATTAAAAATAAACAGAACGTAACAGATACGAGACCAGTGTGTTCATTATCACCTACTTGTTCTGCAGCATCGTCGGAACAAATACCAGTTCAGTATGGAAACGACATATCTGGTACGCGTCAAGTATCTACTGCATTAACCCAGGAAAGACTGGTCAATATAACGAACTGCAATAACATTAATTTAAATATTAATATCAACTATTGTAATTCTAATTAATCCTCTTCAACAAAATACTTATAAAATCAGTAAGGCCCACGTTGTCGGTGTTGCGTCCGTTAGCGATATAATCAAAAACCTGTATATACAGGGTGAGTCATAACGAACTTTACATACTTTACATATATAGAGTCCCTTATGGGGAATATCATAACCATTAAAAAGTGCCAACTCCGCTTTTTTATTAATATACGGGGTGATTTACCAATTTTGATAAAAAATTCATTTGGCTATAATATCTACATGGATTATTTGATTTTTCTGATTTTTTGGTGAAACATTACACTATTATGTAGTATTCGATCGGCGTTCTCAAATTTTAGAAATTCCAGGACCGGCTTCGGAAAAATTAATTGGGCCTGTTCATATTAAAAAGTTCACGATTTTTTAAAATTGTAATTAGTATTTTCAAAGTACACAAAAAGACAATGAAAACCATGAGTGTGACATTTATGTCACACTTTTATTTCATCTTTAATAAACGGTCAAATTGAGTGAAATTGTAAATCCGCCATGGCTTACCACATAATAATAATTGAAAAGAAACATTGTCAGTGGCAGATATTTTAACTAAAATAAGTACAGAATACGTGAACATTGCTTTATCTACATTGTTACTGTCCCTTCGTGTTCGATGTAGCTGGAATAATCAAAATACTCAAATAAATTGAAAATTGCTTTATCTTCATTAGAAATATTTTATTATTAAATATCAGATCAATAAATGATAAATAAACTGCAACGCATAGTAATAACAAGTAATAAGAAATGACTAAGAAATTTAAAAATTAAAATTACATAACATGAAAACGTAAATAATTTGAAAACGCAAATTCACAATGATTTATAAATAATTACAAATGCTAGTAATTAATAAACTTTCTCTATTTCGTGTTGTAATCATTTACATTCTCGCATTATTTTTCTGCAAAATAATGTGAGGAGTCACATTCTTAAATGATCTTTTTTTAATGTTGGTCAATCTGCGTTTCGCGACTGTCAAACTTCTCTAACCTTAAATTAAAATTGAACACCAGAAATGCTCTTTATTAATGTGAAAATATATTAAATTGAGTAACTTAACACTTTATAAAAACAAAGTAATCAACAAATAAAAAGTATTCATTGTGGTTAGTAAACGTACAATTATTGTACACTTGGGAGTTAATGAAATATTTTCACTGTTCCATAATCGAAGATTAGGTATTTTATTTAAGTTAAAGGCGATTGGTGCAGATGCAGTGGTACTTTCCTGGCGAGGTCCGATTCCCGGCTCATTCAATTTTTTTTTCTGTTAGGTTACAGTAGTTTTGTTTATCAAATCTACTTTTGTTAGGTTACAATAGTTTTGTTTACCTAATCTAAGAAAATTTCCTAACCTAACTGTTCCGCTGTATGAAAAATTTTCGTACTACCGATGTACCATTAGTCATGGCATTTATTTCAATTTAAAAGTATGTTGTCAATGTCAATTATTATTATTAGTGTTGCCAACTTCAATTAATTAAACTAGTGAAAATTAATTTTATTTATAAAAAATCATAATGTTTTAGTAATCGAATTACTCAACAGAGAAAACGTTATAAAACAACTTTGCAGAAGGGCCATTCGTTTACTGGTCAGTTATTCCTGACTCGTGCGCGAATTGGCTACCTTCTACAACTTGTATTTTAATTCTTGCAAATATGGCATGAGAAATACTTATGTATGGATCACGGTAGGCTGTGATATTTTGACATTTATTGTACCTAATTGTTTTTTGTGAACATTATTGGTATTATTTATTTATTTAAACTAATATCTCATTTTGTGCATATATTTTACAATATTGTTAGAGTTTTTGTTATTTTTTAATTAAAATGCCACTTCAATTTTCAAATGCAGAATATGCAGACATAATTTTTGAATACGGATTCTGTAATGGAAATGGTAGAGCTGCTGCTAGGGAATACGAAAGACGATTTGCTGGTCGCCGCGTTCCCAGTCATCCAACGGTTGGATGGCAAATACAGAAAGAAATGTTGATGATCTACAGGACGACGATATTGTTGATGCTGTTCTTGCGAATCCAACAACAAGCACCAGGAAAGTAAGGCGAGAACTTAATGTTACCTAATCAAAAATAAGTAGCTTACGAAAAAATCGTTTACACCCATACCATATCCAAATAGTGCAGTGGCTACATCCTGGAGATGAAATCCACAGATTGTTACGGTAAAAATGCTCACTAGGACAAGGTGACAGATAAACCTGGTTTTTTCACGGCTAGCTCGGCGTGCGGGTGATGGTCTGTCGGAAAAAGCAGTTTCTTCGCCGTAGGATACGCCATCTACCAAGGTCAAAATCGGGGAAATGTCGCAATAGGTTCCGGTAGGCGTCAGGATATTCCAAACGAACACACCAGGGTGTTTTAAAACGCGAAATAAACGACGGTACGTGGTGGTCCGGATACCCAACTTACCCCACTTACCAAATCGTAACGCTAATAGATCCAGGTGTCCGCAATGCTGCTTCACCTGAAAGGCTTCGAAATCTGCACCTTAATCTGATAAACTTACCACCGTGCAGCAATATTCAAATTCAATACTCAATACAAATCACTAAGGTTCCCACTACGTTAACTTACTAATCTTCCTCAAACAAATCAAAATAACACATACGAAACTGACTTCAATTCGGTTACGAAGCTTCTCTAAACTGGTAAGCTACGTTACGTTAACTTAATCTTTGTGACAAAACAAAACAAAAAAAAAAAAACCCAAACTCGGCGTCGCTTCCTATTTGAGCAATATATCATCACCCTTTGTCAAGGCTTAATATTAAAATAATTACTCCAAAATAGTAACTAAGATAAATATCTATTAATTCAAAATAAAACAATTAAAATTTGAACAGCATGCCAATTTGGATAAAATGATAATCGTCTACCGTTAACCTTTTACCTCATTGAATTCTGGCCAGTAGCAAAACTATCTTAAGCTAAATAGTATCCTAAAAATTTCTATAGACCTGAATTACGTCCGTACGCAAATCCTACATAAAGAAATTAAGGTAAGATTTTATTTACCTCCATGCATAAAATATTAATAGTATCATAAGCACCTTAAATAGTTCCTAAATAGACAAAGGAAACTGTCCGTGAACGTTAACAAAATGACACATTAAATTCAACAATAATTACTTCCATCAGGTTCCTCCGTTAACAAACATTGCATAAAATATTCCACATAAAACACAACCAAATTTTATTCTCATAGGTCGCAAGACCAACAATCAGAATATAAATTGAATTACCTTGGTCACACAGGCAACTAGGAGATGATCCTTGCTCCACGAAAGCGTCGTGTAAGGCTCGAGCGGGCCCACGGTCTTCAGCGTTACTCCTTGATGACGGCAATACCAACTCGCAGTAGATCGCTACCGCGTATTCAACTTGATTTTAAATTAATTTACAAAATTCTCCAGAATTGACACCAATAATGTCTCGTAACTTATTGAAGCAGTAGTAACTAGATTAAATCACTTTAATAATTTCTTTTAACTCAAAGATGTTAAGGTTCGACTAAAAAAACACTCAGAAAATTGTTTTACACAACTTAAATTAGTAAGTTTAATTACAAACAAAACAATCTTAATCAGTTAGTGTGTTTGGGTGTTCGTTCACTACGTATACTTAATTTTTAGGAAAGGGGTTCTCTAATTATATCTCGTTAATCACGAAACTCAATAGTCCTCGGGTTCGCACTAAAAAAGAACACGAACCCAAATTTCTATCATAAATGCACTCGAAGATGCCGTTATTCTCCAATAAATTGAATTAATGAACGAGCCCGGTTGAAATGTCACTTCACAAAATATCCCAAACTTGGTTTTACTCGACTAATCTTGCAAGTCTTCAACACTACTTAAAGAAATTTCACTAGGAGCTCGCACAATTATGAAACCCCAAATTCCGCTAGTCAGTAGTATAGCTATAGGGATCCTAACTCACCGTGCACGTACGCGTTCCCCGTTTCAAGGTCACAGGTTAGTAACATTGCCTATTTTAAGGGGTAGCTGCTAAGTAAAGGCCACGTGGTTTGTACTCCTGCCAAGGCCACGTGTTAGGTACCCCCGCCTCTTCAAGTCATGCTTGCACGAGTCCTTCAAGGTCACTAGAAAAGTTACTAGACTGTTGATTATCCTGAAGGTCATTGCCCTCAAGCAAGTCTATGCATGTTTCGAGGCCACGCCCTATTCTGAAAAATCAAGAAGGTGGCTCATTGTTTAAAGTCTATGCTTTCAAGGTCAGATAATAACGCTCACAATGAATCTTCAGACATCTTACATATATATACACAATTGTAATTCAAGTGAAATGGATTGTACTCGTAATGAGTAAAAAGCATGCAATTGCAAAATGCATCCATATAGTATGATTTGTAATATTATATTCAAGTACTGCATAATTGCAACGTGTTAGGTTGGTAACCTGCTAAGTCAAGGTCAAAGGTAAAAAGTTGCAAGGTAATCAAAATAGTATTCAAGGTCGAAGACTTACGGTTGTGTCATATTTCTTAGAAATATAAAAAGGTGAAAAGCTAAAATAGAAATTGCCAGGTAATCATAAATAATTTTCAAGGTTAAACTTTTAGCGGAAATATAAATTTTGGAGCTGATCATCATATTTCTAGTCAAGGTCAACAGTAGGTATTTAACAAGTTTAAGCATGTTGTAATATGTAGGACGCATATTTCTTATATAAATTGCAGCGAGCTGTATGTTGAGATCATTGCAACATAGATGACATTTATAAAGATATTGATGATGTTATAAATGCTAAGTATAATATTAATTCATATAACACTGTATGTTTAATGGAAATTTTGTATATGTCCTGCTTATCTAATGTATAGCATTTATTGAATAAAGAAATAGCTATGATTTGTTTTTTCCTTTACCCAAAAATTCTGAAATTTCGTATACAGGTCCAATAAATTAGAGCGCCAATGATAGCAGTTTCAAAATTTGCTAAAACCAAAAAAATTTGATAAAAAAAGATGAATTTTACCAAATGAAAATTTATATGTAAGTTAAAGTTGTTAACTGCTTAATAAATCACAACTCCAATGTCCTTTACCCAAAAATTCTGAAATTTCGTATACAGGTCCAATAAATGAGAGCGCCAATGATAGCAGTTTCCAAATTTACCAAAACAAAAAATGTGATAAAAAAAAAATTTTGTTTATCAATACGTAACTGAACGTTGTTAATTGCTTAATAAATCGCAACTCGATAATCCTTTACCCAAAAATTCTGAAATTTCGTATACAGGTCCAATAAATTAGAGCGCCAATCATAACAGTTTCAAAATTTGTAAAACCAAAAAAAAATTTGATAAAAAAGATGAATTTTACCAAATGAAAATTTATATGTAAGTTAAAGTTGTTAACTGCTTAATAAATCACAACTCAATGTCCTTTACCCAAAAATTCTGAAATTTCGTATACAGGTCCAATAAATGAGAGCGCCAATGATAGCAGTTTCCAAATTTACAAAACAAAAATGTGATAAAAAAAAATTTTGTTTATCAATACGTAACTGAACGTTGTTAATTGCTTAATAAATCGCAACTCGATAATCCTTTACCCAAAAATTCTGAAATTTCGTATACAGGTCCAATAAATTAGAGCGCCAATGATAACAGTTTCAAAATTTGCTAAAACAAAAAATTTGATAAAAAAGATGAATTTTACCAAATGAAAATTTATATGTAAGTTAAAGTTGTTAACCTTAATAAATCACAACTCAACGTCCTTTTCCCAAAAATTCTGAAATTTCGTATACAGGTCCAATAAATGAGCGCCAAATAGCAGTTTCAAATTTAAAAACAAAAATGTGATAAAAAAAAATTTTGTTTATCAATACGTAACTGAACGTTGTTAATTGCTTAATAAATCGCAACTCGATAATCCTTTACCCAAAATTCTGAAATTTCGTATACAGGTCCAATAAATTAGAGGCTAATGATAGAACTAAAAATTTGGAAAAACTTGAAGGTCCTCTTTACTATTGGAATATTAAAAATACATTTTCCTCAATAAATTAGGCAGCAATATGAAATATGATATAATAAAGAATTGTAACTAATTTGTAAACTATTTGTAATACGGTTTTTCTAAAATAGATTGTAACGATTTTCATGAAATAAAGTAATAATAACGCTCATGAATCTTCAGACATCTTACATATATATATATATATATATATATATATATATATATATATATATATATATATATATATAAATTGTTCAAGTTAAATGGATTGTACTGTAATGAGTAAAAAGCATGCAATTGCAAAATGCATCCATATAGTATGATTTGTAATATTATATTCAAGTACTGTACTAGAATGGAATGCATAATTGTATATTGTTGTGTAAACGATAGACGTGTGCTTGAACTATGAAAGTGATAGCTGTTTCGCAACATTTCTTAGAAATGGTCAGGGCAAAACTATAAATAAGCAAGGTAATCATAAATCTAAGAATAGAATTTTCAAGATCTACTCCACTTGAAGGTCACGACGATGATCTCATAAGCTATGCATAAAAAGTAGGTCATGAGTTCATTGAAGGTGAATACTCCACTTCAAGCTAAAATAGAAATTGCAATGTCACCATCCTCATCATATTACAAGGTCAAGGTCCGAAGCTAAAATAGAAACTGTAATGTCATCATCATCATCATCATCATATTACAATTCTTAGAAGTCTATAAAATAGTGTGTTCAAAGGTTATTGATCTGTATATCATAGCTAAAATGGCCGGTTCAAGTCCTCACTAAAAGTTGATCGCGTTACAGCTAAAAGTATAGTGACAGCATGATCGTTGAAAGTAGCTTATGCGCGTAACCAGATATGTATGGTAATCAAAGAGATGGTTCATATCTGCACTAATGTAACATAGTGGGGGTCGTTTAGAGTAACAATATAAGGAAATAGTGTAATGGGTAGTGAGTGTTGTGTCAAACATGTGGATGGCATACGCTCAAGAGCAATGGACCAAAAACTGACCTGAGAACAGCGGTGGAACGCTTGAAGCAAGAATTTTCAGCATTAGTATTCGATGCCGAACATGAGGCGGTTTACGGGCGAGGTGATTATAGTGAAGCGGAGTGTAACGTCCTAGTGAAAAAGTATGAAAAAGGAGTAAAGATATGTGAAAAGTTTTAAATTTAAAGGAAATATGTAGAACATGTTTTGTAGAAGAATTGAAAGCCGCGCAATTGCATCAGTTTTGCAATGAAAATGGATGGCATCTCTTGATGGTAGTAGTTCATCCTCATCAGATGCAGATTAGCCTATCGATACAATTATCAAAGTGCACTCTCCTCTAACATCATGATGCAGTAATATATGGACAGTTCCGGTGTCAACTATAATTCATAAGCGTTCTCGAATCAATAAAGATGGATCTATCTGCATTGAACAGTAGCACTTTCTGTAAATCCTTCACGAACGTAAAAGACGCAAAATATAAAGTGATTGATATGAATACTATCAGTATGGGAAACATATTATCATTGAAACCCAGAACTTTAAGTGCATACTTACCTTAGATTTTATGAATAGTTCAAAAGAAGATCGCATTGAAAAGTTTAAGCAATATCTGGTTGAGAATGATGCATTACCAGCGCCGGAACTGTAGGAAAGATGACTAATTTAACATTTCTGTAAAAAATAATAACATATATATCTATGTATAATTGTTTGGAAATAAATTATATATTTTTGTTGCAAAAAAAAGAAAGTCTTCTATTTTTGATTAAATGAAGGGTATATCATAATGAAGAGAGCTGCTATTGATGAGACTAAAAAATGTGGTGTATAATAATATGGTGTCTGCAGCTATATTGGCTAAGCTCTTCAAGGTTAAGATTTATTGGTATCATATTACAATTCATACCAACCAAAGCAATATCTGGTTGAGAATGATGCATTACCAGCGCCGGAACTGTAGGAAAGATTGCATTAGCGCATATACAACACGCTAACGAAGACAACCAGACAAAAAAAATGTAGCGTGTGTCTGCAGCTATATTGGCTAAGCTCTTCAAGGTTAAGATTTATTGGTATCATATTACAATTCATACCAACCAATCTTCAAGGTTAAATTTTATTGACAAGGTATTGAGAAGGTATAATATTACAGTTCTTATGTTAGACTCTTAAAGCTTCTTAGGAATAGCAAAATAAAATATACATATTATGGTAACATTTTGTAATACCTTTACTGGAGCATATCTATTTATTATTTGTTTTCGCATTCAATTTTCGTTTAATGTGGTCCACAAGATATCATCATCATCTTTCCTAATAGGTCATCGCTTCATTATATTGTATACTAGCCATACATTCAGCTTACTTAGAGACGTTGTCCGTAACTTATTACAAACCTAAGCAAACCCCGAGGTGTTGTCTATGCATGTTTCAAGGTCATCAAGCCATGTCACACCCCCTAGAGCCCTGAAGTGGTCTAAACAGGTAGCCGTTTCAAAACAGGTAGCTGTTTCCTAAAACAGGTAGCCGTTTCCTAAAACAGGTAGCCGTTTCCTAAAACAGGTAGCCGTTTCCAAAACAGATAGCTGTTTGGTAACCGTTTCCCTCGAAGGTTATACGAGAGATCCATTGTTCAGGTGGAAATAGATTCAACATCTCAATTCTGAGAAATCAGGAACAAAGTGGGCCCATTGTTCTAGCCAACGGTTCAAAGTCTATGCTAACAATTTTGTGATGAATGAACAAAGACGATCCATTGTTCAGTTATAATTTCTAAAATAGATTGTTATCTAAATACATCTCAATTCTAGGAAATCAAGAACTAAGACGATGCATTGTTCTAACCAACGCTTCAAAGTCTATGCTTATAATTTTCAAGGTCACACCTCTGATAACAAAGGTGATTCATTGTTTTGGCAAAAGCCCTCTGATGCAAACTATTTCTCAGGTTATAACCCAGCCTATCCATCTAGGTCAACAAGTCAACTTTTAACATTCCTTGAGGTAAAATTCTAGGAAATAGCAAATAAGAGTTCCTATTACTGAATTCTAGTAATATAATCAGTTCGTGGAAACAAGAGGGTTGTTGTCTATGCTGAATATCAAGGTTCCTGTATTGGCTAAACGTTATGCTTACAGTATCTGGTGGTTGCAAATTCTCAAGGTCTCCAAGAAATTTTCAAGGCCATATGTCCTACAGACCGATCTTACCGACATCATTCGATCGAAATGTAGCCGAAACCTGCAGGATCAATTCTAAACGAGTCATGGAAACAAGAAGAATGATAGGCTAATATCATGGTTATTAACTAAATTGTAATAAAAGCGTGGGCTCATACAATAGTCATCCAGGATGTTTCTCCAAATATAGATAACCGTTTCAAAACCGACGGTTGTTTCTCAACACAGGCTAAACTGAACTAGGTCAAAACCTAAACATCTGGTCATGAGGGAAGGTTCAAGTACAATCTGAAAGTAGTTTTATATTATAGAAAAAGCTAATCACCTACTTTGGGGTAGTACTGATAGGTAGTAGTTTCTATAAATCCCCTACTTTTGAGGTAAGGGTAGCTTTTCCAATAGGCTTATCATCTAGGGGTGCATTTCTGACCCGAGAAAATAATGAATTCTGGGGATTTATTTCAAGGTCAAGTGAGTTTTCTCGTTATGCCAGAACGCGCTCCACGTCTCACTGACGTTTGAACCATGCTTGTGGTGGGGATTTAAATTTTGGAGTCACTCACCCTCTGGTGGTGAAATCGAAAGCTTTTGGAGCTCTTTCAAGTTAAACTGTAAGCGGAGGTTTAAAATGTTGGAGTTGGTCAAGGTCAAAGCTAAAAGTTGCAAGGTAATCATTCATATAAATCTAAAAGTTTTTGAGTAAGTTAGCAGTTTTGAAAGGATGCATGTTTATAATAAAAGGCTTCTCCGGGATTGCATTATTCAGTAAACTTTTTATTGCTAGAAATGGTGAAAGTAATAAGAATGATAAGAAGAGAAAAAGAATTATTAAGTATTGACGAGAGGAAGAAAAGACTCGAGGTGTTAATCAAGGAAATAAAAAAATTGAGGGTAGATTTAGAGCTGTATGAGGTAAAAAAGAAAATGATGCAACTTCGAGTGAATGTGCCATGAAAAAAGGTGCATTATAATTTGAATGAGAGATGTATTAGTAAATAAGTAATTACGGTAGTAATGATAGTTATATGTAAATATATATGGTTTTAATCGCCTAATAAATCACAACTCGATAATCCTTTACCCAAAAATTCCGAATTTTCATATATAGGTCCAATAAATTAGAGCGCCATTGATAGCAGTGTCTAAAATTTGTTAAAACAATAAATGTCATAAAAAATTTTGTTTAACTAATAAAATTGATATGTAAGTGAACGTCGTTAAGGCTTAATAAATCGCAACTCCAATGTCCTTTACCCGAAAATTCTGAATTTTCGTATATATATCCAATAAGTAAGAGCGCCAAAGATTGTAGTTTCCAAAAATTTGTAAAAACCAAAAATGTGATAAAAAAAAAATTTTGTTTTATCAATACGTAACTGAACGTTGTTAATTTTGCAATTCACCTTTTCCGAATTAATTTTCTTCTCATATGCCTACACACTTTATTTTTAATTAAAATGAACACTGAAGTTTCTTATCATGATTTATTAAATTATTCAAATTATGTAGGAAGAAATGACCCATAAAACTTATATTACAAAGAAAGAAAGAAAAGGTCAATAACATTATCCTGTTATATGAAATGTATGTCAGCATTTCTGTATGTGTCTATTTTAAAATAAATAAATACACTCTTTTTATAATATCAGATTAATTTTTAACTCAAAATTTTGAATTTTTGTATATATGTTGAATAAATAACAGCGCAAGGGATAGCATTAAAATAAATTTAGAATATAAAAATTTCAAAACAGTCTTGTGAAAATAGTACATAAAGGTTGAAACTTGCGTACATTTATATTTATATTTATTTATAAATCAGTAGTCCTTACCCAAAAATTCCAATTTTCGGCATGTAGACTAAACAGGCATGAGCGCAAAAGATAGCACTCCAAAAATTCTCAAAACTAAAAGAATGTGAAAAAAAATTTTCAATTATTAATGATAAAGTTTGCAGTTTTGATGTAAGTGAACGTTGTTAAGGCTTAATAAATCATAACTCCAATGTCCTTTACCCAAAAATTCTGAAATTTCGTATACAGGTTTAATAAATTAGAGCGCCAATGATGGCAGTTCCAAAATTTACCAAAATGTGATAAAAAGATGAATTTTATCAATGTAAATTTATATGTAAGTTAAAGTAAAAAAAAATTTGAATGTCCGCACTATTTACACAAAAAATTCGAGATATATAAAATCATATGTATATTTCCAATGATATACTGCAATTGAATATCTTATTTTTTATGCATTAAATTCATATTTTTAGAGGTTATGTTTCAAATGAAAATTATAACACTTCATCTTCTGTTCACTTATAACATCGGCTTAACTTTCTTTATATATATATATATATATATATATATATATATATATGTGTTAATGAAAAATAATAAAGTATAAAAAAATTTTTATTGAAAAAAATCACAACACTACTTAGTACCTAATTATAAACTAACTTAAATGTCTAAACTATCCAATATTCTTAACGCATTTTGTGTATTTTAATGTTCTGTTGTGCAACTTGTAAGTTGTTGTTCGCTGCAGCCAACTCATTATTTAATCGCTCCACTTTTGCCACTTCCGATTTTTCAGAATTAATGTATGTTGATAAAATGTTCTGCAACCACCTAACACTTTTTATTTTAAATTGCTGCAAGTTTGTAGGATCCCGAGATATTGCTTGTGATGGTGGTGGTGAACACACTGGTCGTATTAATTCTAAATTTTTTCCTCCGTATTGGAGGAGTGTAGTTGGCTGTGGTGGTGGTGGTGCTGGTAGTGAAGCTTCAATTCCTCCATATTGGAGGAGTGTAGGTGGCTGCAGTGGTGGTAGTGAAGCTACAACTGTGGTTGCGGGCGTGATGCTAGAAAATAATTGGTTTGGTTAATAATATATTTATTAAGGAAATCACCACACAAAAACAATACATTAAGCAAGGAATACTTACTTTTCAAAAAACCTTGCAAAGTCGTCGTCCTCTACATCACTGTCGCGTATAGAGATGATTGGTATCTCATTTTCACTTACAAGTGTCTCAACAACTTGTTTTGACCCCCACACTAATACATCTTGCAGTATGTTGGCTTTCTTCTTCTTTTGTAGTGACAGTTTTGAGCGTTTGCTGTTTGATGCCATTTTATCTGTATAGTATGTATGTATGTATGTATGTAACTACTGAATATTGAAATAAAATTATTATTATGATTATATACATGTAAATTTGTTAACGTGTACAAAAAAAGTGGAAGTGGTTACTATTGAGCTGTGCAAGCAAAGGTGATGAATGCATCATAATCTAGACATGAAAAGGTATTTCATGCCATGTCAGCAATGTTAGGTTATTAGATATTACCAGTAAACGCCCACTAAAGATAATACTAAAGAAAGTGCAATATCTGCATCTTTCTGAACTGAAGCTCTTGGGAATACGCAATCTAAAGGCAATGAACTAAAGAGTGTGAAAGTATCAAATTTCATTTTCATATAAGTCGAGTTTTTATGCTGCATAAGGTCAAATACAAGTTATAACAAGTTTGTGATATTTAACCTTGAATTGGGGAATTGGGGGAAGCGTTTTTTAGTCATCTTAATAATGACTGAATCAATGATGTTAGTTTTGCACATGCGGTTAATGTTTGGAACAAATTTCATATTAGATCGTTAGGGGAGTACTCGGATTTGTATTTAAAAACGAACGTTCTACTTTTAGCTGATATTTTCGAAAATTTTCGGTAAACTTGTTTAAGTACAAATTTGATCCTCTGCACTATTGTACAGCCCCAGTTTAGCATTCGATGCTATGTTTAAATCGAGTAGGGGCACAAGATGTTTATTTGTTATCAATGCTTGAATCACTTTTCTTCAGATCACCTTCTACAAAAACATGTCACTCTCTATCATCAACTTAATAAATGTTCAGTCAGGATGTTATTGGATCTGTATACGAAATTTCAGAATTTTGGGTAAAGGACATTGATTTGTGATTTATTAAGCAGTTAACAACTTTAACTTACATATAAATTTACATTGATGAAATTCATCTTTTTTTTTATCTCATTTTTTGTTTTGGTAAATTTTGGAACTGCCATCATTGGCGCTCTAATTTATTGAACCTGTATACGAAATTTCAGAATTTTGGGTAAAGGACATTGGATTTGTGATTTATTAAGCAGTTAACAACTTTAACTTACATATAAATTTACATTGATAAAATTCATCTTTTTTTATCACATTTTGGTAAATTTTGGAACTGCCATCATTGGCGCTCTAATTTATTAAACCTGTATACGAAATTTCAGAATTTTTGGGTAAAGGACATTGGAGTTATGATTTATTAAGCCTTAACAACGTTCACTTACACATCAAAACTGCAAACTTTATCATTAATAATTGAAAATTTTTTTTTTTCACATTCTTTTAGTTTTGAGAATTTTTGGAGTGCTATCTTTTGCGCTCATGCCTGTTTAGTCTACATGCCGAAAATTGGAATTTTGGGTAAGGACTACTGATTTATAAATAAATATAAATATAAATGTACGCAAGTTTCAACCTTTATGTACTATTTTCACGAGACTGTTTTGAAATTTTTTATATTCTAAATTTATTTTAATGCTATCCCTTGCGCTGTTATTTATTCAACATATATACAAAAATTCAAAATTTTTGAGTTAAAAATTAATCTGATATTATAAAAAGAGTGTATTTATTTATTTTTAAAATAGACACATACAGAAATGCTGACATACATTTCATATAACAGGATAATGTTATTGACCTTTTTCTTTCTTTCTTTGTAATATAAGTTTTATGGGTCATTTCTTCCTACATAATTTGAATAATTTAATAAATCATGATAAGAAACTTCAGTGTTCATTTTAATTAAAAAATAATGTGTGTGTAGGCATATGAGAAGAAAATTAATTCGGAAAAGGTGAATTGCAAAATTAACAACGTTCAGTTACGTATTGATAAAACAAAATTTTTTTTTTATCACATTTTTTGTTTTTACAAATTTTTGGAAACTACAATCTTTGGCGCTCTTACTTATTGATATATATACGAAAATTCAGAATTTTCGGGTAAAGGACATTGAGTTGCGATTTATTAAGCCTTAACGACGTTCACTTACATATCAATTTTATTAGTTAAACAAAATTTTTATGACATTTATTGTTTTAACAAATTTTAGACACTGCTATCAATGGCGCTCTAATTTATTGGACCTATATATGAAAATTCGGAATTTTTGGGTAAAGGATTATCGAGTTGTGATTTATTAGGCGATTAAAACCATATATATTTACATATAACTATCATTACTACCGTAATTACTTATTTACTAATACATCTCTCATTCAAATTATAATGCACCTTTTTTCATGGCACATTCACTCGAAGTTGCATCATTTTCTTTTTTACCTCATACAGCTCTAAATCTACCCTCAATTTTTTTATTTCCTTGATTAACACCTCGAGTCTTTTCTTCCTCTCGTCAATACTTAATAATTCTTTTTCTCTTCTTATCATTCTTATTACTTTCACCATTTCTAGCAATAAAAAGTTTACTGAATAATGCAATCCCGGAGAAGCCTTTTTATTATAAACATGCATCCTTTCAAAACTGCTAACTTACTCAAAAACTTTTAGATTTATATGAATGATTACCTTGCAACTTTTAGCTTTGACCTTGACCAACTCCAACATTTTAAACCTCCGCTTACAGTTTAACCTTGAAAGAGCTCCAAAGCTTTGATTTCACCACCAGAGGGTGAGTGACTCCAAAAATTTAAATCCCCACCACAAGCATGCTTCAAACGTCAGTGAGACGTGGAGCGCGTTCTGGCATAACGAGAAAACTCACTTGACCTTGAAATAAATCCCAGAATTCATTATTTTCTCGGGGTCAGAAATGCACCCCTAGATGATAAGCCTATTGGAAAAGCTACCCTTTACCTCAAAAGTAGGGATTTATAGAAACTACTACCTATCAGTACTACCCCAAAGTAGGTGATTAGCTTTTCTATAATATAAAACTACTTTCAGATTGTACTTGAACCTTCCCTCATGACCAGATGTTTAGGTTTTGACCTAGTTCAGTTTAGCCTGTGTTGAGAAACAACCGTCGGTTTTGGGAAACGGTTATCTATATTTGGAGAAACATCCTGGATGACTATTGTATGAGCCCACGCTTTTTATTACAATTTAGTTAATAACCATGATATTAGCCTATCATTCTTCTTGTTTCCATGACTCGTTTAGAATTGATCCTGCAGGTTTCGGCTACATTTCGATCGAATGATGTCGGGTAAGATCGGTCTGTAGGACATATGGCCTTGAAAATTTCTTGGAGACCTTGAGAATTTGCAACCACCAGATACTGTAAGCATAACGTTTAGCCAATACAGGAACCTTGATATTCAGCATAGACAACAACCCTCTTGTTTCCACGAACTGATTATATTACTAGAATTCAGTAATAGGAACTCTTATTTGCTATTTCCTAGAATTTTACCTCCAAGGAATGTTAAAAGTTGACTTGTTGACCTAGATGGATAGGCTGGGTTATAACCTGAGAAATAGTTTGCATCAGAGGGCTTTTGCCAAAACAATGAATCACCTTTGTTATCAGAGGTGTGACCTTGAAAATTATAAGCATAGACTTTGAAGCGTTGGTTAGAACAATGCATCGTCTTAGTTCTTGATTTCCTAGAATTGAGATGTATTTAGATAACAATCTATTTTAGAAATTATAACTGAACAATGGATCGTCTTTGTTCATTCATCACAAAATTGTTAGCATAGACTTTGAACCGTTGGCTAGAACAATGGGCCCACTTTGTTCCTGATTTCTCGGAATTGAGATGTTGAATCTATTTCCACCTGAACAATGGATCTCTCGTATAACCTTCGAGGACAACGGTTACCAAACAGCTATCTGTTTTGGGAAACGGCTACCTGTTTTAGGAAACGGCTACCTGTTTTAGGAAACGGCTACCTGTTTTTAGGAAACAGCTACCTGTTTTAGGAAACGGCTACCTGTTTAGACCACTTCAGGGCTCTAGGGGGTGTGACATGGCTTGATGACCTTGAAACATGCATAGACAACACCTCGGGGTTTGCTTAGGTTTGTAATAAGTTACGGACAACGTCTCTAAGTAAGCTGAATGTATGGCTAGTATACAATATAATGAAGCGATGACCTATTAGGAAAGATGATGATGATATCTTGTGGACCACATTAAACGAAAATTGAATGCGAAAACAAATAATAAATAGATATGCTCCAGTAAAGGTATTACAAAATGTTACCATAATATGTATATTTTATTTTGCTATTCCTAAGAAGCTTTAAGAGTCTAACATAAGAACTGTAATATTATACCTTCTCAATACCTTGTCAATAAAATTTAACCTTGAAGATTGGTTGGTATGAATTGTAATATGATACCAATAAATCTTAACCTTGAAGAGCTTAGCCAATATAGCTGCAGACACACGCTACATTTTTTTTTTGTCTGGTTGTCTTCGTTAGCGTGTTGTATATGCGCTAATGCAATCTTTCCTACAGTTCCGGCGCTGGTAATGCATCATTCTCAACCAGATATTGCTTTGGTTGGTATGAATTGTAATATGATACCAATAAATCTTAACCTTGAAGAGCTTAGCCAATATAGCTGCAGACACCATATTATTATACACCACATTTTTTAGTCTCATCAATAGCAGCTCTCTTCATTATGATATACCCTTCATTTAATCAAAATAGAAGACTTTCTTTTTTTTTGCAACAAAAAATATATAATTTATTTCCAAACAATTATACATAGATATATATGTTATTATTTTTTTTACAGAAATGTTAAATTAGTCATCTTTCCTACAGTTCCGGCGCTGGTAATGCATCATTCTCAACCAGATATTGCTTAAACTTTTCAATGCGATCTTCTTTTGAACTATTCATAAAATCCTAAGGTAAGTATGCACTTAAAGTTCTGGGTTTCAATGATAATATGTTTCCCATACTGATAGTATTCATATCAATCACTTTATATTTTGCGTCTTTTACGTTCGTGAAGGATTTACAGAAAGTGCTACTGTTCAATGCAGATAGATCCATCTTTATTGATTCGAGAACGCTTATGAATTATAGTTGACACCGGAACTGTCCTATATATTACTGCATCATGATGTTAGAGGGAGTGCACTTTGATAATTGTATCGATAGGCTAATCTGCATCTGATGAGGATGAACTACTACCATCAAGAGATGCCATCCATTTTCATTGCAAAACTGATGCAATTGCGCGGCTTTCAATTCTTCTACAAAACATGTTCTACATATTTCCTTTAAATTTAAAAACTTTTCACATATCTTTACTCCTTTTCATACTTTTCACTAGGACGTTACACTCCGCTTCACTATAATCACCTCGCCCGTAAACCGCCTCATGTTCGGCATCGAATACTAATGCTGAAAATTCTTGCTTCAAGCGTTCCACCGCTGTTCTCAGGTCAGTTGCTTTGGTCCATTGCTCTTGAGCGTATGCCATCCACATGTTTGACACAACACTCACTACCCATTACACTATTTCCTTATATTGTTACTCTAAACGACCCCACTATGTTACATTAGTGCAGATATGAACCATCTCTTTGATTACCATACATATCTGGTTACGCGCATAAGCTACTTTCAACGATCATGCTGTCACTATACTTTTAGCTGTAACGCGATCAACTTTTTAGTGAGGACTTGAACCGGCCATTTTTAGCTATGATATACAGATCAATAACCTTTGAACACACTATTTTATAGACTTCTAAGAATTGTAATATGATGATGATGATGATGATGACATTACAGTTTCTATTTTAGCTTCGGACCTTGACCTTGTAATATGATGAGGATGGTGACATTGCAATTTCTATTTTAGCTTGAAGTGGAGTATTCACCTTCAATGAACTCATGACCTACTTTTTATGCATAGCTTATGAGATCATCGTCGTGACCTTCAAGTGGAGTAGATCTTGAAAATTCTATTCTTAGATTTATGATTACCTTGCAATTTCTATTTATAGCTTTTCGCCCTGACCATTTCTAAGAAATGTTGAAACAGCTATCACTTTCATAGTTCAAGCACACGTCTATCGTTTACACAACAATAATTGCAATTATGCATTCCATTCTAGTACAGTACTTGAATATAATATTACAAATCATACTATATGGATGCATTTTGCAATTGCATGCTTTTACTCATTACGAGTACAATCCATTTAACTTGAATTGCAATTGTGTATATATATATATATATATATATATATATATATATATATATAGTAAGATGTCTGAAGATTCATTGTGAGCGTTATTATTACTTTATTTCATGAAAATCGTTACAATCTATTTTAGAAAAAACCGTATTACAAATAGTTTACAAATTAGTTACACCATTCTTTTATTATATCATATTTCATATTGCTGCCTAATTTATTGAGGAAAAATGTATTTTAATATTCCAATAGTAAAAGAGGACCTTCAAGTTTTTCCAAATTTTTTAGTTCTATCATTAGCGCTCTAATTTATTGGACCTGTATACGAAATTTCAGAATTTTTGGGTAAAGGATTATCGAGTTGCGATTTATTAAGCAATTAACAACGTTCAGTTACGTATTGATAAACAAAATTTTTTTTTATCACATTTTTGTTTTGGTAAATTTGAAACTGCTATCATTGGCGCTCCCATTTATTGGACCTGTATACGAAATTTCAGAATTTTTGGGTAAAGGACGTTGAGTTGTGATTTATTAAGCAGTTAACAACTTTAACTTACATATAAATTTTCATTTGGTAAAATTCATCTTTTTTATCAAATTTTTTTTGGTTTTAGCAAATTTTGAAACTGTTATCATTGGCGCTCTAATTTATTGGACCTGTATACGAAATTTCAGAATTTTGGGTAAAGGATTATCGAGTTGCGATTTATTAAGCAATTAACAACGTTCAGTTACGTATTGATAAACAAAATTTTTTTTTATCACATTTTTTTTTGGTAAATTTGGAAACTGCTATCATTGGCGCTCATTTATTGGACCTGTATACGAAATTTCAGAATTTTTGGGTAAAGGACATTGAGTTGTGATTTATTAAGCAGTTAACAACTTTAACTTACATATAAATTTTCATTTGGTAAAATTCATCTTTTTATCAAATTTTTTTTGGTTTTAGCAAATTTTGAAACTGTTATCATTGGCGCTCTAATTTATTGGACCTGTATACGAAATTTCAGAATTTTTGGGTAAAGGAGAAAAACAAATCATAGCTATTTCTTTATTCAATAAATGCTATACATTAGATAAGCAGGACGATAATACAAAATTTCCATTAAACATACAGTGTTATATGAATTAATATTATACTTAGCATTTATAACATCATCAATATCTTTATAAATGTCATCTATGTGTTGCAGACTGATCTCAACATACAGCTCGCTGCAATTTATATAAGAAATATGCGTCCTACATATTACAACATGCTTAAACTTGTTAAATACCTACTGTTGACCTTGACTAGAAATATGATGATCAGCTCCAAAAATTTATATTTCCCGCTAAAAAGTTTAACCTTGAAAATTATTTATGATTACCTGGCAATTTCTATTTTTAGCTTTTCACCTTTTTATATTTCTAAGAAATATGACACAACCGTAAGTCTTCGACCTTGAATACTATTTTTGATTACCTTGCAACTTTTTACCTTTGACCTTGACTTAGCAGGGTTACCAACCTAACACGTTGCAATTATGCAGTACTTGAATATAATATTACAAATCATACTATATGGATGCATTTTTGCAATTGCATGCTTTTTACTCATTACGAGTACAATCCATTTAACTTGAATTACAATTGTGTATATATATGTAAGATGTCTGAAGATTCATTGTGAGCGTTATTATCTGACCTTGAAAGCATAGACTTTAAACAATGAGCCACCTTCTTGATTTCTCAGAATAGGGCGTGGCCTCGAAACATGCATAGACTTGCTTGAGGGCAATGACCTTCAGGATAATCAACAGTCTAGTAACTTTTCTAGTGACCTTGAAGGACTCGTGCAAGCATGACTTGAAGAGGCGGGGGTACCTAACACGTGGCCTTGGCAGGAGTACAAACCACGTGGCCTTTACTTAGCAGCTACCCCTTAAAATAGGCAATGTTACTAACCTGTGACCTTGAAACGGGGAACGCGTACGTGCACGGTGAGTTAGGATCCCTATAGCTATACTACTCTAGTCCGAACGACTTTCCACACACACGACTCCACGCGTCAAAAGCTTAGGGAAGAGTCCTTTTCCTTTCAAACTCACTTTTTCGCCATATTAAAAAACGTTTCCCTCCATGCAAATTCAATGAAACAAACCACTGAACCATTTGAACTTTAAAATTTCCACCCCCCTAAATATACGATGGTAGCTAGACTGAAGGCGAAGGAACTGCTTCATCCGCATTTCCCTTCGACACGACACAGATATGTTATTGCAAAAGTACAATCAATCGCCCACCCATAGTACTTATATGGATGAAAACCATCATTCCGGCTCTCAAATTGGTCCTCTGCACGGATGCGACAGTACGGCACCAACGCGATAACAACTCTTCTTTGTAATGAAACTATGTAACAAAATCAAACGAATTTATCTTAATAAAATTCCAAATATGATTCGGGCATTAACCTGAAAATTATATTCAAAGTCCCAAAAACTACACTGACTTTAATTAATGAAATTACGTAACTACACCCAAAAAAAACATAACTCCTATCTACAATGAGTAAAGGTAATGCACAATTGCACATTCCTAAGATTCCTTTACATACAGCGCGACCTATTCAAGCAAAATATTCATTATCTACAGTAAGCTCTTAAACTAAAATTGAAAGAAAAGGAAAGAAAGGATTCGGAATCTAACTAAATAGATAAAGACCTAACCAATACGTATACAGGGTGTTCAAAACACCCTGACAAGGTTGCAATTTTGTAGGTGGATTACAAATCATAGATTAGAACTACACAGGACATTGCTCACAGACGAAACACAGTTTACAAGGGATGGGATAAATAATTCTCTTAATGCACATGTGTGGGCAGAAGAAAATCCACATGCTGTTCGAGATTTCTGTTCCCAGGCCAGGTTTTATGCCAACGTGTGGATTGGTGTAATAAATGATTAACTAATAGGGCCTCACTTTTTTTTATGGATAACAGGAAAAGATTACTTACTTGTCCAGATAGGAATCCAAGGGATATATTTTCAGCATGATGGGGCGTCGCCTCACTTTTTAGTTGCAGTAAGAAATCATTTAAACAATATTTATTGGAACAGCTGAATCGGACGTGTAGGTCCTATTTCATGGCCTCCACGATCCCCTGATTTCAACCCTGTAGACTATTATGTTTGGGGACGTTTGAAAAAGTTAGTTTATTCGGAAAGTACTAATTCCCGAGAATAACTAATTAATAAAAATCTCCTGTGTACGAATGTTGTTAGAAATGATCCTCTGACAATTCGCAAATCGATATGATATTCGACAATTCGGCAACAAAAATGCGTAGAGGCTGCGGGTTTCATTTCGAAAATTTACTATAATTTATTATCACCATTTTCTTGTTTACATTCTAGTAGCTGTGGATATGCTTTAGTTTTAGTTTTATTTTCATAATAGTTTGTTATTGTTATTGGCTACAATTTAATTATTGTTCTTGGAATTAAATTTAAATGAAATAAGACATGATTACCTTGACACATATGTATTTTTTATAACTATTGTATTTGCAAAAATAAAATGAGTGATCTTTAGAGCTTAATAATTATTTGCAATTTTTTTTTTTTTGGAAGGCATCAACCTCTAGGTTATTCGCCTTTTATACTAATGCTATTATTATAGTGTACAATATGACGCTTTTGTCACTTTATAGTTGTTTTAATAGTTCTGTCTCCTGTAGTAAACTAAGTATTCTGCACAATTTATCTTGTTCTAGTTCTTGTTCTCTTTGTATTTATCACACGATTCTAAAATATATTTTATAGTTAGTACTACTTTGCATTTATCACATAATGGCTGATCTAAGTTATTAAGTATATATGTGTGCGTTAGCTTCGTGTGACCTAATCTGAGGCGTGTTAATATAACACTATTTGGTCTTGTCATCTGAGGAAAAGGTTTTCTTTCTTGGGCTATGAGTATAAATGTTTTCTTTTTCCCATTCTTGTTGCCATACAGCCCATAATTTTTGCTTTATTTTGCTTTCTTTCGGTTTGAAGTCATTTTGTATACTTAAGGCTTGCGTAACCTCCTTTATTCGAACGTATATGGGTTGGTTTAATTTTTTTGTGACCTCAACTCGCCGTTTGAATAAAATCTCGTTCATATAATGATTAGGTTGTTGCTGTATTGTTGTTGCATACTTCATTAGCAACCAAATTCTTCTGTATTTTAGTGGCAGAATTCCCGCTTCAACACAGAGGCTACTTATTGGAGTAGTCGGGAATGTGACTATCGCGTATCGTACCCATGCATTTTGAAGGATGTCGAATCCTTGTAGATTACTTTTGGACGCAGAGCCATATATAACGGACCCATAGTCCAGAATCGACAATATTAATGCTTTATATACGCGTAGAAGAACTTCTCTGTCAGCTCCCCAGTTACAATTTGACAAACACTTTAACACATTCAGAGGATTCCGAGCCTTTCTGGAAATTGCATCTATGTGTGGTTTCCAAGATAAATATTTGTCCAGTATCACTCCCAGAAATGTATGTTGTGTTACACACTTGATCCTATCTTTCTTTAAAGTTAGGTTTGGTGGTTGGTGTAGATGTCTCAATTTGCAAAAGTGTATACATACTGTTTTTGTTGGTGATATTTTAAACCCCACTGATTCTGCTTCTCTTACTATAGAGCCCACAGCGTTTTGCAGTGTTGCGTCGTGTGTTTTGTATCCCTCGCAATGGGCGAATACCACTAAATCGTCTACGTACATACAATGACTTACTGAGGGATGTAGTGTACTTGTTAGACTATTGATGGCGACTAGGAATAGGGTTACACTGATTGGCGATCCCTGTGGTATGCCTATATCTAATTCGTACTTTTTGGAAAGACAATTCCCTACACGTACACAAAAGCTTCTTTCTGATAGGAACGATTTAATAATATTAAACATATTTCCCCGTACCTCCCATCCATATAATTTTTCTAGGATCCCATATTTCCATACAAGGTCATATGCCTTCTCCAAATCAAAGAACACCGCTGTGCAGTGGTGTCTTTTATTGAATACTTCTTGTATTGTCGTGGCTAAATATGTTACATTGTCTCTAGTAGAGTATCCTTGCCTGAATCCTGTCTGATATTTGTCAAGTAACCTATTCTTCTCTAAATATGTCACGAGCCTTATGTTGACCATCCTCCAGTACTTTTTCCATGCAACTTGTCAATGAAATCGGACGATAACTGGAGGGTTCTAGGGGGTCCTGATCACTTTTCAATATTGGAATGATGATTGACGTTTTCCAACATATTGGGTATTGCCCCTCATTCCAGATTCTATTATATATAAAGTAGATCCTCTAGGGCATCTTGTGGCAAGTTTTTAATCATTGCATAGGCAATATTGTCAATCCCTGGAGAAGTTTCTTTTACGTTTTTCAGCTCTATTAGTAAATCTTCCATAACAAACAAATCGTTGTATCCACTGTTTAGGTGTTCTGTAACTGTAAAACTTACTTCCCTAGTATTTCTGCTACTTTTAAACGGCTCATGGTAGTTATCTGCAGAACCAACACTTTCATAGTATTTCGCAAATTTTTCGCTCAGATGCTTTGGTTCAGTTATTATGACACCATCCTCTTGTAACTTCAGAGACGGCAAGGGTTTGATTTTGCCAGACACTGCCTTTATTTTCTTCCAAACATCTGAGGTTGGTGTATGAGCCTTAATACTAGACACGTAGTTTGCCCAAGATTGTCTTTTCGCTTCTATGTTACGCCTAGCTACTGCTCTTTTCTGTTTAAAGATAATCAAATTTTTCATTGCAGGGCAATTAATGAATGTGCGTAGTGCCTGTTTTCGGGTTCGGATTGCTTGTGCCACTTCTGGATTTCACCACGGGACTGGAGGTTTGTTCATTCTTGCCCCGCTTCTAGGTATACACATTTCTGCTGTTTTAATCATGCTCTCTGTAAAACTTTCTAGTACTAAATCTGTCTCTAGCTGCCTATTGAGTTCCGGAATATTATCTTTGTACATTTCCGAATCTGCTTTATGTAGATGCCACTTTTCAGGTAGCGTCCATTGGAATTTTGCGTTTTGAGTAGATAATAATATTGGAAAATGGTCACTTCCGTGTAGGTCTTCTATTCGAGACCATTCGTACTGCAGTGCTATTTGTGGCGAGCTTAAGCTCAGGTTATTTAGAAGCACTATCTGTGCGGAATCAATAAAGTTTTCACCACTTTTCCACGACCATCTTGTTTTTCTGAACCCCATAACGGGCTGTGGGCATTAAAATCTCCAAGTAAGAGGAACGGTTTAGGCAGCTGCGATATTAAATTTTCGGTGTCTTTTTGGTTCCAATCACGGTCAGGTAGATATAGATTGCAGATTGTTACTTTTAATGGATAATCGATTTTCACGGCAATAGCCTGAATATTTGTCTTTAAATTCACTTTATTGAAAATGGTGTGTTTTAGAAATATGCCTACACCGCCCTTTGCTCTTAGATTATGTTCCATATCAGCCCTAACACAATTGTAGTTCTTCAGACCAAACTTATCCTCTGCCTTGAAATGCGTTTCTTGCAGAGCTATAATTACCGGATCATATCTAGCTATCAAAAGCTTTAACTCGTCCGTGCTTTTAATACAGCCATTACAATTCCATTGAAGGATTTGTTCCATGATTAGTTTTAAAAAGGAATGTAAATAGAAAATAGACAAGACTGATGACTAGAATGTTTGGTATAGGACGGACAAACAAAAGATAATAAATTAACATAAAAATGTAAATACTTAAAAATATGGACTTCACATCTTATCAAACATATAACTAAGAACTAATATAAAAATATCACAGTTATAAAGGAATAGAATATAAATTTATCACAGATAGAATATCACAGTTCTTTATAAAATTTTTACAAAGACTTTTTACGGGGGCCTCTCGGTTTACCCCGTTGCCATCCTGGCTTCTTTTTTCGTGTTTTGATCTCTTTGATCAACGTTTCATCTATCGAAGCGCTACTTGATTGGTTGGATGGCAACCTGCAACTGACCACTTTTCTTTTTTCCCCACGAAATTCATCCTCCATTACCTCTACCGAAGGTTCTATGGCGGATAAGTTTGTGGGTTTTTCAATATTACATAACTCTTGTCTTATGATACTCTTAATTTCACTTACTAGAGTTTCCCTTTCGGATTTGCCTGATATTTGCGAAGCGCTTTTAGCTATCGTAGAGGTATGTAGCATGATTTCTTCTCTAATAATTTTCTTTATCTCAGGTAGGATATCATGTAAAGGTGTGGTGCTTCTTGAAGATGATGCTACTTCAGCAAAAGTAGTTTTGCTTGTCAGAACCTACCATCTGTTTTGCCTGCTCATAAGGTACTTTATTTAAAGTCATTATTTCTTTTATTTTACTTTCAGACTTATACACTGGACAGCCTCTCCAAGACGAAGAGTGATCATCCTTGCAGTTTGGGCATGTTTTAGGACTTCCACACGGAGTATCACCATGTGGGGGACTTTCGCAAACGCAGACTCTAGTGTTGCTGCAACTAGTGCCCGTATGTCCAAATTTTTGACAATTATAACATTTCATTGGTGAGGGAATATATGGTCTTACCAATAATGGATACATTGCAGCCTTAATACTTTGGGTAAGGTATCTCTTTCGAATGTCAACACATGATTTGGACTATCTTCCCATTTACCATCCCTTTTTACTTTTATTCTCCGTACTTCGCTTACGCCTTCGTGACTTAAACCTTCTTTTATCTCTTCTACCGTACAATTTAAGAGATCAGGACAGTAGATTACCCCTTTTACTCTGTTTAATGTTGGATGTGCCGTAACCTGCACCTCCATATCAGCTAGTCTTTTAATAGCGAGAAGCTTATTACATTGTGCTCGCGATACCGTTTCCACCAAGAGTGCTCCTTTGACGTTTTTAATGCTCTTTACATCGCCAATTAACCCAATCAACGCTTTTGAAATTAAGAAAGGACTAACTTTTATAAAATCGTCATCCTTTCTACTAAGCAGCAAGAACCGGGGCCAAGGAACCGCCTTTTCCTGTCTTCCTTCCTTGGAAAGTTTTATATGGTAAACCTCCGAAACCAATAAGCCAGGTTCGTTATCAGTTGTCACGCCTAAGTTTCTTTTAAGAGGCGGGAAATCATCTTCTCTTGAAGTGTTTCTCCCTTTACGCTGTCCTCTAACAGCATGTCCATTATCATAGCCAGTGTCGTCATCTGATCCAGTAGCACTTACTTGTTCCATGGCCTGGTTTCCCACCACAGACGCCGAGCAGTCGCTTGATGACGGTCGGGTGAGCCTGCCCGCTTCGCCTCGCTCCCGACCGGTACTGGGGACAATCTGAACCCCTGCACCGTAAACTGTGGGCGCCCCGAAGGGCTCGTGTCATTGTCCATTGTCCATGATCATAGCTTGGTCGTTCTCATTGCATTTTAACGCTACCTGCCAGCGGGCCAAGGCCTTTTTTTTGTTATTTGTATTTTTTTTTCAACAGAGAACAAGGGACAAAAAAAAAGAAAAGCACAGGACTAAGATTTCAGACAAATTACACCAAGTAAGAGAGTACGATTAGACGAAGACAGACGACTTGAGATCACTTAGCTTCACCACTGCTGGCAACAGTGGCTACTGAGCCTCCCCACCGCATCAAGGTGGATCTCATTGGGGAGGTATTAGCAATTGTAATTATTTATAAATTATTGTGAATTTCTGTTTTCAAATTATTTACGTTTTCATGTTATGTAGTTTTAATTTTTAAATTTCTTAGAGTCGTTTCTTATTACTTGTTATTACTATGCCTTGCAGTTTATTTATCATTTATTGATCTGATATTTAATAATAAAATATTTCTAATGAAGATGAAGCAATTTTCAATTTATTTTGATTATTCCAGCTACGTTCTATAAAAATGTACAGGGTGATTTTCTTTTAAAAATTGTTTAATCCGGTCCTGGAAACAACACAAGGGACAGTAATAATGTAGATAAAGCAATGTTCACGTATTCTGTATTTATTTCAGTTATAATATCTGCCACTGACAATGTTTCTTTTCAATTATTACATTATTATGTGATAAGCCATGACGGATTTACAATTTCACTCAAATTTGATCGTTTATTAAAAATGAAATAAAAGTGTGATAAAAATGTCACACACATGGTTTTCATTGTCTTTTTTTGTACTTTGAAAATCACTAATTATAATTTAAAAAATCGTATACAGGGTGAGCTTTTTAATATGAACAGGCTCAATGAATTTTTCCGAAGCCGGTCCTCGAATTTCTAAGATTTGAGCACACCGATTGAATACTACATAATAGTGTAATGTTTCACCAAAAAATCAGAAAAGTCAAATAATCCGTGTAGATATTATAGCCAAATGAATTTTTTTATCAAAATTGATAAATCACCCTGTATATTAATAAAAAAGCGGAGTTGAGACTTTTTAAAGGTCATATGATATTCCACATAAGGGACTCTATATATGGTATAAGTATGTAAAGTTCATCATGACTCACCCTGTATAATCAAAGGCCTTGGTTGACGTTCTGTCCATTATTAAATATTCGACGTAATGTCCGTCGGCGTGGTGTCCATCATCGGCGATTTGGACCATCCAACAATCGTCTTGACGTTTTGGACATTCCGCATAGTAATATAAGACCTGTCATGTTACATTACGATTTCTTAAAGTTTTTGTGTGAGGGTAGACAGACCTTCGCGATAATATTTCATTCAAAGAAGTGCGTGTTTATAAAGCATTACTATAGTATTAATTAGGCTACTTTTGAATGGATGTCGTTCACCCAAATTAGTTTTATTGGCTTGCCGTATTTTTTTTAAATTGAGCTTCCTAAGATTATTAACTATTTCTTGACTTGAATAAATAATTACATACATATTTGGCACGAATACCGAAGCAATTTATACTGTAAATAAATAGCTATTTTGGGACGAATGATAAATTGTACCTTATGAATGACATGGAGTAACGAGTAACGAGTATATTTGAATGAAGTACATCGATCTGAAGAGAATTTATATTAAACCAGACTATTATACTATACACTCTTGGATTAAACAATACAGTATCATCACATAATGTCTTGAGTATTAGGTGATTTTTACATTTAGTTACATTATTGGGACTGAGTGCATGGCTGCTGTGGAATCGTTCTATTTTTTTAATTTTTTTTATTACACTAATTTAGTGCAGTAAGTAATACTATTTTAACTACATACTTTCTTAAATAATATTTGTGTAACAGCTGCATTAAAGTTTGGCAGACTTGTTCAATTTTTCATTTTGTACTAGAGGAAGTAAATTTCCTGGTTGTTGTTTTAAAAATCTATATTTATTTACAATTCCGAAATATCTTTACAAAATATGGTTACTAGCCAAAATACGGAAAGAGAGAGCAACACGACCAATTGCACCAAATGGATTAAAGTATTCAAAATCGTTTAAAGATTATTTTTAACCCGTCGACATCATTGTAAATCTAATTCTCATATGATATACTTGCAAGATTTAGAATATATATCGAAAGGAAAGTTTTATAATGTAAATAAAAATTAGTCCTGTTCGAGTGATCTTATTGAATTAATCTTTTTTAATTTTATCTTTTTTTATACAATAACAAAGTTTAGAAAGCGAGTAGAGAACGTTCATTATCGTTAAAGTGTACAATGCATCCATAAATACTTGTTCCACATTTGAATGCCAACTTAATTCAGCATACACACTTGGTTAACCGGCGACGTCGGCGTCGTGATGCTCCAGCTCGAAATATAAGTATTTATTTAAATTACGAATTACAGAATACATACCTGTGTGTAAAAGTAGTTTGTCTATTGTGCTTTGGTAAGAATGGTGCATAACAATACAATAAAAAACTGAAGAAAAGTGCATAATCTTACGTGAAAAATGAGTGCTGTAACTAAGGCTACTTTAGGTGGAAGTATACACAGAATTCGTGAATTCGAACTTGAGAAGGTGAGCATGTAATTTTAAATTTAAATTGACGACCAGCGTTTAAAATAAATAATATTTTTATGATCTCGCCTGGTTTAGATAATATATTAACTTTCAAGTACAAATTTTTGAAGTGTTTTGATGTGTTTCTATGATAATTCGTACATAAAGTAAATTATTAAAAATTTATGATTTTAAGCATATAAATTTAGTATGGGGCCCTAGTGATAGGATAGGTACTAATATTTCACAATAACATTGGAAACAGTTTACAGGTTTTAATGATAAAGTCGCTTGCTTTTGAACCATTTTAAAAAATCACATTTCAAGGATATTTAAACCCTAAATCTGATAGACCTTCCGTCTTAGGATTTCCTAATTCCTTATTCATTGCTCAGTTTTTTTGCCTACAGGGTTAGCCACATCTTCAATTATTTCTTCGAACCAGACTTATTACGTATTGCGATCAAATATAACATGATTGTGGACTCGAATTACACAACTCATGTATTTTTAATTGTTTGTTTTATTTTTGATCAATTCATGATGTGATTTTATTCTGTTAATTCTGTTTCCCTATTCCAGTCTTCAAATATGTACCTACAACCAAAAGAGCTTAATTTTATTTAGACGCAAAATGAGACAATGCATTAGTCAAAATATAGTCCAACGAACTCCGTGACTAATGAATAATTCATCTTTGCAAACTGAGTCAGAGAGCCACTTTTCAACATTTTTACAGAAATTGAATAGGCGTTTCTCAGTAAGCATAAAGATAATTGTTGTTTGTGACGTTTTTTACTGGGTTTTTTCTGTCCAAGAATTCTTTAACATTCTTATTGTAATTGTATCAACGAAAACTTTCACTTCACTATGGTCACTTCTTTTTGAAATTTTTTGGTGTGCTGGTGTATGACGAATAGGTGGCACGTATAATAAGCTAAACTGGATTAAAAATCTTGAAAATGAGGTGTGGAAAAACAAATCGACATCACTTAGTAGTGGAATTACAGAAAAACCAATCCAGATGGATGAAAAATGTAAGTAAAAGTATTTGAACAATGCACAGTTAATCAATTTACTTGAGTGGGATAAAAATATGTGTCAAAATATTATTTGTGGATTATAGGCTATGAACTAGTAACCAATTTCGCCAAATTCGAATACAGCTTAAAAAATCCCACTACTGTTGCATTTTATGGTAGCTCAAACTTTTGGCTCTTTTCATTATTTTTAAATACCAATTTCGAGACACTTTCAATTAAACGCACATGAGAGAATAAGCCCAGCATCGCATAGCTACAAAGGACCTCCAAGTGGGCCCGCTGAGAAGTCGACGCATGCGCCCGTTGTAATTTTTAATTCCAGCTCCTGGAGGATAGTCAATCGTAAACACGTTTAATGTATCTTAATCGTTGGCTTCCTTTCAGGAGCAATTTTCAAACCCATGATGATGTATTTATGATCCTCGCCCCGTAATTAGGGCCTTTTTGGCAGTATTAAGAGCTTTTGGATAGTTCAGCTATCTGGTTGATCGTGCGAACAGATTTTTAATTCCAACTTAATTTTAAGTCCTAAAGTAATATAGAAATAAATTCAAGATAAATTACTTCACGGTTTTCCCCAATCATTAATATAAAGTAATTATTTTCTGGATTTCCCCAGTTATGTAACCACAGTAACATCCTTTCACTATTCAAATACCTCTAACGTGTTTGGAAAATACTCACTTATTAGCTAATTACATAAAAGCTAAACAAGTTGACCTTCATTTCCAATTTTGATAATACACTTCATCTTTTATATAACCTTTATTTTGAGAAACTATTAGGTCAGGGAATTTGAAATAGTATTAGTTTTGTGTATCTAGGTTCCTCTAGCTGAAACCAGTTTCAAGCGCGCACACACACACACACACACACACACACACTCACACACACCCACACACACAACACGCACGCACGCACACACACACGCGCGCATGCACACATGCACACACGCACACACTGTGCGTGTGTGTGCATGTGCGTCTGTGAGTGCTTTGTGGTTTTAATTAAGACTTAAGTGCGGCTCTAACGTGTGATTCTCGCTTGAAACTTGTTTCAGCTAGAAGAACCTAGACACAGAAAACAAGACGCAAGTTTGATGCTGATTTGAAAACAGTTTCTACGAACGGGACGAAAGGGTTCAGAATCTTTATACGATCACCACACTATTTCAAATTGCCCGCCAAAACAGTTTCTCAAAACAAAGGTTATCGAAAAGATGAAGTGTATAACCAAAATTCGAAATGAAGGTCATCTTGTTTACCTTTGATGTAACTAGCTAATTAGTTGGTTTTTCCGCACACGTTAGAGATATTTGAATAGTGAAACGATGTTATTGTGGTTACATAACTGGGGAAATCCAGAAAATAATTACTTTATATTAACCCAGATATAAATCAAATTTTTTCCTTAGAAAAATGATAAATTTTGAATGTATGAATCTTTATTGGTCTAGATTAATGTATATCCAGTAATTTTCTTGTTCACATCCTATTTTCATAAAAAAAATGGGTGTCCCTTTAGAAGGACGGTAGGCATATGCACAACATGTTTATGACGAAAAGCAAACTTTATTCTACGTAATTTTTATTGTACAGAGTGGCCAGCTAAGAATGCGAGGTACTGTATCTGAGAAACTATCCACCGTAGAGGCTTGCGCAAAAGCAAGTTATTACTAAAACGGCCAATACAAAAACCTGGAAAATATTTTCAAGTTTCTGAAATGGCCGCTGGGGGGCGTAACTGCAATCTTGAATCTAAAAAAGTGATGTTTCTGTGAATTCTGCTATATTAACCTAATAAAAAAATAACTTATGTTTAAAGTCGAGGATAATCTGAACTTTTTTTGTTTGGCACTTTTTGACGTATGTCTAAAAATAAAGTGGTGGGGGGTATTCAAAGGTTTCCTTAAATAACGAAACGGCTAAGCCGATTTTAACGAACTTGGGCGAGTTGAAATGAGCTATTCTTGGGCTATAAATGTTATAATATTTGAAGTTTTGTTAGTTTCACATGTTGTCGCTAGAGGGCTTTGTTCGACAAAAAAATTAAATGCATTGGTATGACTTTTTTTATGAACAAGTAGCTAAATGATACCTAAACAAGCTCGCGAAAACCGCATCTCGATATCTTGTTCCTAACCTAAAATATCGGAAATACGAAAATCCCTTAAGTTTTTATTTTTTTTAACTATATTTTTCTGTGTCTATTATGTAAGTTGTGGCCCTAAAAAGGACCGATTTAAAGGAGAAAGGTTTTTAATGCCCTCGTAAATGCTCGAAATGCTGACCATCACGCTCTATGCATTGCTGAAGCCTCTCATGACTAGACAAAACTGCAACTTCAATTTCGGCTTTCGGTATGTTACGTATTGCGTTACGAATCCGCTTTTTCATATCTTCTCTAGTAGTAGGTTGAGTCCGAAAGACGATGTGCTTTAACCGCCCCCATAAATAAAAATCGAGGCAAGTTAAGTCTGGCGATCGCGGAGGCCATGGAAACAGACTTCCTTTTCCAATCCACCACTGTTGAAATACTGCATTAATATGCTCTCGCACATTAATAGCCAAATTTGATGGGCAACCATCCAGCTGCAAAAACAATTTTTGCCGTCGAACAACAACGGTAATTTTTTTGCGAAAATTAACCGTTTCTGTCGGAATGTCGAACAAAGCCCTCTAGTGACGACATGTGAAACTAACAAAACTTTAATTATTTTAACATTTGTAGCCCAAGAAAAGCTCATTTTAACGCGCCCAAGTTTGTTAAAATCGGATTAGCCGTTTCGAAGAGACAGGGGGTGATTTGAGGAAACCTTTGAATACCCCCCACCACTTTATTTTTATAGATACGTCAAAAAGTGCCAAACAAAAAAGTTCAGATTATCCTCGGCTTCAAAAATCAGTTATTTTTTATTAGGTTAATATAGCAGAATTCGCAGAAACATCACTTTTTTAGATTCAAGATTGCAGTTACTCCCCCTAGCGGCCATTTCAGAAACATGAAAATATTTTCCAGGTTTTTGTATTGGCCGTTTTAGTAATAACTTTTTTTCCGCAAGACTCTGCGATGTATAGTTTCCCAGATACCGTACCTCGCATTACTAGTTGGCCACCCTGTACAAAGAACAGCTTGTTAAGACGATAGTACTCAACGTGTATGACAAGTAATGAAACAGCTTATGTGTAACGTCACATCACATTTTTGACATTTGATTGACACCTTTTTGTGACAAACCCGACATCTTGGTTGCTTTTCTTGAGCCATTATAAAGTTTTCCATTCTATCGTACCTGGTGTTGACATTTTCTAAACTTGAAAACCGGTTACTGTTCACAGACTGCTTATTTTATGATTGCAGCAAAAACAACACAATCCTTCATCCAAATGTTAGATGGTCTAGTTTTCTACCCTCATTTCTGTGCATCTGCAAAGCATTATGTACACTCATATCAATGCAATGACATATGAGTATCATTTTTTCCCTCGATTTCCAACTCTGTACAGACTAATATTTTGATCAACGCGATCTACTCCTACCATATGGCCATTGTAAACCGAAAAAAGTGCTGGCTGATCTATTGATACTTTTTTCTTTTCCCATTGAGAGTAACGGAAACTTGCTTGGGTAGCAGTACATTTTCAGAATTTGATGCCATGTTTACAAGATTGTTGTTATTCCATGTTGCAATGACTACAATATCATCTCCGGTGATGTTGTGTTCAAAAAATCCTCTTTGTTTCTTCTTTGTGAACTTTTTGACCGGCAAGGGACACTTGGACATTCTAATTTCTTGAATTGTTTCGGTGCCTCTAATACCTCTTTCTGCAAGTTCGTATAATAATGGCACAGTTGTGAAGAAATTGTCAAAAAGGTGTGGTATAGAAAATGACCTAGTGACAGAAATACATCTGTATAGGCTAGAACAACTTATGGCCCTAGGCCTAGTTGACGATAGTTTCCAGTTTTGATACCTTGATATGGCTAAAATCATACAATGTAACCTCTGTCTGTAGCTACTGTCCAAAATTTGTAGCCACAGCGAATTGGTTTACCTTTTATAACTTGTTTGTATGAATGTTGCCCAAAATAGGGTATCGTACTCTCATCCACAGTATGGTATTCTGAATGGAGAGCATACTCTACAAATCTCTAATTCAGTGCATCTAATATTGGCCAAAGTTTTGCGTATTTGTCAGTTTTGTCTAAGTTATGGTTGTCGCAGCAATGAAAGTGAGACAAAATAAATTCAAACCTGTTCCGAGAAACTGCATTTGATACGAGATCGTTATGGGTATCACCGACCGTTTCCCAGTACATTCTTCTGCGCGACACATTATTATACCCACTTCGCAACAGTATACCCAAAAACTTTGTGATTTCACTGGTAGGTATCTCAGTAAGGTGGCTTTTTTGTGTTGAATATGAGTTAGAGTATTCAGTGATCGTACTGATTATTTGATTATCAAGAGCAAGCAAGGAAAACAGTTCGTAGGGTCTTCGATGCTGTACAGCTGTTTGAACTACTGGCCATATGTTGCTGCTTTTTTTTACATCGCCATCGTTCCAGTCGTATTTCCCTTTCGTAAACACTATCCTTCTTTTGATCCGAAAAAGAGAAATGTTATGTTATATTCAGGGTCACTGTCCGAATCAGAGTTATTTGGCTGTTCATTATTTATTGCAGAAAGCAGTGGATTGTCTTCAGAGTCACCGTCTGAAAAGGGACTTCCTAACTGAATGTTGTTTACCTCAGCAGTCGCCAAGAGTTGAGATGGAGGCAAATTATTCACAGAAAAGTAATTTTCATCGCCAGAGTCTTCATCTGTTACCTCTTCACATAAATTATTTATGGACATAATAGCAATCTCCAACGCACTAGCTCCCTCTGGTCCATGCTGTTCAATATCTTCAATATCTAGTAGCAACTGGTGTAAGATATAACCTCTAAAATAAAATAATTATGTTAAGGATGTAACACGTGTATATGTCTACTGTCCTTCTAGAAGGACAGCGGCAAGTAAACAATTATTACACAACGTGTGATGTAAATTCATGACCTTTACAAGCTAACGTATAAGTGATGTCTGTAGAACAGAGTTTCAGAAGTAATTTAAAAGTGATGCATTTTGTTACACTAAAATACTTACCCTGTTAGCTTGAAGTCCAGTGGATAGGATATTTTTATTTTTGTAAAAGTTTGAAGCCACACAACACCTGTTTCACTTGAACAATCTTAAGTCAAACTGACAACGTGGATCACAAATACGTCATCAAGGGTTTTAAAGTGGTGCCTGAAAAGAAACCGGCAATTAAGATACATTAAACGTGTCTGCGGTTGACTACCCTCCAGGGCTGGAATTAAAAATTACACCGAACGCATACCGGAGGTCCTTTGTAACTAACTTCAGGATCGATTCAACTTCTCGATGGCCCCACCTGAAGCTATGCGATGCTGGGCTCATTCAACTCATATATGTTACAATATACGTTTTTATTAGTATAGTCAATGAAAATGGTGCCAGAACAAAATGGTATATTACATTACGTGTGCAGAAAGTGACATTTTTCACACGAGTGTGAAAAATCACGTTCGCACTATTTTTCCTACGATCGCGATAATTTTACCAAATAAGATGCATTCTGACGTTTTTATTTGTGGCAGGTTCTATGTTTATTTGTATTTAGTTTATATAAATAGTGCTCTTCTATATTTACAATTAGTAATATCTCGGAACTTATAAAACTGCAAACAAATTGAATTATTTTTAATTGTTATAAAAATTAATTGTGAACTGATTATTGCTGCAATTTGTAAATTGCAATGGTGTGTGGGAAAGATTAGTTTCTATTTTTTTATGGACGTCACGAGAAACTGTATTGCTTGTAGTTGTGCTTGTAGTTGTTACGTGTGGATTTATATTTTGTAATATCGCTGATTGAGCAATGTCTTCAGATGTTCTACGCACAGCGCCTACAATTTTAGACGCAGTATTCATTTTGTTCTCGTCCGAATCATTGGTATACGCCTCTGGGACAGCATCAGATTTTCATCCTACGTGTCTCTTGAGAGTGTTCATATCTCCTCCTGCTTCTACTAGGATTGTAGCTGATGATCTTGGAAAACAATGACTTGTGCTTGATTCTGGATTATCAAGTTTTGCCACTAAGGCAGGTATTTTGTTTATACCTACTACTTGCTTGGTGCATTTTTTGTTTTGGTAGCTGAGAAGTACCGAAAATTAAAGCAGCCTATAAATTAACAAAATATAGCGTTATTCACCAGTAATTTAGACTTTTCTAATACGGCTGCCATTCTACTATGAACAATAACCAATTATCAAATTACTAAAATGCTAAGTGTAACATTATAATGACAGCGATATTTGTGTTGGCGATCCTTTCATACAAAGTTACAATCGCAAAAGACAAATACAATAACAAATACGACTTTCAAGCGTCTTAAAATATTATTTGCCGGCTCTGTAGCGTATCACGCGGAGAGGTAGCTTAGGCCGAAAATTTTACAATTAAATTAATTATTGTAAGAAGTAGCATTGTTAAAATAAAAGAATGATCGAAATAAATGTTATTGTTAAGAATGTCGAAAAATTCGCCGTTACTAATTGGTAACTAATGTTGAAACTGCATACTCTATTACCATAATGTGAATTAGGAATCATTAGTGTCCACTTGCTTTACTTATATCGATTAGTAAAATACGGAAGTAATACACATTACTTTAAACTCAGCTTAATGAATAAACTGATCATCAGAAGCTGTTGTTATGAAATGGTTAATTTACTGGGTGGTTAAAATAGTAGATTTCTTTGGTTTATACCCATCATGTTTACTTTTCAGAAATGCCTTTGTTATTAAATATTTAGAAATATATACGTTGTGATTTACATATAAAGTACAGCTTGGCAAGAATACGTCTGCGGGTGAAGTAATAAAATATATCCCGCCTAGTGTTGCGGGGAGGTCGACACAGAGATTGGAAGGAGGAAAAGGAAAAGACCATGTATTTCATTCTCTCCCCAAGGGGTAGGGTGGGCTACTCGAGCTTTCCGAGCTCCTTCAGCCACCATCATAGATTCTCAGCATACATACATGCATTACGTATGTATGCATGGTGGAATTAAGGATGGGTGTGGTCAGCATACGATCGGAAGGAACGGGGTTAGGATTCTAAGGGGGAAAATACTACCCCAGCATTCGCATAAGTAGTCGCACGTGGTGTGCATATACGCAGTTACCTTGTCGCTACATGTGTATGAGGAGAACCTCCTGAAAAAACCTCATACAAGGTAGACGTAGACGATAACGGGAATCGAACCCATTACCTCCCGAATGCTAAGCAGGCCGTGTTACCACTAGGGTACCAACTCGGTGATTGGAAGGAGAGTAGTCACTTGAATAAGAGACGTTCATTGTTCAACTTACTGAAGAAAATTATTTAAACATCTAAATAATATATATCTGTTTATGTACTTTGAGCTGTCGAAACACTGATTAATTTGTACCTGAGTATCTTAAATTAAGGCTAATTTGCAATGTAAATTTTGGCAAGTGAATTATCTATAATTCTAGATCTGTATGTTAATCAATACATTCTTATCTTTCATTTTAATATTTTCACATTTAGCTTTGGACTTGAAACGAATAAAAATACATATGTTGATCCTTGTAAATTTGTAATTATACAATTATAAACAAATGTTAAATAATTTAGTATCATCTCATAGGTCTTGTAAGTTACAATAATTTTATTTACGGGAAATAATTTTAAATTTTTATTTGATAGTAATATGAAAAATTTATTTTATATGATAAATGCTCTAAAATATGTACATATTACCAGTCACTCTCATTTAAATTGAGATAACTCGTATCATAGTAGATGTACTGGAAAGTGCATCTAGAATTATCAAATTAAAGCTTAAAGAAAGTTTTTTATTTACATTAAAAAGATTACTGTTGAATACATTTTATTTGAATTAATTAAATTATTTTAGTGATATAATAGAAATATCTTTATTTTATTAATTAATTAAGAAAAATTTAATTTTATTATAGTTTATTATTAATGTGAATGAAATTTTAAAAGTTTGTAAAAGAAGAATTAACTCTAGGTAATACTGTATGCACCTTGAATAGTGCGCGCGTAGTATCTGGCTTTTTCCCTCCGAATACATTCTTCTCTGTGTACGTAGGAGGCTGAAATTCTCATCCTCGGAGGTATCCTTGTCAAGCTGTAGTGCTTATACATGGAGTACAGTGACCACAACGTATTTGGTGGTACGTTGTTAGATAATTCATCCATGTATGCAAGAATCACATTATCTGAAAATGATCTTTTAATTTCTTTACTTCTGCTCCAATTAAGACGTTGTTCAAATCTGGCTCGTGGTTTTGTTGGTAGAATTTAGAAGTGCCTCGACGATTTCTGATGGAAGACATTTGCATTCACTGTCAGTGTCCATGACATTATTGTTTAGGTCTCTATGTTTGGGATAAGTATGTTAAATATAATACGTGAAACTCGGTTAAAACGAGATCTCTGGGACTGCTAATTTTTGCTCGTTATATCCGTTAAACGTTATATCCGAGAAGCTCTAAAAATTAAAAAGAATACTACATTTTTAAAAATATTGTTTATTACGCATAAAAATACATTATTGTGCATTAAAAAGCGGAATATCTCTTAGGGTATAGGGGGGGAATTCCGGCCTCTGGGGTAATTCCGGCCGTTCAGTATCTCATAGTTTATAAATATTTTTGTGTTTATGTCTATTGCTGCCACCTCTTAGAATCTCGTGGAAATACTGTACGAAACTGTAACGAGCCGGCACGTTTTTATAACGAAATATATGATTTGTGTTTAACTGCTATAATTATTTTGTGTTGTTAAAAGGTATGTATTATCTCATAGAACTGTCTAAAATATATTCTATATACGCAAGTAAGTGGCACATACATAGTTTGTTTCGGTATAAGTAAGAACATTTGAAAATATAACCTCAATTTATTGTAATTGCGTAAATGTGTATTAAGTGCATTAGGGGGTAATTCCGGACAAAGTGCTAGGGGGAAATTCCAGCCGGCCGGTATTTGCTCCAATCTCCATTCTCTTACTAGGAATTAAGTATGAATGGTTTGTTTATTTTTCAGATGCCTCGTAATTACATAGAAAGGGGAATAAGACGTCTTGGACGTCCGATTCTGCGTTAGATGCAATAAATGAAGGTGTTGCACTGAGGGAAGTGTCACGGCGCTTCAATATTCCGCGAAGTACATTACAAGATTATCGCAAGAACGGGCGAAGATTTGTAGTTCCTCTAGGTCGAAAGGTAGTGTTTTCTGCCCAAGAAGAAGAAGAGTTGGCTTCACACATTATTAAACTTTCTAAAGTTTTCTTTGGAATTACTCCCAATCAAATTAAACAGTGTGCATTTGCTTATGCCAGCAAAAATAATTTGAAACATCCCTTTACAATAAAGAATGAAGCAGCAGGAAGGGATTGGCTTGCAGGTTTTCTGCGCAGAAATCCTGGCATTTTATTAAGAAAACCGGAAGCTACTAGTATTAATCGCATTACCGCCTTTAATAGAACGGAAGTGTCATTATTTTACAAACCTCGGAAGTTTGATGGAAAGATTTCAGTTTCCACAAGCCAGAATATTTAATGCGGATGAAACTGGAATCACGACGGTCCAGAGACCAAATAAAATTTAAGCGGAGACAGGTCAAAAGAGAGTCGGATTTGTAACGAGTTGGGAAAGAGGAAAGACAGCAACTGCTATGTGCGCTTTTAGTGCTTCAGGTATCTATGTGCCTCCGATGTTTATTTACGCACGTAAAAGAATGGCACAGAATTTAAAAAAAAATGGTCCACCAGGAGCTATCTACGTGTGCTCTGACAACGGATGGATAAACGAAAATTTATTTCTGGACTGGTTAAACCATTTCCAGAATTTTGTCAAGTCTTCTCAAGAAGATCCGATATTACTAATTTTAGACAACCATGTAAGCCACTGCACCTTGAAAGCTTACAATTATTGCAAAGAAAATTTCATAAGCCTCTTAACAATACCACCCCATACTTCACACCGTACTCAGCCTTTGGATGTCTCTTTTTATGCTGCACTAAAAAGTGCTTACAATTCTGAGTGTGACAAATATATGAGAAGCTATCCTGGTGAAAAAATTACGCCAAATGAAATTGCGGAACTCTTTAACAAAGCATATGGGCGGATTGCTACGCCCGAAAAAGCCATAAACGGGTTCAAAGCAACAGGAATTTTCCCATTAAATCCTGATATATTCACAGACGATGACTTCATAGGTGCTGAAAATTTAAATGTTGTTAGGGAAAAAACTCCTGAACCCGGAACTGCCGTTGTTGAATCCAATGAAGAAGCCGTATCTTTCAGTGAGATCATTCCCATCCCTGGCACTTCAAAATCTGGTGATCACGGACTACAAAAAAATAATAAAAGGAAACAACACTCACAAATATTTACTTCAACTCCGATGAAAGACATCCTAGCGGAGAAAGAAATGAATAAAGGCAAGCGACTTCAAACGAAACAATTAAGTGTGGAAAAGTCAAAGAGAAATCTTTATCATAATCCTGGACCGTCCGACGCCAACAAAGAAAACTCACACAAAAGAATTAAAGTACGAAGGGAAAAAGCTAAGAAAGTGCAATACAAGGAACATCAAGATGATGATTTTGATGATTTTGAAGGTTCTGATAATGAAGTTACCGAAGATATTTGCATAATATGTGGTGAATTTGGTAAAAACAATGAAATGTGGATAAGGTGCGTAATGTGTGGTCGATGGACACACCAAGCTTGTTCTGTAGACGGAAAAGCAACATATGTGTGCGATTTTGCATTTGAGTCCTTTGTGTAGGTAATACCGGCCCTCGGTCATAATTACCCCCGCGTTGCGGGCAATTCCGGACAAATGAACTGTAACAAAAAATGTTGGTAATTTGTTATTGTATTTTTTTTTTAATTAAAATAAAGGTTTTTTTTGGTAGTTTAATAGTTGGTCTAAATTTTTACATAGTTATTGAATCCACAATGTAACATATAACACCATAATTACAGAAATGGCTTAAGGGGCCGGAATTCCCCCCCTCTACCCTAAGCATTAGGAGAGTTATTAAAAATTTCATTTATTTTTAGCTGACGTTTTGGTTTAAATTTAACCTCTTAAAACACTTATAGATTTAAATATTTGCTCACTACTACCGTTTTCTTCAAAAAAACCGCATCAATAATACCAATGCGTCGCCTGCTTTACCGAGTGTAACAGGCATGGGTTTATCACACTTATTACTGTCTACATCACCTTCATCACTTTCAGCTTCCCGTTCTGTAATTTCTTGTGTAATTTCTTCGTCAGTTTTTAAACCCGAAGTAATCACATCGGCATCAATATCTACGTAGTCATCTAAGGACGCGCAATTTTGAAAATTATTGATGTCTCTACTTTCTAACCAAGTAGATAAAGGAAGATCGTCTTCTTCTTCGAAACTTTCATTTACAGCACAAACAAAACCAGCTTTTTTGTAACAGTTCTGAATTGTTGTGGGGGGTCACATTATTCCACGCATCACTCATTAGGCGAATTGCATCTAACACGCTTATTTTAAGATCCTGTTTATTTTCCATTCGATCGATTAACTGTAACACTAATAGCGACGGTAGAAATTTTTAAAACTCCTGATAATCGCTTGGTCCATGGGTTGAAGGATAGACGTTGTGTTTGGTGGTAAAAAAATAAGGGTGATGTTGGTTAAATTTTGCAATTCAGGATGCGCTGGGTAATTATCAACCAATAATAAAATCTTTCGATTGTTACGTCGTAATTTAAAATCCCATTTTCTAATTTCCTCTTCAAAAATTGTAGATGTCATCCAAGCTTTCTTGTTAGAGGCGTAGTCAACTGGTAGGCACTTAACATTTTTAAAGCAGAGAGGATTTCGTGATTTTTCGATTACCAACAATTTTTTTTTGTCACTTCCCGTCATATTGGCGCAAATTAAAACAGTGAGACGATTTTTCAACATTTTTCTACCAATACATTTTTCATTTTTAAATTTTAAAGTGGTATCTGGCGTTAAATTGAAAAATAATCCGGCTTCGTCGGCGTTGTAGATGTTTTCATCTTCAAATTTTCGTCGCAATTCCGGCCAAACACTTTTTAACCACTCACGTGTAACGTTAGTGTTCACTGATTTCGCTTCGCCATTTATTTTTCCATATACAATGTTATTGCGGTTTTTAAAGCGATCAATCCACCCACTATTACACTTAAAGTCTGTATAGTTTAATTGTTCCGCGAACTTCTCAGCCTGCGCTTTTAAAATGCGCCCATTAATGGGTAAACCGGCACTTTTTTGGTTTTTAAACCACACAATTAGCGCTTTATCAATATCATCTCTAGTACACTTTTTAAATTTTTTCACGTCAGTTAAATTATTTTCGAATGCTGCAAGTGTAGTTTTTCTGTTTTTCCACAACATTGACACGGTAGATGATGGTAAACCATATTTTTTGCACGTCGCGGAATTTTTTGCACCATTTTCTAGTTCCCGAATTATCTCAAATTTCTCGCGAATTGAAAGTGTTTTGCGTTTTATTGAAGCCGTTTTTCAACCTCACGTCTTGCTACAAAAGTAACAACTGACCAGAAACTAAATACCTTGCATTTATTTGTAAAACAGGAACAATGTGTACAATTGGTAAACCGGAAGGCATAAGCGAATTCTAAGCAGTGGGTAATCTATTTTAAGTCTTTTAAAATGTGTCCGTCTTTTCTGTAATACGTAATTACGGAAATCCCAAAAATTCTTAACAAATATTTACTTGAAACGGCTTTTAGTATGTATATAAAAACTACTGCAAAATTTGAAATTTGCTCATCTTCACCGTGATACGTGAACGTAATAAGAGAGAAAAATTAGTACGCAAACTAATACAATTTCAATCATTTTACCTACGAAACGCTCGTTATATCCAGAATCTCGTTTTATCCGTGCTCGTCTTAAGTGAGTTTGACTGTATTTACTAAAATTTAGCTAAAATTAGTGTTGACGTATTACGAGGTTTTTCAAAGCCTACTTATTTTTTAAGCAACAGGAAAACCCGCCGAACGTTTATTGGGTTGTCTAACCTGTAGAATGATCGTATATGAAAGTGTCTACCGACAAGAAAGTAATAAATTATCCCTTTTAAGGATTTATTGCCCTGCATAGTTAAATCATTGAAAATGGATAATTTTTGTTTTAATAATATAATACAAAAAATATCGATGTGTTATGTGACATAATGTGTGAAAGAAAATCCAAAAAAAGCGGTTTATGTGAACTATTGCAAGGTATTCGATTTATTTTTAATAATCTGTTTCAATGTTTCAATTAAAAAACATTTTCTGTATTACGTAACCTAGAAGACCAGAATTAGCCACTTTATTGTTATTAATTTATTTTATTATTGTAAGCCCCTTTTTGGGCTACGTCTAATTTTTATTTATATACCGCAGTTCTAACTTGAGTCGTAGTGGGTGTGAGTCCTTTAAACAAAGCTGATCATTTGGTACCGGATTTTCCACGCAGACCAATAAACGCTAAAAGGGTTTGATACATGCATTTTCCTAAAACTAACTTATATTAAAATATTTACATGTAATTAAATACTAAAACTCCAGATACGCAAAAATAAGACGTCCTCCAATAGTTAGCCCCGGGCCTTGATTGGTGTCTGCCCTAGTACAGCCGGCGGCTAATTGGCGTGGGACCTGGAACTACCGATACTCCGGTGCTCACTTTAGGGTTGCTGCGAAAGTAACATTACCAGCATATTTGCAGAAGAGTTAACCCTCCTATTGTGCTCGGATTAATATGAACCAATCGCGTTCCTCTAATGTGCATAATTCGTTAATTTATTTACATATTTCGTTGCCACTGCATGTCTTTTATTTCATTACTTTAGTAACGGGTGTACCTAGATTGATATTAGAAAATTATAATTAGTTTTTTTTAATGCATTTGTTACACTCACTATGTTTGGGTCTATATGACCCGGTCATTTGTGTAGTTTGAAATTAGAAGAACGAGAAGCAGATTATTATCATAGTGTTATTTTCATAAATATAAATAATTTACATAATATTGCCACATTATTGCGCATATTGCTTACGTTATTTGGGTACCGGTAAACAAGTTTATTCCTGTTGAGACTTGTCCGTGGCTCCGCGTATAAATGCAGCCAATGAGCATCTGTGTGTTAGTTTCGTAGTAAATATCAAACTTGAGCTATACTCTAATAAGAAATACCTAACAATTGAAATTTATTGTTGAAAACGTGTAGTGAGAGAGTGCTTACGGATAACTTCAAAAGATGGCAATATAGTATGGAATGAAAAGACACATCAATCGGGAAGGTTATCAGCAGCAAATATTATTTCGTTGATTCCTGGGCCAACAAGGTATGCTACGTCGCGAATAATTGATATAAAATCCGCGTACTTCTTATATTTTACACCCAAAATTGGAAACTTAATTTTGAAATTATCAAAGGCAAAAGGCTTTGTGGCGAGACGTTTCAAGAACTAACATTAGTTGAATTAGAAGCATATTTTGGCCTACTGTTTCTAGCTGGAGTGTATAAATCGCATGGAGAGGCAACAGACAGTCTGTGGGATGGAAATGTTGGTCGTCCAATATTCAGAGCAACGATGTCCCTACAAAGATTGCATGTAATTGCACGAATAATTCGCTTTGACGATAAAAAAAACTCGACCACAACGACGCCAAACTGATAAATTAGCTTCTATACGGGACTTGTGGGATGAATGTGTTGCAATTCTACCTAAGCTCTATAATTTTCACGAAAATATAACAGTAGATAAGCAACTGGTACCTTTTAGAGGCCGTTGTCCTTTTAGACAGTACATCGCGAATAACCCTGCTAAATACGGAGTCAAGATTACGACTTTACGCGATTCTGCACCTGCTTATGCATATAACATGCAAGTTCAACTCGGAAATAAAGAAAGTGAACCTCCAGAGAGAGGTCAAGGTAACAGAGTGCTAGATCTTACTTATGGTCTAAAAGGTTACAACGTAACGTGTGATATTTTTTTACCTAGTACGATCTGGGGCAGATGCTATTGAAAAGAAAAATAACCATGCTTGGCACTATTCGTAAAAATAAGCCTGAATTGCCAGCCACATTGGTCTGCAACAGGAAATAAGTTCTTTCTTCAAAATTTTACTTTACCAAGGACACATAAATAGTTTCTTATATTCCGAAACGGAATAAAAATGTTAGGTGCATGAGCACCATGCACCACAATAACGGAGTGTCTAACCAAGATCATAAAAAGCCGTTTATGATTTAGATTACAACAAAACTAAAGGTGCTGTAGATACGTCAGACAAATTAATAATAAATTAATAACATACACACGCAGACGGCAAACTAAAAGATGGCCAATGACCATCTTTTACTATATCATGGACGTTTCAGCTTACAACGCTTATGTTCTGTGGTGCGAAGTAACTTCAACCTGGAATGCTGGAAAACCTACAACACGGCTACTATTTCTTGAAGAACTGGATAATTCATTGATCACTCTATTATTGCAAGAAGAAAACGTCTCCCTGGAAGTATTTCGTCAACTGTAATGGTTATAAAGTCACGTTCTTCAACCAGTAATGCGGAAGTAAGAGAACAATCAACCACAACCAAAGATGTAATTTTTGTCCCTCTTCAAATGATAATGAACCTAATACGGTATGTTGTAATTGCTCAAAATAACAAACAGTAGCCGTCCTAATTAGCGTTTAACACGAATTACGGGCAATTAGAATATTTTCTAGTTATGTTTCGTAACTAGTTGGGATTTTAATTCAAGGAGTTTGGTGTTCTATTTGGCCTTTTATCTTTATTAAGACACAATTAGTAATAGAAATATTGGTGGAGATGGTGGATACTGTGTTTATAGTTATTTACACACGAAAAATTTAATAATAGATATTCTCGTACTGAATATTTATGTGTGGGAGCGAGTAACTCGTACACGGCTTATATACGCCGTACGTGACTGGTTTAGGTAGCGATGGTAGAGGGGGACCTGGTGGGTCACTAACTCGGGGGCGGTATAAGGTATTTAAACCTTCGGCAACGTCCGAAGTTGAGTGAACGAGTGAAGCATCGTACTAATAATGAGACGGTCGGTGGAAAAACAGGAAAAGGCCACGTTTTATTCCCTCTCCAAGGGAGAGGGCGGGCTGATTGAGCTTTCCAAGCTCCTTCAGTCACAATCATGGATTCCCAGCATACATACGTACATTACGTATATATATATATATATATATATATATATATATATATATATATATATATACATGGTGGCATTAATAATAATAATACACAGTGACCATGCCGCTACATGTGTATGAGGAAAACCCCCTGAAAACACCTCATACAAGGTAGACGGTAGCTGGAATCGAAACTATTACCTATGTAATGCTAATCAGGTCGTGTCACCACTACTCTACTATCTCGGAGAGACGGTCGGTGTCGCGTCTCGCGGTTTTATTGCAATCCGTGGAAGGTGGGGGCGGCTTCTGGTGGTGACGCTAATTCAAAGATTGGTTGTTGGGCAAGTCGTGCGACTAGTGAAGATTGGCGTAGCAAAATTCTTAATATTCTTAATAATCGAAACAACCTCGGAGGGAACAAAATTCATTATTAGGGATTTCGGCAATTGAATTAAAATTGTTTAATTGACGAATAGTTAAAAAAATGTTGGTAAAGGATTTCGATTCTTTGCATTATTATAAATATTATTACGAGCCATAAATACCTCAAATCAGAATTGTCAACAAGCATGCCCTCATAGCTCAATTGGTAGAGTCCCGATTTATATTCGGAAAACGGTACGCTAACGCCGCCGTGGTTCAACTTAACATAAAACTAAGTACATATGTAATTATACGGCATGTTGTTAGCTATTTAATTCACGTTTCACATGTATTAAATTTTTTTAGTAATAAGGCGTCAAAATTTGACTTTTTAAATGCTATTTTTTTTACTTTCTTGCTAAACAAGGAAAGTATTGAGGTCGAAAAAAATTTTCTTTAATTTTTCAAAATGACTGTGTGTGTGCGTGCGTGCGTGGGTGTGTGTCTGTGCGTGTGTCTGTAGTCATTCGCCAACCGAAACTATACACACGATTTTGATGAAATTTGGAATGAAGGCCTACGAGACAATTATGTCGACAAAACAAGCTTTGAAACGCAATAGGTATGCAGGGAAAATAAGGATGTTATTTTCAAATTTTAACATAGAAGATTGAAATTCCGGTCATCAATAACTCGCATGAAATGCAATTTTTTAAAACTTTCAAAATTGAATATGGCCGCAGTTACAGTCACATATACATTTTCTTGTAGAAATATGTATTTTCGATACCACCATTTAAGATATAAAAGGATTGGAAATAGATATCCGTAGATAAATAAAGGTTCTTTAAAGAGATTTCTTTACATAATAAATTATGGTATAAATTACATTTAAGGGGTCGAACGTACGAAATTATTCCAAATTGATTTATTCAAAACTCTCTCGAAGCAGTTCTTGTGTTTCTATATTTTCTAGGCAACCAGCACTCTTATAAATGCAACTAACCTGCTTTTTCTAAAGTTACTGGTATAGGAGATGTGAATTTCCAAATATTTAATATTGATATTATTATAACTTTCTAACGATTTTGGTTACAAACTTGGGATTTTGGAAATAAACTTTGTTCACTTGCACTAATGAAATGATATTATCCTGATGAAAACACTACTTCCGGTTTTTCCGGAAATTAAAAATATTCCTCGTATTGCTGGTATAACATACACATACTCTTACTTTATTTGAAAGGGAGCGAAATTTGCTTTAAAATGATATGAAATAGTCCATAGTTATCTTGAAAGATATGCGAGATATCTATTTTTAACTTTCAACGTGTGTGTGTGTGTGTGTGTGTGTGTGTGTGTGTGTGTGTGTGTGTGTGTGTGTGTGTGTGTGTGTATATATATATATATATATATATATATATATATATATATATATATATATATATATATATATAGAAATTGGTTTAGTGAAGTTCAATTTAATAATCATTAATTGTATTGTATTTAAAATTAACTTTTAAAGTGCATACAGTAAAAGATTAACTCGAGTGGGACTTGAACCCACGACTTCCACTTTGCTAGAGTGGGGCTCTTCCATCTGAGCTATCGAGGAGGCAAGTCACAATCGATTCAAACTTGAACTGTATGTACTTCCCTAGTTACGATATATTATAATTATTATACACAGAATGAAGGATCACAGTCAACTTTTTGTGAATGTCATGTGAGCCCGCAGATTATCTACTATTAGATGTTTGGTATAATTTGATTTGTCTGGTGTTTGTATTTGTAACATCTAATTTATTCTTTATATCTAATATCAAAGTTCTTAAGTGTTTGTCCAATATAAACTAAATTACAGGGTGTGCAGATCAATTAATAAATACCTAACTTCATTTAATAAATCAGGTCTGTGTTAACTGTGTAACTGTTTTTGATACATAACTTGTACTCTTGATTTCTAACTAAAGTGTCGATTATGTTTGAAATGAAACTGTTTGTTTTACAATAAATAGTTTTTTATTGAAATTTATTTGGCTTGGTCTATACACTAATGATCTACATACAACTAACTTGTGCGTTTTATGGTGACATGAATCGTTTGGAGTTGTGATGCCTGTGTGTGTAGGTTTTAGGAATATGGAGAACTCAAACTTGTTCTGTTTATTAATTATTATGTTTAAACCTGGAAAATTAGGGGCTCTATTCTAGGCATCTAATCATATCCTAGAAAATAAACTAAAACACACAATAACTAACAATTTGAAGTACAAATCAAAACATTTTAATACGAATTCTTTAGAACTAATTAATAAACTACTAATCATAACATCACCACGACATAATAAACTTGTAAGTTTTAATGTTGCTAGTATATTTTATAAAATACGTCCTCAAGAATGTATGCGTTTATTAAATGATTCTTTATTTAATAATAATGTTGAATTAGTTACAAAAATGGACTTAATTCAATTATTTAATCCGTGTTAATCAAAATCCACATTCAATAATAAGATTTATTTGCAAAAAGAATGGGCAGTTCAATTTCTTCAATTTTAGCTGTGATTTTTATGGATAATTTAGAAAATAAATTTTTGAATTAAATGTTTCTAATAAGATTGTATTTCGGTTTCGGTATGTTGATGATATTTTAGCTTGTTTAGATATTTCATCAGATTTTGTTAATAAGCTCTTAATCAATATTAACAATTTACATCCTAATATAATAGAGAAATAGCAAGCTTGAGGCATTAATTTTCTAGATTCAAAAAATCTTGCATATACAGACATTAAAATTCCCAACGATTCATGTCACCATAAAACACTGAAGTTAGTAATCATACATTTTGAAAAAATATCAGAAAACGTAGTTAACAGATTACAAAAGAAAAAGAAGTACAAAGCAGATTTCAAAATTAATAACAATGTTCAACGTCTATTTAATGCTAACTAACGACATTTTGATGTGATTTTTAAATTGAATCACACATCCTGTAATTCTGTTTACATTAGACAAACACTTAGGAACTTTGATATTGGGTACAAAGAGTACAGTAGATGTTACAGATATAAACACAGACAAATCAAAATATGCCAAAAATTTTATAGTATATAATCAATCACCTTATGACTTCAGAAAACAGCTTTAAACTTTTAATTTTTCCAATAAAAACGAAGTAGATGTTTTGGAAGTATTCGAAATTTATAAGCGTAAACAGAAAGTATTTTTAACGAACGAACAGGTTGACTTTATAGACTCGCCTTTAACAGATACTTTAAATATAGAATTATAATTTACATCAGGTTTGTTGTTTTACCTTAATTATTTGTTACCATAACTGCTTGTTATTATTTTACTTATATATTTTCTCATGATACATGTTGTACTAAAACGCGTTTATAAATAAATATTTATATGAAAGATTGTGGAATTATATTTGAAACATTAGTGCTATTAATATTACAAAGTTAAACATTTTTGATAAATATTAATTATCTCCAAAACTCTAAATGTTCCTGTAGAAAACCCTAATGGGATATGGTGAAGAATATTTCGTAGAATGCAAAAATGTAATAAGAAATACATTTCATTTAAAATAATAGAGTAAATGAAAGCCGAAAATGATTCCGAATCTCCGAGAACTCCATTGGCATATATTTCGGGTACGTATCTTTAGCCGCTTCTCATAAATGTGTAATGCGTGTTTACCATGACACACTGTATATGAAAGATCTCAACATTTGATTATCTTTTATTACAGGTTATTATTTGTGTACTTGCAGTAAAAAGCCAAATTTATTTTTTTACGTTTAATATTTAATTTAATATGTCAATAACCTTGAACCATAACTGCAATATAATTTGTGGTTCACATTAATTTCAGATCAAAGAGTTTTTTGAATCAAACAAGAACGTTCTAGAGCCTATCCCGAAAATAAACTAATGATTAATATTATTCTTTGTTACTCATGAGAGAAAATAGAAATAAATTAGGCCTGTCAGACATCGAGTAGGAAACCAATAGTGTGAGTGTACTCTTTCTCAATAGACAAAATTTGAAGAAACTCAATTAGCTGTAGTATGTTGTCCTCCTACTCGAGGAAATGTTCACTTTATGTAAAAATATTGGAACTTGTCCAAATTGTATTAAGCTTACAAATCATAATTATTAAATACGACATTTTTAGTAAATTACTCCATTAGACAAGATCTCAATTAATTGTGTAAAATCCTTCCACATGAATTAATTTAGAATGGTTTGTTCCTAAACGATTGTTAGCCAAAAGAAGTATTCTAAAATAAACAAAATATTTGGCGCACTCAACAATTTTCAGGGTTAACATATTTTTGTACATTAAACAAATAAGTGCCTTTGTATGTGGCATAACTTTTAAAAAAATTATTAGGAAGCATTAGACACAGATAAATGAAAATATAATGAGCAAAAGGCCAAAAACTTAATAAATGTGTCAACCGGCCAATAATCATTTTTAATTTTTTTTAACTAGTCCAAATTTTTATTAATAAACGCATTTCAACAGGTGAACTTGGCGGATGAATTCGATATATTACAAATTGTGGGCGAAGGATGGTTTGGAAAAATTTTGCTCGTCGAACATAAGGCAACTGATACAGAAATGGTTCTTAAAGCCCTTCCAAAACCTTACACCTCTCTACGAGACTTTTACAGAGAATTCCATTACGGACTTCATTTAAGTGCACATAAAAATGTAATATCAACATATGATGTAGCGTTTGAAACTCCTGGCTTCTACGTTTTTTCACAGGAATACGCTCCTTTAGGTAAGCATCCGGCTTTTAGATTAATAAAAAGTAATAAATGTGTTTAGGTGATCTGACATCCAACGTTTCTGAAACAGGAATTGGAGAGCTACATTCGAAACGAGTGGCTAAACAATTAGCAGCAGCGCTTGAACACCTTCACTCAAGAGATTTAGTGCATCGCGATGTGAAATTAGACAATATTTTAGTGTTTAAATCAGACTTTTCACGTATAAAATTATGTGATTTTGGCGAAACTCGTAGAACGGGTTGTGTAGTATTACGAAGAAACGAATGGTTACCTTACGCACCACCAGAAGTCTTAGAAGTTCCTAATGATAAAAATTATAAGTAAGGGTAAATAACGCATCCATTAGGAAAGTAGGAAATTATTTATTTTAATTTTAGGGCTGATACGTCACATGATGTATGGCAGTTTGGAATTGTAATTTTTGTCTGTCTAACTGGTTGTTTACCGTGGCAAAAGGCAGCTGCTGATGATCCAAGATATGTGCGATACTTATCATGGCATTACAGTACAATGCCTATAAAAAGACAACCAAAATTATTTAAACTGATTTCATCCAAAGCGCAAAGATTGTTTAAGAAATTTTTAGAACCCCGTCCTGATAAAAGACCAGCTGGACTTGCGGAAGTGTATCGATTTATGGAAGACAGGTGGATGTCAAAAGGGGGAACTGATAAAAATAATGCATCATCCGCAGAAGATGACGGTTTATGTCCGTCTATGTATAGTTTTCATAGTAGTCCGGAAGAAAAGAATAAATTGTTGTTTACCCTAACTCAGTATGGGATTGAAACCACAGTTGATAGAAGTGCAAAAAAAGATCGGATAAGACAATGGATACAATCTAGCGTAATAGAGGAGGAATCTGAGGAACCACAAGAAAATATCGGAAATGACGAAGTGATTAGAATTAGGGATAGTCAAACGGGTCCAGTTGGCGAGGGTGCTAGTGTAAGAACGGCGGTATTTGAAAATAAAACCAAGAGGCGTGAAAAGAGATTATCTGTAGTTAATAAGAAAGACGCGGGTTACACTCCACCAGTCGATCCAAGAATTCCTCTAGATCAACAACGCATTCAAAAACAAAACCTGGCAAATGGCATTATACCTATTTTAAAAACAGATAAACCCATAATAAATGGAACGTCAATAGTGAAAGAAAACGAAATGAATGGTAAAGAAAAGAACGTGCACTTTGATGTAGTAACTTTTCAAAATTTAAATTTAGTTAATACTGGAGAGGCTCGAAATATTATAAATTATGGTGTTAACGTGCAAATTCCACAATCTTCTTCTATGTACAAGATTGACGAAGATGCAACGCCAAAACCACCAGCACGAAAAGGATCAAGTAAAAACTTGGAACATTCAAAACGTGTGAATGGTTATAGAAATGAAGTAAAATCCCCCATTCTTCACCGAAAGAGGAACGTTTAAATTGTTCAGATTTCATGATGATAAAAAAAAGAGAGATATGACTGAATATAGGAAAAAAATTGCCATGTTCATTAATTGCAATGCTCTAGTAATTTTTACGAGTCAGAGCAGTTACGTCACTAATATTAATACTGTCAGAGGAATCCGATGTTGTCAGATTGTGAAAAAAAAACAGTTTGACAACTGTCAAATCTCAGCTGCTGAGGTTATGTTTATTTTATCACAATAATAAAATTTAAGTTTTAATGTCAGGTTATGTTTATTTTATTACAATAATAAAATTTAAGTTTTAATGTCAGAAATAAATCAATTATATCTGCATCCTCTCGTACACAATAAGGCGGGTTCAAAAGATGGTAATGAAACAAGGTTAGTTATAATGCAACTACTCTGACTCGTGAAAGTTGGTATATATACCTATGTACAAATTCCCATAATGATGAATTTCAATTTGTCATAAGTTTTGCTTTAGTTTACTTATACAAATCCATATAACGGAACTATGTTTTCTGTGATACACGTTCAAAAGCATTTCCCTCAGTCCTTTGTATGGGACGACCACATTTCGAAAGAATTGTAGGTAAATTATATGAAGCAGTTGCAATAAATAAAAACTGATATAGATGTCATTGGTGGATTTGAAAGGGTACCCACCTTTTGTGACATCAATTGTTTTCTATTTTTTTTCATTTGTTTGCTGTTCTTCAATTTGTCAATTTTTGCCTGTTTCTAAACATTGTTATAACTTGCTTATTTGACGAGATAGAGGAACAATACTGAAGATATTATTTATGTAGGTGTTAGCGTAGATAACAATGGTATAATAGTCCAAAATCAAATATAGTATACGGTATATGACTTATGTCATAAACTTATGTTCTATTTAAATCGGAACCGTCTGTTATTTTTTCCTCATTGAAAAGCCTTTTTCATGTGCTTTTAAAAAATGTAAACAGGATAATATTATTTTCAGTAATTAAAAAGCTACAAAATAAATATTGCTGTAATTGATACATTACGAGTGCCTTGAAAATATGCTGTGTTGCCATATTTAAGCAAAGGGTTTTTTTTCTTTAAAACTCTTTGAAAATCCTTTCTAGTATTTAGTTTAAATATCATCTAACTTTAAACAAAATAAATCAAAAGAAAGTACCAAAATATCATTTTTGCATAATTGTAAACTTTTACTAATTAAATTATTATATTATTTTATATTTAGAATTTACATCAGTTCTACATACATAAAGACAAAATTTACAGCGATTGGCGCAGTTGGTTAGCGCGGTACTCTAGCAAAGTACAGGTCGTAGGTTCAAATCCTACTCGAAGTAAACTTTTTAGTTATGTATTTAATAAAATTAATAATAATTTTTACTAATTAAGTTTCTTAAAATAAAAGATTCAAAATATTAGTTTGATTTATCCACTATTTATGATTTGGACAGTAAAATATGAATTTTGGCAAACATCAATAAAAAAACCAGATTCAAAAAGTAACAATTTTCAGATGCATTTGTGTATCAAATGTATAAATTAAGTAGGTACACACAACCTTCCTCATGAATTTTTTGAACTTATAGAACAGACTTGGTCGGTCAGCAGAATCATAATTAACTGTGTCCATAATTGTTGACTAAATGAATAGTACTCAAGTTAAGCAATCAGATGTATGAATACCATAGGAAGATTGTGTGTATTTAATTTATACATTTAATTGCTGCACCCAATTTTGAGTATTCATCCAGTGAACAATTATGGACACATTTAATTACATTCATATATACCAATTTGCTTTTGGAAACCTAACACAGGTAGGTTGAATAAGTATACAACAATTCAGAAAACAACTTTACAAAACAATAAAGCGCGTTTTTTGGGCAATGCAAACATTCATTCTCTATGTAATTAAAAATCATTATTAATTTCATTAAATACATAAATAAAAAGTTTACCTCGAGTAGGATTTGAACCTAGGACCTGTACTTTGCTAGAGTACCGCGCTAACTAACTGTGCCTTCTAGATTCAAGCCCAATCAATGAAAATTTTGTGTTTATGTATGTAGAACTTATTCGTTCATAACAAAACTTATAATAATCATTTTACCGAAAAACATTACAAAAACAATAGATACCATAAATTAATTTCTTTAATTTATTTTAATCGTTCAATAGATTTTCAGAAACCAAAAATTTTCGCAAGAGAAAGTTAAGCAAATAACACCAGACCAAGTAGCAAACAGCAACTATATTGTTTCTAAATTAAAGTAATAATATAATGTTAGTAAGTTTAGGTAATTTAAAAATGCCATAGATCTTTTTTATTTCTTTTCATTAGTTAATTATTGAAGAACTTTTATAAGGTACTATACAGTTGTCTGTTCATCGTCAATTGATGATGTATCTATTCTGTAACTTCGCAGTTCTTAAAATAATACTATCGTGTTTATCTCTTTGAAAAGCACAACAATTGGACCTGTCACTATATATCATATTTTCAATTGCTTTAAATCAAGATAATTCATCAGCAAAAGGTTGCTAACAAAGCAGGATTTTGAAAAAATTTTAAATGGAATACAAATTTGTATTTTTTATAAGAATGCTTTGTTAGATATGACAATACAGCATAGAGTCAATGCCTTATTAAAATGTATCAGTTATGGCAGTATTTATTCTGTAACCTTTTAGTTCTTCAAAATAACATTGACATTTTTGAAAAGCACTTTTTAATGGGAGAAAAATAACATATGGTTTCCTTTCAAGACAACATCAGTTTATGCCATTATGTTTCATTTTACTACAGCATTGTAATCTAAGATAAAAATTGCATGAATCATGCCAGTATTATTTCTCTATCCCGTAAAGTAAGCGAGTTATGTTAATTTTCAGAAATAGGCATAAAATTGACAATTGAAGAATAGTGAACAAATGAACGGAGATAGAAAACAATCGATAAGGCACATTATCCAATCCGACCCATGGGATCTATATCAGTTTTTGTGTATCTCTAATCCTTTATATACTTTACCTACAATTGACTTATAATCTGATCACCCTGTACATAAAGTTGTTAACCGTCTTATATAATTCTTAGTATTTAACAATACACTCACTATTTGACTGTTCTTTGATATATACTATTATGAACAAAGCTTTCCTACTTTTTTCTTTTAAGAAACATTTGATAATTAAGGTTAGTTAATTAAAGAATGTAGTATTTTTGACATTAAAATATTTAAAGACACTACTGTTGTGTTTTAAATAAACTATTGAAACGCAAATTATGTTTGGGGATTCGGGACAAGCCGCAAACGTACTTGAACCATCAACGAGAAGGAGTTTCATAATTTTTAATGGTACGCCGGTGTATTTTGATTGTTACTACAATAATATTTTCACAAGAACATAACATTTTGGTGGTCGAAGACTTTCAGGATTGGATCATTTTCATTAGAAACCTTCAATTGAAATGCTTATCTTTCGATTATATAATCTTATATTTTTATTTTTTCCCAATTTAAACGTTTCAATAGCTATTACAGTACTGATAATATTTTTTTTAAATAATTAAGATGACAAGTTAATGTATGACAGCTGAACACGCAACTTTTCTTAATTTTTAAAGTGTCTAATAGAACGGTAGGTCTCATAGGTTCCCATAAAGGATTGAAATATGAAAATGAAAATTTTTACGGTCATCGCTCATAATTAAAATACTTATGTTTTGGGTATGTAATCGTGTATTTTTATTATTTTCTTTTAAATCTAAACGTTTTGATAACAGTTGTTATCGTGTTCAGTAAATGATGATAGTTTTTTAAAATATCTGTTGTGGAGCAACACGATCTTTCAACCTTGAAAGCGGAAATTACAAGAAATGAAATAATTTGAATAATATCATTCTTTTAAGGATAACCATACAACCTTTTTTTTTTCCTTCCAACCTACATATACATACGTATGTATAAAAAGGTTATGCAGTCAACTATTTTTCCACGTGTGTGTGGGTGTGGGTATCAGGGTGTCTGGGTGTGTGGCTGCGTGAGTGTGTGAGGTTGTGTGGGTGTGGTGGGTGTCAGTGTGGGTTTGGACGTGGGAAAGGGTGAGGGTGTTTGTGTGTGGGTGGTATGTGGGTGTGTGTGGATGTGTATGTAGGTATGGGATTGTGTGCATGTGTGAGTGTGTGTGGGGGAGTCTGTGGATGTGTGTGTGTGGATGTGTGTGTGTGTGTGTGTGTGTGTGTGCGTGTGCGTGTGTGCGTGCGTACGTGCATGTGTGCGTGCGTGCGCGCGTGCGTCCGTGAGTACGTGCGTGCGTACGGTCGGGCGTGCGTGCGAGCGTGCGTGCATAAGTGCGTAAGTGCGTGCGTGTGTGCGTGTGTGCGTGTGTGTGTGTGCGTGTGTGCATGTGTGGGTGTGTGCGTGTGTGCGTGTGAGTGTGAGTGTGCGCGTTACCGCAAGTGCGCGTGTGCGCGTGTGCATGTGCGTGTGCGCGTGTGCGTGTGTGACCTATGGTAACACATCTTACTTAGCATTTGGGAGGTAATGGCTCCGATCCCCGTTACTATCTCATTTGAATGAGGTTTTTTAGGGGATTTTCTTCATGCACATGTAGCGGGATGATCACTTCGTATACGCACAGCATCCGCGACTTAAGTAAATCGAGAATATATCATAAATACCGTTTTATTTATCTATTACAAAAATTATATACCGTCGTTGTACAATTATTACGCTCCTATCGTAAGCTAACCATCAATATACCTAAAACTACATACGAAACTAATCTGACTTGCTTCATAATATGAGTAACTACTGTTTTATTATATTCCATCGAAAATAAAAATTTTTCAACTGAAATATATTGAGTTTAAATTAAATTCACATATTTTATATTAAGAATTTGTTATTTTGTTACTATATTGCTCACACATTAACAACAAACCAACAGCAAATAGACAAATTTAGGGCAAGTACGAAGATTAAAATTTTCGATTTTCTCTTATCTCTGATCTAATTGCTTATCGTCGATAGGATATCAACCTGAACAAAACACAAAAGCTCATTCACAAGTTTATCAACTATTTTCAATCATACTCTTACTTTAGTACTTCACCTAACACTGGTTGCTACATTGGTCTTTATACAACTTTAGTTCTAATCAACGGACCCCGTAAGAGTGATCCACGTTACACAAATGTCGGTGTAACGGTTGCTGGTTTGACTATTCCCCCTTCAGTAGTCCAAGTTGTCGCCCGTTTCAACTGTACCTCATACCAGCGTTTTTTTCCGAATTTTTTATTGCAGAAGTTCGTTATATGAGTCTTGTCATATAATTAATAACTTAATGTAATGTTAATCATGAACTTTCTAAGAAGTAACGAAACATGCATACTTGCATATTTAATTTGTTCACGATCTTGTAAAGAGGTTAACGTACAGTGAAATAATCGAGTCCTTTAAAACCCAAAGAAATTACTCAAGACTAAAAACGATGGCGCTGTTTGAAAAGTCATCATAGTGGAATGCTGTGGCCAATTAACACCATCCAATTGTGTGAAGAGCATAATCACATTTCTGATGGGGAAAACACTCAGTTAAAGAAGGATTTTAGTGGAATGGAAGATCGCGTGAGAGATGAACATGTCATAATAACCAATGTGTATCGTATTGCAAGTGCGTCAGTTTCAACAAACCCGACAGTAGAAAGGAAGCACCATCCCCTCCACTTTTTTACATCAGAAACCCCGCCCCCTGGAACACCTTCACCTCCACTCTTTTACACGCCCACATGGGAGGCGTATATTTGAAGGGTGGGGTCGGCTTCTTTACGGGGACCATTTTCAACCCATGGGCTGAGTTGAGTCCCTAATTTGGTTGTATTAAGAGCCTTTTTGACTGTATACCCCTTGGAGGTTAGGCGATTGCGCACACATGCAGTGTTTTATTGGAAGGTGTAAGGTTAGGCCACGCCCCACTTTTAGCTGATTGGTCGTACGTGCACCCGCCTCCCTGGCTTCTGATTGGTCCTTAGCCCCACTACTCAGCCGCTGTGCTCTGATTGGAGGACTAAGTATCTGCATTCTGATTGGTTAAGGCGGGAAATTTGAAAATGTGTTTTAGTAATAAAGAGGTTCTTGTAAGATAGGTGTAGAAACTATCATGTAGACCTTTGACCCTATCGTGATCCCAGATGCAATTGTCACAACATAATCTTATAAGACAAATGTAGATTTCTGCCATAAAATTTTGTTGTTTTCTAGTAAGCCCTAATGCTAACATGTAAGTCAGCACTTGTGTTAGGGTCTAACTAAGTTGACCATGCAACAACAAAAAATTTGCAAACACGAAAAACGAAAACGAAAATGGTAAACACGCAAAAACCAAAACACGTAAAACGAAGAAACGAAAACACGCAAAACGAAAACACGCTAACACGCAAAACGAAAACACCAATCACAAGCACAGACACTGGCGCAAACACAAATGCACACAAAACGAAAGCACGCTAATACGAAAATCTGCAAACACACAAAACGAAAAAACTCAAACACACAAAACAAAAACATACAAACCAGCAAACGCGGAAACACATAAACGTGAAAACACGAAAACGAATCAAGGTCAGGAGCTGGAACTCGTCTTCAAGGAGCTAGGGTTTATAAATAAAATGATTCTTTCTCATTATCTGTTTTATTATTCATTCATTTATACTTAACACATTGATAGAAAAATAGTTAGAGACAGATGCTACTGTCTCTAACTATTTTTCTATCATTATACACAAAAAGAGAGTTTTTACTATTGCTAAGCATCATATCTTTCATCACTTCAAAGTTTATAACACGAGAGTTTTTATAGTTTAAGGTAATACCCTTCACTTTACACACGGATTTAATTGTTTCATCATCGGTTGAAAACACATTATAACTGTAGTTTTCGGACCTGCACTAACAAACTCGGCTATACGTATAGCTTCCTTCACCGTACGCTTCCAGCTCGTCGGTCATCTGGCCAAGGAAATCTCTGCAAGTTGGATTCCAGTCGTCGGGTTTCGCCGCAAATATGACACTGTCTGTATCATAATACAGAACGCGACGGTCTAGGGTCAAGGGCACTGGTACATACATCGCACGTGCCGTTTTTTGTTATCAGAAACCACCTTGTTCTATAGAAAATCCTCAAATTGTCTGTAATGATTGCAGGAGAGATTTTTATGGGCAGGAATGCCTTAGAAACCATAAGGACAGTGAACTATGCGAAAAATTACGTAGATGTTTAAAGTGTCTTAAAACCAGTGAAGTAAAGGGTAAACATAGGTGCGGATACAGCTATTGCTCCACGTGTCAGAATCAAAAGCCTATTGGTCATCTTTGTTATATGGCCGTTAACAAGGTGCGACGATGCAAACGATGAGTTGAGAGTATTCATACAGAATCTAGGTGACCAAGATGACGAACCTTTAAATCCACGAGAAGCGTTTTACGGTGGTCGTACTAACGCTAGCAAACTGTATCATGAATGTGACGGTATTAGTGAGAAAATCCTGTAATATGACGTGTGCTCATTATACCCCTATGTAAATAAATATTGTAAGTATCCTGTAGGTCATCCGAGAATTCATGTAGGTTTAGATTGTAAGAACATTTCATTGGACACGGTGGAGGGTTTAATTAAATGCAGAGTACTAGTGCCCTCTAATCTCTATCACCCTGTTTTACCCTTAAAAATGCATGGCAAGCTGATGTTTTTGTTATGTAGGACTTGCAGTGCAGAGTTAAATCAAGGGGAGTGTGATCATAGTGAAACCGAACGCAGTTACGTTGGGACGTTTATAGCTGACGAGCTGCGTAAGGCTATCACTAAAAACTATAGTCTTGGAAGTTTTTGAGATTTGGGGGTATGAGGTAACCACTTATAATAAAGTGACGAAGCAGGATGGATTGTTTAGTGGTTACATTGATAATTTCCTGAAACTCAAGCAGGAATGTTCAGGATGGCCAAGCCATTGCACGTGAGAGGCCGAGAAGGCTCAGTACATAACAGAATATTATAAGAAGGAGGGAATTCGACTAGACGCTAATAATATTAAGAAAAACCCCGGTTTAAGGTACTTGGCCAAACTGATGCTGAATTCCTTTTGGGGTAAGTTTGGTCAACGCGAAAATTTAACTCAGTGCAGTATTGTATCTGAGCCAACGGATTTCTTCAAACTGTTTACCGATCCGTTGGTTCAGGTGCAATCCATAATACCTAGTAATAGTAAATTGGACTAGAGCTGAAGGTGAAGGTGAATCACAAAAAACTATTAATGTGTCCATAGCCGCTTACACGACAGCTCATGCGCGTTTAGGATTATATAGTTACCTGGAGAAACTAGACCGTCGCGTTCTGTATTATGATACAGACAGTGTCATATTTGTGGCGAAACCCGACGACTGGAATCCAACTTTCGGAAATTTCCTTGGCCGGATGACCGACGAGCTGCAAGCGTACGGTGAAGGAAGCTATATAGCCGAGTTTGTTAGTGCAGGTCCGAAAAACTACAGTTATAATGTGTTTTCAACCGATGATCAAAAAATTAAATCCGTGTGTAAAGTAAAAGGTATACCTTAAACTATTAAAACTCTCGTGTTATAAACTTTGAAGTGATGAAAGATATGGTGCTTTGTAATAGTAAAGACTCTCTTTTTGTGTATAATGATAGAAAAATGGTTAGAGATAGATGCTACAATGTGTTAAGTAGACCTGAATCTAAACAATATAGAATAAGTTACTCTAAACGACGTAGAATAGAAAACTTTGATATTCTTCCATTGGGGTATAAGGAATGAATAATAAAACAGATAAACAGAAAGAATTATTTTATTTATAAACCCCAGCTCCTTGAGGACGAGTTCCACCTACTGGCCTTGATTCGTTTTCGTGTTTTCACGTTTATGTGTTTCCGTGTTTGCTAGTTTACATGTTTTTGTTTTGTGTGTTTTCGTTTTGTGTGTTTGAGTGCTTTCGTTTTACGTGTTTTGGTTTTTGCGTGTTTACCATTTTCGTTTCGTTTTTCGTGTTTGCGAATTTTGGTTTTGTACGTCTACGTGTATTCGTTTTGCGTGTTTGTGTGTTTGCTTGTTTTCGTTTTTTCCTTTTGTGTGCTTGCATGTTTTCGTTTTTTCGTTTCGTGTGTTTGCAGATTTTCGTATTAACGTGCTTTCGTTTCGTGTGCATTTGTGTTTGCGCCTGTGTCTGTGCTTGTGATTGGTGTTTTCGTTTTGCGTGTTTGCGTGTTTTGGTTTTTGCGTGTTTTCCATTTTGTGCATTTGTGTTTGCGCCTGTGCCTGTGCATGTGATTGGCGTTTTCGTTTTGCGTGTTTGGGTGTTTTGGTTTTTGCGTGTTTACCATTTTCGTTTCGTTTTTCGTGTTTGCGAATTTTCGTTTTAGTATATCTACGTGTGTTCGTTTTGCGTGTCTTTGTTTTGCGTGTTTGTGTATTTGCATGTTTTCGTTTTGTGTGCTTGCATGTTTTCATTTTTTCGTTTCGTGTGTTTGCAGATTTTTGTATTTGCGTGCATTTGTGTCTGTGCTTGTAATTGGTGTTTTCGTTTTGCATGTTAGCGTGTTTTCGTTTTGCGTGTTTTCGTTTTTTCGTTTTACGTGTTTGCGTGTTTTGGTTTTTGCGTGTTTACCATTTTCGTTTTCGTTTTTCGTGTTTGCAAATTTTTCATTGTTGCACGGCCAACTAAGTCAGACCCTAACACAAGTGCTGACTTGCATGTTAGCATTAGGGCTCCCTTACTAGAATACAAAATTTTATGGCAGAAATCTACATTTGTCTAATAAAATTAAGTTGCAACAATTGCATCTGGGATCACGATAGGGCCAAAGGTCTACATGGTAGTTTCTACACCTATCTTACAACAACCTCTTTATTACTAAAAAACATTTTCAAATTTCCCGCCTTAACCAATCAGAATGCAGATACTTAGTCCTCCAATCAGGGCACAGCGGCTGAGTAGTGGGGCTAAGGACCAATCAGAAACCAGGGAGGCGGGTGCACGTACGACCAATCAGCTAAAAGTGGGTCGTGGCCTAACCTTACACCTTCCAATAGAACACTGCATGTGTGCGCAATTGCCTAGCCTCCAAGGGGTATACAGTCAAAAAGGCTCTTAATATAATCAAATTAGGGGCTCAACTCCGCCCAAGGGTTGAAAATGGTCCCCGAAAAGAAGCCGACCCACCCTTCAAATATACGCTTCCCACGTGGACGTATAAAAAAGTGGAGGGGAAGTTGTTCCAGGGGGCGGGGCTTCTGATGTAAAAAAAGTGGAGGGGGTGGTGTCTCCTTTCTACTTCCGGTAGTTGCAGCATTATTTCCAACTTTCCTTTTGATAGGTACCGTATTGTATCGTGCACAACATTAAAATTATCTCCTATTCCAAGAGGTCTACAAGACGTGAACATTCCTGATCTAACAGGAATCATGTTGCTCCTTCAGAGCTTATTATACCTTATCATCAACAAAGCTTTGTCATTAGTGTACTGTTTACTAATGCCATTGCGAAATATCTATGTGAATTTATTCCGCGTCATTAAACCTTTCAATTAATAACCGTACAGTCGATCTTGAATCGGTATTAATCCCAGCAATTCAATAAATGTTCTCCTTGCCCAGAATTCGTCGATGTAACTTCAGTTTCACTTGTGCCAATATGTATACCGTTTTATACAGCGATACGGATGATTACAGGAGTACAGGAGAAAATAAATTGTACGTACTCTGAATGCTGCTACCTATTGCATTTGTTCCCGTCCATGACGTTACAAGATGAGACATCGGCATATGTCCCTATTTGCCTACTTTAGGTTAAAAAATATTCCGAAATTATTTTTTATTTGAATACCAATAACCCTGTTAACATTCATAAACGAATACGTTAAAGAAGTTCAAATGTAACCAAAGTCGCACTTAACCTATAATAACTTAAATACATAGTAGAGGGTGTATATTTAGTACTCCATTGTTCAATTGTGACTACTTCGCTACACGAATAAAAAAATTAAAGAAGTGAAATGTTAACAGTTTTGAAGAAATCATGTTTTGAAATTAGTTAGACATATACAGGATGTTCCAATAAATCATAGGGCATTATCAATTTTTTTTTCATATAGGAGTATTAAAATGTCCTCTGTTTAACCCTGTTTTTTGCCTTAATGTAAGACGTTACCAAGTTAATTTTTTGAACATTTTTTTGTCAAAATCAGTCACACTATAATTTAGTATCTAGACTGTTGTTCTTTACATTTGTTTACAAATCTGTGGATGGCTTTAGAAAGCATCCCTTAAGCTGGAATTTGTAAATTGTTATACAGGGTGTCCAAAATTGTTATTCAACTGTCGAAGTTTTCAGTACTGTTTTATTTCATTTCTTTAATGTAACATACTGTAGAAGAGGTACTTAGGTTCAGTACAATGTCATCATTTTAACCCTTATTTCAGAAAAATAACTTTATCTAAAAAATACTTCTTGTACAAAATATGATACTAATATTAGTTTCATCGATCTACGTAATTGTTTCCTTTCCCATTTCGTTAGAAAAATTTACAGCAATTAAGGTAAGACTAATAGTAGTTTCCACTATCCAATAAAATCGAAATACGGTTTATGAATAGATGGCCATGGTTATTACGTCAAAATATTAAGTTGAATGTGTTGTGTTAGTTTTGACGTTTATTATCATTAATAACCAAAAAAACATAAGCATATTTTGTTACAACTTGTGATACAATGCATTATTCTTCGGGGGGTTTTAATTAACATGATGTATGTAATTGTTGAACGCTTCGGAAACTGTTTACCAGTATCAAGAGTTTATCGAAGAAAATCTGAAAATAGCTAAATCGTCCTTAGTAAATGTGAAAGTGGATTGTATTTAATTTTGCAATTTTAGCTCACCGCACTTAGCGTCCACCGCTTTTTTTCTTGTGGGGAACCATTAAGTTGGACGTGTACCTATATTGTCATAAAAAGGAGGGCTTCTCAGTTTTTCACGTAGAGAGTTTTTTTTGTTATTAGAATTCCTTTATGGTTCATAGTTTATTGTCTTTCAAGATTAGTTTGTGTTTCTCTTTTAAATTTAATAACAAGAAACTCAATTATTTAGGAGACGTGTAATTAGTGTTGAAGCTCAATTTTACTATTTTTATACTTATCAGTTTTACAATTTTAGTTTTGTATTACTTATGTAGGGTAATGATCAGAGCAAGTAACTCAAACTAAGTTTCTATTTCATTGAGGAAAAACGGGAAGTGTCTTGTATCCTCATAATAGTCATGACGTATGAATCAAATTGAGCAATGTTTGTGTAATTACATGTTTTTAAAAAAAAACAGTTGAAAATGAAGAGTAAAATGGTAGGATTATAATGAATCGTTTGCCGATACGTGCAACTAGATGTAGGGTGCTCCATTAAAAATTTAAAACAGTATTGAAGATTTCGACAGTTAAATAGCTATTTTGATCACCCTGTATAAAAATGTACATACAAATAGAGACCCTACAGACACATTTACATCCACAAAGTAGACAAATGTAAAGAACCCTTGGTGTAGATACTAAAAAATAGGAATAATCAGAGGACCTGCGAATTTGATAAAAAAGTTGATGTTCTCCCATTTAAAAAAAAATTGATAAAGTACCAGAACTTATTGGAACAACCTCTATGTCTAACCGCATGAAATGTTGTCTCTTTAATCCCCTTATCAAATTTTTATCGGTTTAACTATGTAATCACAACTGAACCACGATATACTAAATAGAGACCCTATCTATACACCGTGTCCAAGATAAGGATGCCCACTATGGGGATCTCGGAAACGGTAAGAGATGAAAGGTCGGTTAAATGGAACAAAAGTCATGTATTTGAGAGGATGTATTTATGGTCCTTGTAGAACTCGAATATCTCTTTTAGTTTTTGAGATATTTGAAACAAATTTAATTTTCTGATTTTCGTTTTTATTTTTTTCTGACCTTATTTAAAGAGCTATCAACAAAACAATAGCACATTTTCATTACCACTTTTCTAGCTCTACTTAATGCTGTTATTCAATTTTTGATACAACGTTTCGTTTGTTAGCAACCATCATCAACTTTATTTTTTAAATATACGAAAAAATTATTTTTGCCATATTTAAACTCTCTCCTTGATTCTGAATTCAACGATATATCACACTTTATATTTTTGATACGTTTCGGATGAGAAAATTCATATTCAATGTAAAAGATCGAAAACGTACATTTAAAACTAATACTAAAAACATTAGAAAACCATAAAATTATTATAAAATTATGTTTTGTAATTTTGAATGATAGACAAATAAAAAAAAAATTTATTTGAAAGGTTAATAAACTCACAAAAGATGTTCAAAAAGATTCCCGTTACTCTCTAAACACAAATAGCATCTTCTAACTGTAGCATCTAAAACATTCTTCAACATTTGAGGAGTAATACTAGCAAACGCTTCGAGAAATTTCTTCGTTTTCAATATCGTTTCCATAAATGTAATTTTTAATGTATCACCAAAGAAAAAAATCCAAAGGTATCTGGAGAACGGGCTGGCCACAGTACATTTGCATGAGTGCCAATACATCTTTCTGGAAATCTAACTGACAGGTATTCTCTAACAACTCTGGAATTATGTGTTGGTGCACCGTCCTGTATAAACCAACAACCTGCAACTTCTTGGAAAGGCAAATCATTCAAAGCTATCTCTAATTTATTTTGGAGTAAAATTTGGTAACGTTCAGAATTTAAGGACTCGTGGTAAATGAAAGGACCGAATATAGCAGTCCACATATTAAATCCGAAACGGTGTTAGTGTTTGGCCGTTTTGTACAGACGTGGATTTACTCTTGCCCAATAATGAGCATTTCTACGATTAAAAATTCCATTATTATTAACCATACTTTCATCGGACCATATTATTTTATTCGGAAAATATTCATTGTCTTGAGATTGACGTGTATACCATTCGCAAAATATTCTAAGTCTTTCTGGGTCACCTAGTCGAAGTCCTTGGCAAATTCTAAATTTATGTGGATGTACTTTCTCCTTCTTTAGAACATAATGAGCTGTGGAATGGGCTATGCCAGTTGCCTCTTCAATTTTCCTAGTAGAAACCTCTGGATTTTCCGTTACAGCTAATAAAACAGTATTGGATTTTTATTCATTGCAAGGTTTTTGCGAGATTTTACAGGTTTTTTGAACGCACCATATTCTTTTAGATTAACTACTAATGTGCGGTTGACGCCTCTCTGGATATTTGTTTAAATACATTATTTCGGCTTCAGAACAATTACGTTGACACAAAATGTAACACGTCAGTATATCGAATTTTTCATTATTTGAAAAATGTACTCCTGTCATATAGTTTTTAGGTAAATACAAATTGTAATTAACTGAAAGACCACCAAATAAACGTAATACGGACAACAATCAATTATGACAGGTAGGTAAACAAAATGCAAAGCCAACTTATTTTTATCAAATGCATCAGTACGACGGAAGATGTATTTTAACTGTTTAATTAATAGTATTTTCACTAAATACATATTTGTGAATTATTTTATTCGCAACAGGCGTTAGAAAATGAGAAAATATTATTTTATAATAATTTTACAGTTTTCTAATGCTTCTAGTATTAGTTTTAACTGTACGTTTTCGATGTTTTACATTGAATATGAATTTTCTCATCCGAAACGTATTAAAAAAATAAAGTGTAATATATCGTTGAATTCAGAATCAAGGGGAGAATTTAAATATGGCAAAAATAATTTTTTCGAGTATTTAAAAAAATAAGGTTGATGATGGTTGCTAACAAACGAAACGTTGTATCAAAAATTGAATAACAGCATTAAGTAGAGCTAGAAAAGTGGTAATGAAAATGTGCTCTTCTTTTCTTGATAAAGCCAGAAAAAAATAAAAACGAAAATCAGAAAATTCAATTTTTTTTAAATATCTCAAAAACTAAAAGAGATATTCGAGTTCTACACAGACATAAATACATCCTTTCAAATGCATAACTTTTGTTCCATTTAACCGACCTTCCATCTCTTACCGTTTCCGAGATCCCCATAGTGGGCATCCTTATCTTGGACACGGTGTATATTGAAAATACGTTTAAAGGTAACATTAGGTTTATTCTTTATTTGTCATAAAGCCCAAACTTTTACATAGTCTATAATTAATTCACTTCCTGCACTCCAAGTGTTATACCAGGTGTCAGTGGCTTTATAAAAATTGAGTTGTCCTTTGGGGTCGCTGTTATCCCAAACCGTCCTTTTATTAGTAGGAAACACAAACCCACCAACACCCACTCCAAGGCTGAGATACATCTAAAAGATTTTTATTTTAAAACAGTGTTAACAGCAGTTGCTTAAACTTACTTCTTGATCAAATGGTGCTATTGCAGTGCCTGTCCTCCATCTTCGTTTCGCCATTTTATTAATTTTTAAGGCTTTGCTATTGCAAAATCCACAACTGGGCGGGTAAATATTGCCATATACTTCATTGTCAACGCTTAAAGAAATTCCGTCTAAAAATGAACATTGTAAAACTAGTTTATATTTTAACATCATTCACCTGGTCTCCATTCTAATTTAAATATGTGGAAATCGTTAGACCACGCTTTTGTAGATCTGAGCATTCTCATTCCGTAACTTCTACCTGATGGAGATCGTCCGAAAATACAACCTCCATTTAAAACGGTATTGTATTGGCTATTTCCAAAAGAAGAGGCAACTACAATTAAACCAGAATCATAGCTCGTGCCATAGTGCTCATGTTTGGATTTTAAATGTATTTCTAAAAAAAGCCTTTATACAAACTACATAAATAAACTTTAAAAAAACTTACGTGGATAAATCCAGTCACCTTTTGGTAGTTTAGCTCGGATTTCCATAACTCCATAGACAAATGAGAACAGGTTTTTAGTAGAAATCTGGGCAGAAAACGCGGGTGGTAAAACAAACCAGGCTTGAGGTGTTTGCACGCATTCTAGAGAATTTAAAATTCCTGTGCAACTACAAACACAGATTAAACGCAATAATTTCAAACCAATATACTTACTTTTTTCCTAAATCGTACTGATTGTTTCTACAGAAACCAGCACCAAGCCTATTTTCAACAAGAGTTGGCTTAATATGCAAATGGGTATTCTCAATAAATAAATTTTGAGAATTGTTTTGGTACACCACGAATTCGTAGTCCTTAAAATTATATGGTAACTGAGAAAAAGATACAGAACTGTAATCACTTACCGGCTCTTGGGCAAATCTGGTTTCCACATTCCATTTTTCCGGAGAGATTTCGTTGAATGTTTCCTGAAAAATGAGCTCTCCTTTACAAGAGCGTCTTCCATTTACCCTTGTAGGAGAATATTCGCAATTATATGAACTTCTCATTGCTAGTGGGAATTTTAGGTGTTCTGTAAACATCTTTTATTAATATTTTGTTTTAATGCACTACAGAAGAATTACCTGTGGGTTTATATAAAGCATTTTGATACTCCAATTTAATATCATAATGTATGGTACCACCAACTCTTAAATTAACTGATTGATCTTCAGAGTTTTTGTTATCATTCTTAGTAATTTGTTGAGTGAAGTTGGCGTTAAATGTTACTCGTGTCACTGCTGCTTTATCTAAAAAACCAATTTAAGCGGTACTTTATAACAATTACATGCAGATATATACCTGGTAGCCAAACTTTTAACCCAGATGGGCTAAGTTCTATTACTGATTTTGTAATATGGCACTGATTGCTGTCAAAAGTGAACAATAATATAAATAAAATTTTCTGCATGATTTACTATTAAACAAATTGAGAAATTAAATGGATTGAAATTGAATGTGTTTTTATATTATAGAAAATTGATAAGATCGTTATCCGGGTGATGTACCTATCATTTTGATTCTATGTATAATTTTACCTCACATTTTATTGAAAGGTGTATTTTGGTAAATATGGTATATTTTGGTAAGTATACCTTCAAACTTGTTCATAGCTTGACTAACCGATTGACTGCTTTTGATTGATGATTCTTCACCGAAAATAAACCTATTCCGTTATATTGCTAACAGTAACCCGTTAATACATTTCTTTTCAGTTATCGGTACATTAACAATTGCTCACACATTAACCGGGTAAAAAAATGAATAAATCTGGCATTACAAAACTTCTTATGGAAGGAACTTTATCTCCCATGCAATATACGGACAGGGTGTTCCACGTAAGATATCCCTATGGCTTATCTCAGAATCTATAACATATACAAAAAAGTTTTATATAAAAGTTGTTTGGATTTATTAAAATTTTTAAATTATTTACTTTTTATATATACAGGGTGCCCCAGTTAGTCGAAATCGGTGTCAACTCGAAAAATTTTAATTTTATTATATGTTTGGATTTTCCTCAAGAAAGTGAGATACTTTTATCTAAAACTTTTTTTAATTTTACATAGTTTCGGAGTAAAATGAGGTTATGTTATTTTTGTCACAAAATCACCCTTTTAAAAAACTTATATGTATACAAAGAAAAAATGAAAAATTAGGTAAATTATATACATTTCACATCACAAAGGTTGTGATGATTGCTCCAAATCATTAGAAGCTTCTATTTTAATACTGGGTGTTTTTTATACTCGGGTCAATCGAAAATATTTTGAATGAAAAAAACTTGAATTTTTTAAATCGAATACCCTATATTTTAGTATAATATTAAAAAAATTTTGTAATTACACTTTTTTAAAAATTTTTCTTAGTTTTGGAGTAAATTTAGGTTTTGTAATTTTTATCACAATTTTTGCTCATTAATATGCTATTTAAAAATAATAATTGCCATAAATGTTAACCGTTAAATGATACTGTTAAGTTTACGAGATTAGTTTAAAAAAGTTGTAAAAGAAAAGTAGAATCATTCCAATACCCAGTTTCTTAAAAATTAATGTTTAAACTAATATAGGTATTATCTCTCTTTAGTAGTTACGTTTCAAGTTTAAGCTTTAGAGTAGCCTAGGATCAGGTTAATGACAGTTTTTAGTAATATAATAATTATTTAAAAATTAAGGCGGCTGTGTTCAGCAAAGTAAACCATTTGACAATTAAGAAGGCTGTGATAGTGTGTTACTCGTATAATTATTTTGATTTTGTATGTAAAAATATAATATTTCGACACTCTTTTCTAAGCTTTTGCATTGTTTCTGGTAAAATAGTATTTTAAGTAGGCTTGTTAAAACAAAATACTAAATACTAACTAAATTAAATTCGTGTATAATTATGATCATTAATTGTAAGATGGTTACTTAATATTTTATTATAAAATGACGCACCAACAAAATTTTCACAACGTATTTAATACATAATAAAACAAATAAACAGAAATTTACAAGTTTTCAATGTATCCCCCATTAACCGCTATACAGTGATAGGGGAAGGTTGCCTATATTGGACCACTATTCGGTTTTAGGGCTATAACTTTAACAAAACAAATCAAAACACTTTCAAATTTAAACATCAAATATTTTAATACGTTGTACACTTCTAGTAATTTTCTCAGAATTTTTGGTTGAATAATTTCTCGCAGAAAAATATAATCTGGAACCCTTGCAGCTGGTCCATTATGGGCGACTGGTTGCCTAAATTGAACCAGTGGGTTCCTATATTAGAGCATTATTTCACTTAAGTAAGATTAAGTAAAACTTTAAGTGTACATTAGAGGAACAAGAGAATATAATTTTTATTTAAAAACCAAATATCAGAATACAAACATTTATTAAATCAACATTAAAAAAGTCAAATCCTACCAGTCTCTGCATTTTAGGCACTAAATCATTTCTTCAACAATGCTCTCAGAGCAAATTTGCAGGACCATTCTTTGACTTGAACGCTGTTTCTTCTTACAAATACCGGAGTTTAGTTTTATTTTGCGCTTGACAGTTTTCTTTTTTGAAATATTTAATGATGTCTGTTTAACTTCAAGATCATCTTTGTAGGGTGTGGAAGTAATGATTTGTGCTTTTTGGATACTTCCAGTTGGTTTCATCTTCTTGTGATCAACAACTGGACTTTTTAATATTTGTTCTATAGAATCTCCTTTTTTTTTGTGGATGAATCAACTTCAGGTGATGTAGTTGCTATTTGTTCCATAGCTGATGTTGATGTTGAAGCTCTTTGATCTAGGGGGTTCATTTCTTTCCCTGCAACTGATATTTTACTGTAGCGACCCAAGGTCATATCTTCATCACTGGAACCGGAAATACTTTCAGTGTTATCATGTTCAGCCATGTTTACACTTGCTTTTGGGATGAGTGTATCTGAAGGTACGAAATCAACATCGCTGAAAACATTATGGTCTATCGGCCAAATTCCCGTTTTCTTGAAACCTTTCATAGCAGTTGCTAATACAGCTGCCCTGGCATAAGCTTCTCCAAGGAGTTTAGTAACTTGGTATTGACAAACTATCAATTCCGGATTTGTCCCTAGCCATTTCTCATTAGCTTCAGTGTAATAGAGCTCCAGTGGCTTAAATAGAGTCACGTTTAGGGGTTGAAGGCGGCGGGTGGTATGCCCCGGAAGCTGTAAAATAATCACTCCATTATTTCGTGCCAGCCTTATTGCCTCAAGATTTTAAAGTGAGTACTGTGGCCGTCTAAAACAAGCAAAACTTTATTGGTCTTTGTTGGTTTTACAGCATTGATAAAATATTTGAGCCAGGTATTAAACAGTTCTTTATTGATGTATCCGGTGTCAGATATCTCTACCACGCAGTCAGAAGGTGCTCCAACTCTGAGATCTGGATTAACTCTTTTTCGCTTGAATATTATCATCGGTGCAACAAATTGGCCGACTGTTGAAAAGCCAGACTGTCCACATTGAATATTCTTGTTGCATTAAACTGGCATTCATCGACAATTTTTTCTAGAAGGTCGAAGAATTGGGCAACAATATCTCTATTGAATCCCTTCCACCGAGCTATGAAAGTAGATTCTCATTGCTGCAATCAAATGTTGGGATGACTACGCAAAAATGCGTAAAACTACTTTTTACCAGCCTGCTTTTTTTCTCTATTGAAATTGTGTTTGATGCTGTTTTGTTCCGCCAGATCATACGCTGCATTATAGACATCTTTTATGGTGACCCCCATAAATCATCTTCTCTAGGTTAAGGATATGCGCTGCCAACCTCTCCTCAAACTCCGGTAAAAAGACGGTGGTTCTTCCGAAGATTTGACGCTCTTGGTTAGTCTATTTAAGTTTTGAGTCCAAATGCTGTTTCAACGTCGCTTTTAGGATACTGGACATGCGGCATATTTAATTTACGCCATACTTTTTGCCTTTGTAAGCCTCTAAGGCTTTCGACATATCTGCTTCACTCCATTTACCATATTTTATGCCTTTTCTATTATTGGAAGGCATTCTGGAACAAAGCAAAGCATTGGTAGCCTATGTTGGACCATACATTTGACACTAACTGTATAATGTATAATGTTAAACATGTATTTTGATTATTGCAGCACTTCATATTGACACGAATTCCAACACTTAAAAACATAAGAAATAATTCTAGTTTCCTAAATTGGACCAGTCCAATTTAGGCAACACAATGCTGGTTCAATTTATGAAACCCCCAGTTATTTTCTAAAATCACATTTTTAACATTCCAATTTATTTGGGTTTGATCTTTTTAATAGCGATATAAATAGGGTAAAACTTACTATTTTTAATCAAAATAACAGCGCTGCTTGAATTTCCAACGTTTGCCACACAAACACTTACGAATTATTCATAAAAACTACATCGAAATAGCAAAAATCACTAAACACATCGTACGGAGAAAAAACGTGCATCAATGGTCGCGAATTATCTTGTAATGACGCCTTTGTAACAAGAGTCAAAGAGGATTTAAAAAAATGTCGCTACCATGGCTCTTATTCATTCAAATATGGCCGTGGTCCAATTTAGAAGGAGGTTCAATATAGGCAACTTTCCCCTATATCTAGTTTTTACCCTGATCCTAGGCCTACTGTAAATCTTAAACTTAAAACCCGTTGCAAACGCAAACACTAAAGAGAGAGGATATATTATTTTAAATATTAATTTTTAACAAACTGGGTATAGTAAGGATTCCATTTTTATTTTACAACTTTTTTAAACTAATCTCATAAACTTAACAGTATAATTTAACGGTTAACATTTATGACAATTATTATTTTTAAATAGCATATTAATGAGCAAAAATTGTAATAAAAATTACAAAACCTAAATTTACTCCAAAACTAATGAACATTTTTAAAAAAGTGTAATTACAAAAAGTTTTTTTATTTTTTAATATAGAATCTAAATATGCAATAAAATATTGGGTGTTCCATTTAAAAAATCCAAGTTTGTTTCATTCAAAATATTTTCGATTGACCCGTGTATAAAAAGAGCCCAGTATTAAAACAGAAGTTTCTAATGATTTGGATCATATATCACAACCTTTGTAATGTGAAATATATATAATTTATCTAATTTTTCATTTTTTTTTATACATAGCAATAAGGGTAATTTTATGATAAAAATAACATAACCTCATTTTACTCCGAAACTATGCAAAATTAAAAAAACAGTTTTAGATAACAGTATCTCAGTTTCTTGAGAAAAATCCAAATATGTAATAAAATACAGAGTGTTCCATTTAAACCTTTCAAATAGACATCGATTCCGACTTACTGGGACACCCTGTACATACAAAAGTAAATAACTAAATAATTTAGTAAATCCAAACAACTTTTATATAAAATTTTTTTTCTTATCTGTTATAGATTCTGAAATAAGACATACAGACATCTTTCGTGGAACACCCTGTACGTGCGTATGTATCTACATCGAGGTTTTCGATTTTTTTCTTGTCGCCCTAACATAATCGCTTACTATTTTTCTAGATGAGTGGTTAAATATATTTATATTTGATCCATTACATTTGATTTCACTTGTTATTGTACTAAACATTGCCTGCAACTTTTGACGTTTATTCTACGTCTATTCTCACATTTACATAAACATTATACCCACACATTTCATGTGCAATAAAAGAAGTATTATTAGAATGATATTAGATTAATAGTCCACTGGACTATTAATAAATTAGTGTTTAACCTTAATCATCAGATTATTTCTGAATACCAACTGAAATCAATTTCTTCCATTCCATTCTCCTTAGAGCTCCAGAAAACCATTATCTGTATCTTGGTATAGTATTTGTATTCCTCAGATTAAGACTCAGAATCTTCACAAGCTTTTTGCTGTTTTCAAAGATTGCGCATGACTGCATTTGATTTAATTGACTTCTTCCTTTCTCTCTCGCGAGCTAATCCTTCTGCCTCTCCCTTTTCTGGTATAATCGTGACACTGTAGGTTCTTGAGTGGCATTAGATTCTAGAGATGTTGATGTATTTTCGATCGAGATAGAAGAATCTTGTGTGTCTGCAGATGTGGGACAAGTAATCTACGGAGGAAAAAGTACCAGTTTGTGGAGATGGAAGGGGTCGGCCTGTTACAGAAGATTCTGCTTTAGTGAATGGTTCGCTGTTGAATGGGTAGATGTCTGTCTTCCGAAAACCAGAAACAGTACCTATTATCCTGCCTTGCGACCAAATGGTATGCTTGTCCTACGAGATGACGTATAGAGTAGATGGAAACGGTTTTGCCTGGGTGATTAAGTAGATAATCATTTCAAATTCTATTATTGTTACGGTATAAACGGGATAGTAAAACGAGGTAACGGATAAACCTGGCTTTTGCTCGACTGGCCAGCGGACGGTGGTGGGTAAGATATTAATTAATTTTGCACACCGCAGAATAGTGTATCATACATAAGTCAAAATAGACGTCTTCAATAAATTGGAAACTGTTATAGATATAATACTCTTCAGGATAAGTTATTGGTCAAATACTCTTATCTTTTGACGGTCCACTGAATTTCAACCCCTTCTCAGGGGGTGGCGCAGCGGGTTGTAACTAAAATATTTTAAACGGAAACACCCACTGTGTGGTGCATCACTTTAAAGTCCTTTTTAAAACAAGAACAACGGTATAAATACAAATTTTGTATGCTACTTGTATCCAAAATGGCGGCTGATTAAAGTTTTGGTTTTTAAAGAAATAGTTGGTATAGTAATTATACTTAAACTAAGTTTATAAGATCAAAATTTTATTGAATGAACACAAAAATACATTGAACTGTATTGCAAACAGCTGTTACAATCTACACAATATATCTCTAAAGTTGCCGTTATGTGTACTTGAACTTTGCTTCTGTAAATTTATTTCTTGATACAGGGTGATACACGTTTTAAACTTTTAATCCGTGCTAGTATAACTGTATTTTTGATATATGTTTCAGCGTGTTAGGATCTGGAATCCTAAACCAACATATCCTCTTCCTGGTCAACGTTTGCCTTTATTTTAATTAGTCATCAGTCTGTCTTGGTCCTTTTCTTAGCAATTTTGTATTTCTACGCCAACTACACACCCACGCATCCAAGTGCTTTTCCAAAATCACTGAGCTTCCGGTGACCTTAATAGGGGTTACGGCACACCGCCTAGTGCAAAGTATTTATTTTGGATAGAATATTAATATGAGCGGCTGTAGTTAGGCATACTGTGAAACACAAGGGGTTATTATTTTCCTGTGTAGTTTAACGTTTAAGGTATATTTATGGAAAGATACCTATTAATCGAATATTAGATGAGATACATAGGAGAGAAGTGACTGCAATAACGATGATATTTAAGATATGTATATTTCAAAATACTCTAAATTTAATACTAAAACGTGAAGCCTTAAAGGAAAGGAAAACAATGCGTTTCATTCCCTTCCCGAAGAGGTGGACGGGCTTCTCGAGCTTTCCTCGCTCCTTCAACCACACCGATGGATTCCCGGCATACAGCTATACATGACGTACATATGCACGGTGTGCTTAAGGGCCCCATTACCTTCCGAATGCTCAACATATAGTGTTATCATAGATCCAACTAGTTCGGTGAGCCTTAATATGCTTGGTTTTCTACATTTTCTTTTCTTAAATGCCGGATTGCACTATTCTAGCTAAAGATATTATATTACTTAGATATAAAAATCTCCATGTATCTATGATATTTCATTTGCTTATTTTTTTTAAACAAATTAGGGAGCTATTCAGTGACGTAACATAGACAACTGTATTCCCCGCAACTCTTAGACCCGTCCAATCCAATTTCTCCGCCTGGGATGATAGAAATTGTTACATACTTTGAGAATGACACAAAAACAATATGTTTAAGTAAAGATAAGCGTAGCCTACTGTATTACACTGTGTTTAACATCAAAATGTTAAAACGCCTGTGGTCTTGTTTTTTAAATTTAAAGGTGCAATAATACATGTTCTGGTGGATGAGTATTAGATATCTAAGCCTAACACACGCCTACGAGTACTTTCTTAGTTATACAAGTTCTAACGTCCATTACAGATAAATAAGAAATCGAGGGTTAGCTCAGTTGGTCCTTTAGAGGTCACTAATGTAGCAGAGTACTGGATGCATTCGAAGTGTAAACATGCAGTAATATATATATATATATATATATATATATATATATATATATATATATACGGGTGACCAAACTCTATGGCCAAAACGAAAACAGCTGATTCTTCTGGCCAAAAGGAACAAAAATTGTTAATACAGGGTGTGTCTATTGTTGATGGTTTCTAAGATGTTAACTTTTTTAATTTTTTCTATTTCGTGGACTTATTTTTAAATCACGCTGTATCTTCCAAACTAAAAGAGTTACAAGAAAGCACATTAGGAGAAATTTGTAGAAGATGAAATTGCCTTAAAGAATATTGAATTCATTCGAGACAAACTCATCATTCAACATTTTTAATGACATAATGAATTCAGAAATGATTTTTTTTCAAATCCCAAGACAAATTTCCAAGAGGAATATTTTTACAATAGAGATGGATTTTATACATGGCCGATAAAGGAAACACTTCCTTTTTCATAAGCTTCACAACGATATGAAAAAAACTTATGGTTGACGTACTAATTACTGAATTGTTACAGGAATACACCTCAGGAAAAACTTTTAGAGCATAAAATTACCTTAAAAAATATGGTAGAGTAGATGAGAATTGACGATTTGTCCCTCACTTTTCAATCAATCTGTACATTTACGGCAAGAAATACGTCTCCTTTACTGATATCTTTTCATCACCGTAGCAACGACTTGACATTAGTAAGTTAGTTGTCAAAATTTGTTTGCTATTACAGTTTTGCTGATTTCAATACGAGTTCTTTCTGTTGTAGTGATATTGTAATTTAGTTTTGAGTCGTTCTTGTTCTTGTTATTATTATTGTTCTTGTTCGTGTTCGTGTTTTCCTTCCTGAGTCATGTTTTCAAATGAAGAATATGCCGATATTCATTATTATTATGGTGTTGCCCAAGGGAATACGAGTGAGGCTGCTAGACTGTATGCAGCTGCTTTCCCAAGAAGAATTCATCCAGAAAGGAGAGTTTTCTAGAGTACACACTGCTCTAAGAGAGAGAGAGGATCTTTAGGATCCTAAGAGATCAAGAGTAATTTCATAATGTTGAGAGGATTGACGACGTAATCCAGCATTTCGAAGCAAATCCTGAGACTAGCTTGCGGCGGTCATCCAATGTATTGCAGATGCCACGAGAAACAATACGGAGAATTCTAAGGCTGACGGAAGACGTGCGTATCACGTGACGGGAGTTCAAGAACTTTTAGATGGAGATCTAGGTCGGCGATTGAGTTTTGCCAATGCTATCTCAATTCAGTTAGGAATGATCGAGATTTCCAAAATCAATCTTGTGGACGGATGAGGCCACCTTTACAAGGTCAGGCATCTTCAATATCCATAACACGCACGTCTGGGCACATGAGAACCACATACTATGAGACCAAATAGCTTTCAACGCCAGTTCAAAGTTAATGTTTGGGTTGGTTTACTCAACAATCAACTTATTGGTCCATATATTCTGCCAGATAGAGTCAATTCTTTTAATTGATATCTCAAAAAGTATAATGTATACTTTAAAACTAATTACAGTGTCGAAATCTACGTAAAAAATTTCATCGATACAAACTTACGCTTTTACAATATTCGAGATATATGAGAATTGAAAAATATAAATTTTTCTCTATATACCAAAACGAAGTGGACCGGGAACATTTTGAAAATGGAATCGTCCGTTTAACAAAAAAGTAGCGGATCCTCTAGTTTTACTTATAATCTAAATGCGTTAAAACCATAAACATAAACACGTAGTACAAATGAAGATATACCTTAAATCCGCTTATCTTTAGATTATTCGATAAACAGTGCGTGTGGTAGTGTGCATCGCGCGCGCCCACGATGTGATGTGTGTGTGTGTGTTGTGTGTGTGTGTGTGTGTGTGTGTGTGTGTGTGTGTGTGTGTGTGTGTGTGTGTGTGTGTGTGTGTGTGTGTGTGTGTGTGTGTGTGTGTGTGTGTGTGTGTGTGTGTGTGTGTGTGTGTGTGTGTGTGTGTGTGTGTGTGTGTGTGTGTGTGTGTGTGTGTGTGTGTGTGTGTGTGTGTGTGTGTGTGTGTGTGTGTGTGTGTGTGTGTGTGTGTGTGTGTGTGTGTGTGTGTGTGTGTGTGTGTGTGTGTGTGTGTGTGTGTGTGTGTGTGTGTGTTGTGTCTGTGTCGTGTGCTGTGTCTGTGTCTGTGTTTGTGTTGTGTTTTGTGTTGTGTTGCTGTCTGTGTCTGTGTCTGTGTCTGTTCTGTGTCTGTGTCTGTGTCTGTGTCTGTGTCTGTGTGTTCCTGTGTCTGTGTCTGTGTCTGTGTCTGTGTCTGTGTCTGTGTCTGTGTCTGTGTCTGTTGTCTGTGTCTGTGTCTGTGTCTGTGTCTGTGTCTGTGTCTGTGTCTGTGTCTGTGTCTGTGTCTGTGTCTGTGTGTCTGTGTCTGTGTCTGTGTCTGTGTCTTGTCTGTGTCGTTCTGTGTCTGTGTCTGTGTCTGTGTCTGTGTCTGTGTCTGTCTGTCTGTGTCTGTGTCTGTGTCTGTGTCTGTGTCTGTGTCTGTGTCTGTGTCTGTGCTCTGTGTCTGTGCTGTGTCTGTGTCTGTGTCTGTGTCTGTGTCTGTGTCTGTGTCTGTGTCTGTGTCTGTGTCTGTGTCTGTGTCTGTGTCTGTGTCTGTGTCTGTGTCTGTGTCTGTGTCTGTGTCTGTGTCTGTGTCTGTGTCTGTGTCTGTGTCTGTGTCTGTGTCTGTGTCTGTGTATCTGTGTCTGTGTCTGTGTCTTGTCTGTGTCTGTGTCTGTGTCTGTGTCTGTGTCTGTGTCTGTGTCTGTTTGTGTCTGTGTCCTGTGTCTGTGTCTGTGTCTGTGTCTGTGTCTGTGTCTGTGTCTGTGTTCAGTCTGTGTCTGTGTCTGTGTCTGTGTCTTGTCTGTGTCTGTGTCTGTGTCTGTGTCTGTGTCTGTGTCTGTGCTGTCTGTGTCTGTGTCTGTGTCTGTGTGTCTGTGTCTGTGTCTGTGTCTGTGTCTGTGTCTGTGTCTGTGTCTGTGTCTGTGTCTGTGTCTGTGTCTGTGTCTGTGTCTGTGTCTGTGTCTGTGTCTGTGTCTGTGTCTGTGTCTGTGTCTGTGTCTGTGTCTGTGTCTGTGTCTGTGTCTGTGTCTGTGTCTGTGTCTGTGTCTGTGTCTGTGTCTGTGTCTGTGTCTGTGTCTGTGCTGTGCTGTGTCTGTGTCTGTGTCTGTGTCTGTGTCTGTGTCTGTGTCTGTGTCTGTGTCTGTGTCTGTGTCTGTGTCTGTGTCTGTGTCTGTGTCTGTGTCTGTGTCTGTGTCTGTGTCTGTGTCTGTGTCTGTGTCTGTGTCTGTGTCTGTGTCTGTGTCTGTGTCTGTGTCTGTGTCTGTGTCTGTGTCTGTGTCTGTCTGTGTCTGTGTCTGTGTCTTGTGTCTGTGTGTCTGTGTCTTGTCTGTGTCTGTGTCTGTGTCTGCTGCTGTGTCTGTATTGTCTGTGTCTGTGTCTGTGCTTGTGTCTGTGTCTTGCTCTGTGCTCTGTGTCTGTGCTTGTGTATGTGTCTGCTGTGCTGTGTCTTGTGTGTGCTGTGTGCTGTGCTCTTGTGCTCTGTGCTTCTGTGTTGCTGTGCTATGTGCCTGTGCTGTGTGAGTGTGCCTGTGCTCTGTGCTTGTGTGCTGTGCTTGTGTTTGCTGTGCTTGTGCTGTGCTGTGCTTGTGCATTGTGTTGTGCTTGTGTTGTGCATTTCGTGCCTGTGTGTGTGTGCTTGTGCTGTGTGTTTGAGCTTGTGCTGTATGTGCTTGTGCTTGTGTCTTAGATGCTTGTGCCTGTGTGCTTTGCTGTAGTGTCTTGTGCTTGTGCTTGTGCTGTGCCTTGATTGCTGTGTGCTGTGTGCTTGTGCTGTGCTGTGTAATTTTTGTAGCTTGTGCCTTGTGCCTGTGCCTTGTGCTTATGTGCTTGTGCTGTGCTTGTGTTGTGCTTGTGCTGTGTGCTTGTGCCTGTGCTGTGTGTGTGCTGTGTTGTGCTGTGCCTGTGTGTCTTGTAGCTGTTGCTGTGCTGTGCTTTGCTTGTGCTGTGCTGTGCTGTACTTGTGCTTGCTGCTGTGCTGTGCTTGTGTGTGCCTTGATGCTTGTGCTGTCTATGTGCTTGTGCTTATTCTTTGTTGCTGTGCTATATGAGTGCTTGTGCTTGTGCTTGTGCTTGTCTTGTGCTTGTCTTGTGCTGTGCTTGTGCTGTGCTTGTGCTGAGAGTGCTTGTGCTTGTGCTTGTGCTTGTGCTGATGTGTGTGTGTGTGTGTGTGTGTGTGCGTGTGTTATGTGTGTGTGCGTGTGCTGTGCTTATACGTGCGTTCGTGTGCTGTGTGTAACTGTGTATGTATGTGTGCGTGTGCGTGTGCTGCTGTGTGTGTGTGCTATGTGTGTGCTTGCGTGGCGTGTGTGCGTGTGCGTGTGCTGTGCGTGCTGTGCTGTGCTGTGCGTGTGCGTGTCGTGTACGTGTGTAGTCGTGTATGCGTGTGCTTTGTGTGTGTGTGTGCGCTTACCTAGACATCTAGATTTTGGTGACACTTGATGCTCGGCGTAAGGGGTAAAAAATGTATATTTTATTCCTATTTTAGCAAATAACTCACAAAATAGAACGACGATTGTATTTTGAGCTCCAAATGTTTACACACCACCGAAGTTTGGAAATGAGTGTAATACAACTTTAGTACACCATCGTGAAACGCGTTTAAAGTTATATGACTGGACGTCTCCACATTATATGAAGAGTTACTGAAATATTAATTATTGAGTATTTATAAATAAACAAGAAAAATTAAACATAACCTATACTTTGGCATTATACATTCGTAATGAAATCTTGAACAAAACCGCTTTAACTGGGGCAATAAACGCTTTCTTACAAAGGGCTTCGTATGTAAACGTACATTCCAAAACAAAGTGTAGAAAATAAAGAACAAATTAGATCATAGGTTCAAATCTAAGAAAGTTTATTTTAATTCAATCCACGTTTGTATTCTTGAAGATCCCATGATACCTACATGAAAATTTTCATGTATTGTAATTTAAACGTAATAAATGTATAATTGTTTTCGCATTTTATTTTTTAGGTTCTGAATGATTTACGCCCGTTGTCTTATTTAAAGTGAGGGAGTTTCTCGAATCAGCTGATTGAAGAAAGTGCACCGAAATTACTACTAATTCCATAAAATTAACTAAGGCACTAATAAAGTGCAAAGGAATGTTATGCAAAAGACAATAGGTCTAAGCTAGTCACCTATTTGTGTAAATTCGACGAACAACGGGGCGATACAGATATAACGAGGGTAAATAGAAATGTCAAACACATGTAAAACATGAAATTTAAACAACGATTAATAATTTTATTCATAGGCTCCTGGTCCTCAGTAGCAAAGGGTCTTGTATATTTATATCTATTTTACAGCTACTTACTCTGTAACTGTGTGTAAACCACACATGCTAACTTTATTTATATTTATAGATAAATTATCTTTTCAGAGAATTGTAATGGGAGCTATTTAGCAACTATACACCAAACATTAAAAATATAAAAAATTAAATACAACCGGTATCGCGGTGAAGTACCTATCAATTCTGTCCTACGTATAATCTTATCTTATATTTTGTTAATAGGTAGGTATCTCCCAATAATTATACCTTAAACTAGATAGGAAAATAAACTTACAATACCTGTTTCATAATACGATCTCGCACATTATATAAAAGTGCTCGCTAAATAATAGCTCGCTTCTCAACCTAAGTATATAATATACTATTGTCCATCCAGTTCGTAACAGTTTGTGAGTGTGTTTCGTATCGTTTTCGTTTATATGTAAAGACGAATTATCAGCATAATGTATGAAAGTATGACTAATTGGTTAAGAGCATCGGTTAGGTCATCAAATAAGTATCAAGCAGCAATACCCAAATAACACTTTCCTGTCTTTCTCATTTATAACTATAGATTTTACCATCTATTATTATTTTGTCATGTTATATAACGGGTTATCATAAAGTAAGGGATGTATTTCAACTTATCATATATTTTTAACAAATAAAATTAATAACAAAAAGTAAATGGAATCTAGCTGCTTAAATAATGGGATTTCTGATGTCAAACACTGGTTACCACAATTATTCGATATGACCTCCATTTTGTTGTGTAAAATTACCAAGCGTTCCTCCACGAATTTGCTTCCTAATACTGTTCTTTAAATCCCCCAACATTGTTGGACATGTTCTAAACACCAAACCTTTTAAATAACTCCACAGCCAGTAATCTGCTGGATTAATATCAGGCGATTTTGGTGGCCATAAATTTGCAAAATGTCTGCTTATAACACAATCTTCAAAAACCCCAATTAATAATCCTTTAACTGGTCGGTAACTATGCGGAGGTACTCCATCCTGCATAAAAATCATGTTTTCCGTTCCTTCGTACTCGTTTTGCAACTGTGGAATTGCACAATCCCTTAAAATTTGCAGGTACCGTTCACCAGTAACAGTTACAAATACCGCTTCCAAGGAAATACAGAATGCTGTATTTCCTCAAAAAAGCATGGATCAATGATGAATTAGCTGTGAAACCGCACCAAACGGTGACTTTTGGTCATGAAAACCTTGCTGAACGGTTACATGTGGATTTTCTGTTAGCCATATTCGACAGTTTTGAGTATTCACTCAGAAATGGGCCTCATCTGTCCAAAAAATACGGGATAACCATTCAGGTTCAATTTCCATTTGAGACAGTGTTTGTAAAGAAAAATCGTACTTAAGAGCTAAATCTGCTTCCTTTAATTCAAACAGCAGTTACAGCTTATAGGGATACATCTTTATCATTTTTCGTAAAATTTTTCAAATCGTGGTATATGGCATTTGCAATCGTTTTGATATCGCATTAACATTGCTGATTCCTAGCTGATTAGAATTGGCTACTTTTTGATTTTCCTGAAGAACTTCTGCAACTTGGACATCACTCATCCTTGGTCTTTCTGATCTCGGAAGGTTAGCTACAGACTCTGTTTTTCAAATTTGCTAATAAAATTACAATACGATTCGTTGATAGTTGTAGGTTTATGGCTGCATCTCTAGATACGAACAATGCATAGAGTACGGAAATGTTTTGGCGACGATAACGACTTTAACTAAGAAACAAAGGTAATTTTCTCTATGCGTACGTAGACAGCTTTAGTAAATTAGATGATGTCACTGTACCTTCCTATGATAAATTCTATGATAAAACGCGTGATGAAATCCGTTGAGGAATACTGTTGCGTCCTACTGGTGTGCGATTAGTTTAAGTGTAATACATGTGTGATTATGGCGATATACATTTAAAATCAGATTTAAAATCAGATGTGTTGCTGTTGGCTAACGTGTTCGAATACTTTAGACAGTTATGTGTATATGGTTTAGAAACTGCACAGTATGTTACCATACCTGGGTTGGCGTGGGATGTCATGTTGAAAGACCACGCTCAAGAAAGGTATTCGTGGTGGAGTGAGTACTTATGTTATACTTTTTTGATATATTACGCAGTCATTACGGTAATAACGTAACGTTGCTGTATACGGATAGACTTTTTAATAGTCGAGATAACAACTGATGACGTGTATGCACACGTGCGGAATAATTTACATGAATATGATACCTATAACTATCAAAACGATCTACATGGTGTCACTACTAATATTTCTGTCGTACGAAGAAAGAAAGATGAGTATGCATGGGAACCTATTCAATATTTTTATGCCGCATGGTCAAAATCGTATTGTCTAAAGCTTGCTGATGACCAAATGGTTAAGAAAGCGAAAGAAAAGAAAGTTATTGTTCAAACATTACCGACGGAGTGCAGAGGCATCTGATAAAACAGTAATGTAAAATGTATTTTATACTTTATGATATATATATATATATATATATATATATATATATATATATATATATATATATATATATATATATATATATATATATATATATATATATATATATATATATATATATATATATATATATTGAGATGTTCAGAAAGAGGTAATAGAAGTATCGGACAGCTTACATGACATTTGGGTAAAGGTGATTTCTAGCTCGATACAAGTGCGAGACAATATTTTATATAAATCTGGTTCACGATGTGTTTAAAATAAATTTGTTTGATATAAATTAATCTGAATATCATTTGCTTAGTTTGGTTTCATCATAAAAGCAATTTGCTGCTAACAAAATTGTCAAGAATGTTAAATATAACCATTTTCGTAAAGTCATTTTAGTATTGCAATTATTGCAATAAAATTCAATTTTCAAGGGTAATTTGGCAAGTGAACACTTTACAGGTGTTTAAACATGGACTTTATAGTTAGGATTATGTTAGGGATAGTGTATGTTTAGTTTTGAATGCAGTAAATACAAAAATTTAGTAAAAGGGTTATAATATGGACAGTATAGACATTTTTCGCACATATTTTTGGAAGCGATTAGTGACAAAATTATAATACAAGATTCACAATAAGATAAACATTTAGAACATTATGGCATACAGACATTTATAGTCCGTACATTTTATAGTGAAATATTTCAAAAGAGTGTTAGACGATGAGTTTTCAATGCAAGACTATATAACATTATGCATTGCAAATAATTAGTGAGAATAATAAAGACAAGTAGTACAAACCTTAAACATAACATTTAAGTGTTAAAACATTTTTAAATATAAATTATTTTCATTTTAGATTTAAGTTTGGTTACGTTGTAAATTTTAGGTTTTATATAATTTTATACTTTTTCCACATTATCAGATTTAGATTTTGCTCTTAAAGCAAATAATAGATGTTCTTTCTTAATATGATAAGTTTTATAAGGATACAGCGCTTTTCTCCGCAAAATTATGCTAAATCTGAGGTGAATTATAGACAAAATTACAAAAGCTTAAATTTCTTTAAATTAAATATTTCCAACACAAAGATATGTATTCTTATGTAGAATGTTCTCAGAATTCCATTTTGCAATTAATTTTAGTGTAGCTTGTAAGTGTAAATAGTTAGAAGCTTATTTAAGGTAGATTAAGTTATTTCGTTTATTAGTGTTAGGAATTATAGCTTGTTAGGTGTCTTTTGTTCAAAATTTTACGTAGTTTTCATTTCCGTTTTTAATTTTCAATTCCGATCATGTATAAGAAAGTTACGGCCAAAATTCCATTTATGTCCAATTTATAATTTTGATCCACCAATCATATCCATAGTTACTTTTGCAATATGGCTGTAAAAAATGAATTTTTGTAACAACCAGAAACATATAAAGCAAGCGCTCAGGAAATCATCTCTCTAGAATTTGTTCAAAAGTGTAAAAGGTTAAAACAGTGTTGTGAAATTTGTGTTTTTAAGAGTAAGTTCATAACTATTTAATTCGTCAAGAAGTTTTACGTTTCGAAGAATATTTTCGAGCACTTGTTTTTATCGTCGGTTAGAAATAAATAGTTCGGTCTCCGATACCTGTCGTTTTTAAAAAAATAATTTTGTTCGATTAATTGATGTTACGATTTTGTGAAGATTTGTTTTGCGTTTTCCAATTTAAATTAATTCCTGTTTACCAAATTAAAACCCATTTTATTTGGTCAAAGTTTGTTTTATTTCTTCGGACAGTTCCTTTTAAATAAATTATTATCGGTAGCTAAAATAAAGTGTTATCAACAAAAATCTTGGATATTTAAACATATATTTTAAACGATATCACTCAGTAAGTTAAACTATTTAAATAAAAAGTTACCGTAATAAATAAGTGGTTGGAGTTTGCCGTTTTGAAGAAAACATCTTTAAGCTTGGAAGTTGGTGTCTTCGACAACCGAGAACCGAGATAGCAGTTTTGGGTATTGGTAACAATCGTAATCGAGTGGACATTGCCTGCATCCAGCTGGAGTATCCGAAGACATCAATCAATCAACAGGAAGGACAGTATATGTGAGTCACAAATTTAATAACCCTACCTATTGTGAATATTCATTGATATTTTCCTGCAATTTATATTTGTTACATATGTTTTGGTTAAGAATTTTAAATATTTACTTGTGTAAACACCTGTAAAGATATTAATTTCTTTTCTTTTCTAAATTTTATTTTGGATCTAAACATTAAATTTTCTAAATTAATCATTTGACATCTTTGACAGTTCTTATTTCACTTAAGTTCATTACAACGCATGCGTTGATAGCAAATTATATTCAGAATTACTTTATACTTTCAATTCAATTACATAAAGGATATTTCTTATACTCAAAATTTTAACTTCAACTAAATTCCTGAACTCTATCCCCATATGAGATCTGAGCTAGTCCGGTGCAATAAACATTAAAAATTTAAATAATTACTTCAATCATATTATCAACATTTTAAAAATTAAATTACCTCAAACTAAATATATAATTATTATTAATTTCCTCTCACAAGTATAAGTTGACAATTATAATATCATATATATATAAACATCCCAATATATATATTGAGATGTTCAGAAAGAGGTAATAGAAGTATCGGACAGATTACATGACATTTGGGTAATAAAAGGGTGATTTCTAGCTCGATACAAGTGCGAGACACTATTTTACATAAATCTGGTTCACGATGTGTTTAAAATAAATTTATTTGATATAAATTGATCTGAATATCATTTGCTTAGTTTGGTTTCATCATAAAAAGCAATTTGCTGCTAACAAAATTGTCAAGAATGTTAAATATCACCATTTTCGTAAAGTCATTTTAGTAGTGCAATTTTGCAATAAAATCAATTTTTCAAAGGTATTTGGCAAGTAGACATTTTACAGGTGTTTAAACATGGACTATATAGTTAGGATTATGTTAGGGATAGTGTATGTTTAGTTTTTAAAAGCAGGAAATACAAAAATTTAGTAAAAGGGTTATAATATGGACAGTATAGACAATTTTCGCACATATTTTTGGTAGCGAATTAGTGACAAAATATTAATACAAGTTTCACATGAAAACATTTAGAACATTATGGCATACAGACATTTATAGTGCCGTACAATTTATAGTGAAAATTTCAAAAGAGTGTTAGACGATGAGACTTTTCAATGCAAGACTATATAACATTATGCATTGCAAATAAGTAGTGAGAACAATAAAGACAAGTAGTACAAACCTTAAACATAACATTTTAAGTGTTAAAACATTTTAAATATGAATTAATTTCATTTTAGATTTAAGTTTGATTACGTTGTAAATTTTAGTTTTTTCATAATTTTATACTTTTTCCACTTTATTAGACGTAGATTTTGCTCTTAAAGCAAATAATAGATGTTCTTTCTCAATATGAATATGTTTTTATAAGGATACAGCGCTTTTCTCCGCTAAATTATGCTAAATCTGAGGTGAATTTAAGTAATATTACAAAAGCTTAAAATTTTCTTTAAATTAATTGTTTCGAACTTAAAAGATATGTATTCTTATGTAAAATGTCCTCAGAATTCCATTTTGCAAGTAATTTTAGTGTAGCTTGTAAGTATAAAAAGTTATTTTATTAGAAAGTTACTTCGTTTATTAGTGTTAGGAATTATAGCTTGTTAGGTGTCCTTTATTCAAAATTTCACGTAGTTTTCATTTCCGTTTTTAATTTTCAATTCCGATTATGCATAAGAAAGTTACGGCAAATTCCATTTACGTACAATTTTTAATTTTGATCATCCAATCAGTTCCATTGTTATTTTTGCAATATGGCTGAAAAAATGAAATTTGTAACAACCAGAAACATATAAAAGCAAGCGCTCAGGAAATGATTCTCTCTTGAAATTTGTTTAAAAGTGAAAAAGGTTAAAACAGTGTTGTAAAATTTGTGAATACCTAACCTAATTTATTATCGTTAAAAGTTTTACGTTACAAATAATTTTCGAGAGCACTTGTTTTGTATCGTCGGATAGAAATAAATAGTTCGGTCTCCGATACCTGTCGTTTAATAAAAATAATTCTGTTCGATTAATTGATGTTACGATTTTGTGAAGATTTGTTTACGTGTTTTCAAATTTAAATAATTCTTGTTTACCAAATTAAATTCCATTTTATTTGGTCAAAGTTTGTTTTATTTCTCCGGACAATTCCTTTTAAATAAAAATTATTTTCGGTAGCTAAAATAAAAGTGTTGTTAACAAAATCTTGAATACTTAAACATATTTTAAACGATATCACTCATTGAGCTATAAAATCATTAAAATAAAAAGTTACCGTTAATAAATAAGTGTTTGGAGTTTGCCGTTTTGGAAAACATCTATAAGTTGGAAGTTGGTGTCTTCGACAACCGAGAACCGAGATAAGTTGTAGGTAACAACTGTAGCGAGTGAACAGCCTGCATCCAGCTGAAGTATTGAAGACATCATTCAATCAACAGGAAGGACTGTATATGTGAGTCAAATTTTATAACCCTACCTATTGTGAATATTCATTGTTATTTTCCTGCAATTTGTATTTGTTACATGTTTAGTTAAGAATTTTAAATATTTACTTGTGTAAACACCTGTAAAGATATTAATTTCTTTTCTTTTTCAAATTTTCATTCTGGTTCTAAACATTAAATTTACTAAATATAATCATCTGACATTTTGACAGTTACTTATTTTACTTAAATTCATTAACGCATGCGTTGGATAGCAAATTATATTCAGAACATTTTGTATACTTTAAATTCAATTACATATAGGATATTCTTATACTACAAAATTATTATCTTCAACTAAATTCCTTGAACTCTATCCCCATATGAGATTCTGAGCTAGTTCGGTAATATAATCAATATAATAATAAATAGATTTAAATAATTACTTCAATCATAATTATACAACATTTAAATTTATCTCAACAAAAATTCAAACTATTTAATTTTCCTCACAAATTGTGTAAGTCGCCATATTTTTAATGCCCTTTTAATTTAAAATCATCTTAATAAATAAAATATAAACATCCCAATTTATATATATATATATATATATATATATATATATATATATTTCTATTTAGATTTCCACAAGTATTCATGTTTAAATAAGACAATTTTTCTTTAAAACTTGTGTAAATAAACGTAAAAATTAATTCAACGTTTGGGAACGTCCTTTGTTCCTTTGTCAAGAATTTATTTGGTGTAACATTTGGAGGTCTTGTTTGGTGATATTTTGTTTGGGAAGTTTGCAGTTCTGAAGAATGTGTGCTACATTGAGTCTAATTTCGTCAGCTACCGTAGATTCTGTATCTTTTAAGGCGTATTCTACGTTGGTGATGATGTTTTCTACGGAATCCGTTTGAGAGATGGCAAAATTAAACCCTTTACCTAAAACATTTAGAATATTATTATTAAGTTCTTTGTCACTTAAATTGTGTACTGTCCTTAACGGTTCTACATTATTTGCCTGCGATGTATGAGACAGACGTTCAAATTTTTGTTTCTGTCGGTTAGTTTTACCATCAAGGACGATTCTACAGTAATTTCAATGAGACGATCCACCGTATCGAATATGAAAGGTGAATTTTGATAGCATGTAAAGTTTGAATGTGTCATAAAGGGTACGGTTGAGATAGTCAAGTTTAGCCCTTTCATTGGCAATCGCTTTTCTTAAAAGGGCAAGGCTTGTTTTGAATAAAATCTTATAAGAACCATTAATGTCTGGTCTTGGTTTCAATTTAAATCCCTTGGGTATTATTTTATTGTCACGACAACGCTTTAAAAAGTTAAATTAGTAAGTGTTTCACATTTTTGATACGTAGCTTTCTGTAAATCTTAATGGTATTCAAAGTTTCTTCTCCGTATAGGAATATTATGTTTCTATTTAGATTTAAGTATTCATGTTAATAAGAATTTTTTAAATTTGTAAATAAACATTAATTCAACGTTTCGGGAACGTCCTTGTTCCGAAACGTTGAATTATTTTACGTTTATTTACACAAGTTTTAAAGAATATATTTATATATATATATATATATATATATATATATATATATATATATATATATATATATATATATATATATGTGTGTGTGTGTGTGTGTGTGTGTGTGTGTGTGTGTGTGGTGTGCGTGTTTGCGTGTGTGCGTGTTTGCCGGTGTGTGGGTGTGTGTGTGTGTGAAGACAAAAACTATCCATATCACATTTTGGCAAAATGAGTTTGGTATGGATTCTTATAGTTTTGAATGTGCATGTTTGTGTGGTATACTTAGAATTTACGAAAAAGCGATGTAAGTCCCTTAAATCGGCGCCCAAAAGGAACCCTCTTGCATTAAAAAATGATCTAAGTCCAGGTGGTTTTACGTAAAACCGATCCAAGTGCACAGTAGCCAATAACATGCTGCTTGCCAATGGCGTTACTCAACTTCTTGATACAGATCAGTTGCGAACGAAAATTTGCATAGAAGGGTGTTTTGTGTTAGTTTTGTTGTAAAGTTTTTAAAGAAAAAAAAAGAGTATTAGTGGAGGTAGTGAAGATGAGGATTGTGGAAGTTGATCTTAATGCGTTTCAACTCGTAAAAGAATATTCTATGGTCGGGTTAGCAATGCTCCTAAAAAAATATGCAATCATTCTTTTGAAGCATGCAACTATAAGACAAATGTTTTGAGATATTCACGGATGACCAAAAACGTCGGATGACCAAAAACGTAACATAATTAATTAATTTAATTTAATACCTTGCAGAAATGAACAAAACAGTTATCTATCTGGTCTTATAAGTATTGTAGATATTAAAAGAAGACGCCCAAGAAGTGCAGAAGGTACTGCAAATTTTCGTGATAATTGCTTTCCTTGCAAGATCAGAGTTTTACAAGCGGATGGTTCGTTTCGAGAAATTTCAGTTTGCCAAACTGCATTTATTAATCTGCACGGAATTACCAATAGGGACCTTATAATTTTAAAACGGTACCTTAAAGAAACCGGAAAATCATGTCATAATAGGAGAGGTGCTTACAAAAATCGACCACATAAAATTTCAGAGGAAACGTTAGAACTTGTTCGTGGACATATACGCAGTTTTCAAGGTATAAAATCGCATTACAGTTTGAAAGACACAAGACGAATTTACCTAAGTTAAACACTGACCGTCAAAAACATGCATGAGAAGTGCAATTCCCACAAACCAATTAGTTACGAATCGTATAGGAACATTTTCCTGAAGGACTTCAATATCGGATTTGGTTATCTGAGATCCAATACCTGTAGTACATGTGATGCATCAACAGTAAAAATCGAGTCTCTAGAGGCTCAGATAAAAAGCACTGCATCACCAGAGACTGAAAAGGAAGCTTTGTTGAAGAAACTTCGGAGGACTAGCTTCACACGTTACAGGCTCAAGCTTTTTACACTAGTAAATGTTTAGAAAAAAGACGGGCAAGAAAGAAAAAAGAATACGAAGGTATTACAATGGATTTATGTAAAAATTTTCCAATTCCTAATATTACTATCAACGATGTTTATTACAAGAGGAGACCTACTTTTGTTAGCTGTAATATTCATGTGTTATCCTCAAATCAATCCGTGTTTTATACATATCCACAAACAGTAGCTAAAAGGGGTGTTATGTTGTAATAAAAAACAATAAGTGGGTGTAGAGAGTTGTTGTTAGTAATATCAACCCTAATATTACTTATATTTCTAATAACAGATAGAAGATTTTGTGCCTTCAGCTCAGTCGACGATTAAACAGGCCATGTTCTTAAAATTTGATTTGCTTTAATTAGAAAATGTGTGTGATGTTCGCTTTACAAAAAAAAGGTGTAACTTCAACCTGTAAATAAATGAAAAAACACCTCGGACGCCCGTAGTTGTGGTTTGAGTTTCAAGTGTAAGGACGTGTATTATCTTATCCGGAGAGACATTCAAGCGCAACGCGATAACACGCGACCTAGAGGTCAACGTAAATAATAAATAATAGGTTTAACAGGAAATTAAATAAATCCAACAGAGACGTACTTAAAGGATTTTATTAATTTCCCAACATAATGTTGGATAAGTAATTTAAATGTATCCTATGACATCTAAGCGCTTTTAGCGCAACAAAACCAAGCTCTATTCCAGGAAAACCAGGTTAGAAGCAATAATGAACAAGCATTATATAATGCGTGGATCCATGAAGAAAGTACCAGAACAAACCTCGAAAACACTATTCAATACATGCAGAGTCAGATTAAAGAGTTACAACAATTGTTAAAACAACAAGTAAAGCAAAGTGACGCTAACATAAATAACCCAACCGAGAAAATAGAATATGAAACAGGCGAAGAAGAACTAACTAAAGAAATAGCATGGATCAAGTAGGGAAAACAAGAAAAACAAAAGAGAAAATTAAATATTACATCCGATTCCTCGCCAGAAAAGGAGACTAGTAAACAAACACACCAAAATAATGAAAAAAGAACAATAAACCGCCACCTATAATAGTAAGCAATGTAAAAACTATGGGTTGCTAAATACTACTATCAAACAATGCAATAACTTTTAAAGCAACAACACTAAATAACGAACAAATAAAAATAAACATAGAGGAAGCAGAAGGGTATAGGAAAGCGGTGTGTTGCCCAAATGACAACAAATTCCTATGCATACATACGAAAATAATCAAAATAGACCAGTAAAGGTAATGGTGAAAACTTCCAAGCACTACCGATCCTAACAAGATAGTAGATGAACTAAAGGAAAACGAATTTAAAATAATCAGTGCAGTTAATATTATCAAGAAAGAGAGGAAAGAGATAAAGAAGGGGGAATATCAGGTAGAAAAGAAACCGTTACCACTATTCATGTTAACGTTTCATCAGGCAGAGGATATTAAAAGAATATACGGTATTAAAAGCATTCAAAACGTCATAGTTAAAATCGAACCGCTAAAAAAGCCTATATTAGCACCACAATGTAAACGTTGTCAACTGTTCGGGCACACACAAAAGTTTTGTGCTCGTGAACCCAGATGCGTTAAATGTGCAGGGAAACATAGAACCGAGGAATGCACGAAACAGCGGAATGAAAACCGAAGTGTGTTAACTGTGGAAGAACACCGCAAGTTACAGAGGCTGCGAGTAGGAAAGAATTCAAGCTACGAGAGAGAAGGCTGCCAAAAGCAAACCGGAAGCAAATGCCAAAATAATAAATAAAGAATATTCCAGCGTAAATGATCAGACCACATTTGCGGATATAACTCAAACAACCAATCCGATAAAGTATTACAGGAAAATGAAACAACAAATCAACTACTATTAGCATTAATAGCCAGAATGGATCGACAAGAAAATATGCTTCAACATTAAATGATAGGCTTAGAAAATTAGAAAACGAAAATGGCAATAAAGTCATTACATCCACGTCAAGAAATTTAATAATGGACAGAAGGGATTTAAGGATAGTCACTTGAATGCTAACGGAATCCTACAACACCAACAAGACCTTGAAGCATTCATTAATATACAGAAAATAGACATATGCCTCATTTCTGAGACTCATCTTACCAGTGAATCATACCTCAGATACAGAGGCTATCACTGTTATCACACTATTGATCCTGATAACTCAGCCAGGTGAGTGATAATAATTAAAATAACATAACGCACTATGAAGAAGCGAGCATAAACTACAAAAATCAAGTTACAGTAGTGGCAATTAAAACTGGAAGGCTGAAGCTTGGTAGCTGCAATATACTGTCCACCAAATATAACCAAAAAAGAAAACTACTTAAACGTTCTTAGAAAATTGGAGAGCGATTTATAATAGGAGGTGATTATAATGCAAAAACGCCAGATGGGGATCAAGAATCACCACTACCAAAGGAGAGAATTACATGCAGCAACAAGAAATGGGTGCCTATATTTCAACAGGAAGCCTACATACTGGCCCACAGATCCCCACAAGAAACCAGACTTGCTTGACTTCTTCATGGGAAGAAAAGTCTCAGAGATTACATAAAAGTTGAAGAAAACTTGACTTAAATTCAGACCATTCTCCAGTGATACTAACATTATGAAAATATAGTTAAAAAATGCAGAGGCTAGTAAATAAGTATACTGATTGGGAAGGTTTTCAAGAAACACTACATAATCGAATACAATTGAATGTACCTTTACAAACAATAGAACAACTGAACCAGGAAGCTGAAAAGTTTGTCCAAGATATACAACAAGCTGTCTGGAAAAATACACCGGAAATTAAAGATAGAATGATCGGTAATAATTATCCTAAGGAAATTAGAGAACTAGTGGCAGAAAAAGAAAAGCACAGAAAATGGCAGCAGACAAGAGCGCCAGACGACAAAACGTACTAAACAACCTCGCACAAAGACTAAAAAGAAATACAACAGATTAAGAATGACTCTATCAACATTTATTTAAAAAGCTGACAAATGATAAAACAACAGATTATTCCTTATGGAAAGCCACAAAACAATTGAAAAGACCAATTGGGCATATGGCACCAATAAGAACCGCAGATGATAAATGGGCTAAAAGCAGCTGTCAAAAATCTGAAGCTTTCAACACATCTGAGAAACTTTTCATCCAAACGAAGCAGTCGAAGATATAGAACTCCGAAGGGAAGTACTCACGAAATTGTATTAGTAACCCGAGAGAGGTCCAAGGAAATCAAGAAGAATATTAGTTCAAAAAGCCCGGCTACGACTTAATAACAGGATCTGTACTTAAACAAATACCCAAGAAGGAATCGTAAAACTTACCAATCTCATCAACGCGGCATTCAGACTAAAACATGTCCCTGCCATTTGGAAAGTGGCAGAAATCATTATGGTCCTCAAACCAGGCAAACCAGAAATGAAGTATCATCCTATAGACCAATATCACTATTGCCTATTATTGCAAAAGTATTTGAAAAGCTGCTGTTGATAAGATTAAAACCGATAATCGAAAGAAATAACTTATTCCTGAACACCAGTTTGGGTTCAGACAACAACACTCGACAATAGATCAGGTGCACAGAATTACGGATATCATAGAAAAGGTATATGAGGAAAAAGATATGCTCAACGCTGTTTTTAGACGTAGCCGAGGCATTCGACAAAGTATGGCACGAGGGTTAATACACAAAATAGAGATAAACTTCCCTAAGGAATTTGTAGAAATATTAAAATCATATATATCTGGTAGGACGTTTAGGGTCAAACAAGAAAATGACTTCTCTGATATGAAAGAGATAAAGGCTCGTACCACAGGGAAGTGTACTAGGACCAATTCTTTATTTGATATGCACCTGTGATATACCAAGAACTGAAGATACAATACTAGCAACATTTGCGGACGATACGGCGATTCTTGCAGTTGGAGAAAATAGTGAGGAAGCAGCCAGAAAACTGCAAAAAGCAAGTGACAATGTAAATACATGGACTAAAAAGTGGAGAATTAGAATAAATGAAGCTAAATCGATCCATGTCGACTTCACCAATAACAAGCATGAGCATAAATTAATTACAATCAATAATAATGACATTCCATATCACAATACGGCAAAGTACCTGGGGATGAACCTCGACGCCAAACTCAAATGGAAGGAACATATCAAAAAGAAACGGAAAGAATTAGATATTAAATACAAGAAAATGCATTGGCTTATTGGAAGAAAGTCCCAATTATCAATACACAATAAAATAATAGTATACAAACAAATACTAAAACCAATCTGGACATATGGGATCCAATTATGGGATGTGCAAGCAAAACCAACGTAAACTTAATTCAAACGTTTCAAAACAAAGTTCTAAGAAATATCGTGGATGCCCCATGGTATGTACGGAATGACAATATACATAGAGATTTGATGATCCCAACAGTAAGAGAGGAAATAAAGACGTTTGCCACTCGACATGAGAAACGACTTCATTGCCACAACCCAGAAGTACTACAACTTCTTGATAACGCCAACCTAGAGCGAAGGCTTAAAAGGACCAAACCTTTTGAACTTGCATAGTGACTAGTGTGACCTGAAAACAACAAGAGTGTAAACTAAAGTTATGGTGATTACAGTGAAAAAGCAGAGTACAGTGAACTGTGTAACACGTGAAAGAAGTGTTAAGTTTTAGAATCTAAGTAAAGTCCGATGGGACACCTTAGCAAATAAGTATTAGGGTGATAAGGTCAGAATTAAACTATTGGTTAGTCGACTACGACTAGTTTTAGTTGTAATAATAAAAAAAAAAAAACCTCGGACGCCAACTTATGTTATGGAAAACAAGTAATCCGTAAATATAATACATGTAAAATTGAAAACAATAACAAGGTTTATAATAAAAATCTTTAACTCAAGTTATGAAGTAGAAAATCCAAATACTAATGGTAGTAAATCTGAATTAACTTAAAAATACCTTACAAACTAATGATTAGAACTGAAATACCTGTAGTACTTTTAAATTTTGGTTGTCACTGGTATACTGTTACAGATAACAACACGCTGACGCATACACGCTTTCAAATTTGGTTGGTAAATTAATCTTGAAATGGAAATCTAACAGGGTTTTGATATTCGTTGACCCCAAATAAGTAAATTCCTTTACAAACAGCCAAACTTGGTTAATTTAAACGGGTTAATGTGTATTTATAATTTTCTGCATAGCAACAAACTTCTACTGCGTCATCCTCGTTAAATTGAAACGTAATAGTATAATGAAATTACGTAAAAAGAAAATTTAACGTTATAAAGGAAAACTAAAAGTAAAATAAAAGTGCCTAAAAAGGATAAGTATATCAACAATGAAAAGTAGGTTTAATTAGCTCTTGCCGTAAAATATACGATACTTTTGATAAAAATATTCAAGAGCAAACATGGACAATTTTTGCTTTCATTATCGGACTACCTGAAAAATCAAAACCTCAATCATTTGAAGTGCATAAATGCAATCAAGACGTCTTTTGTGCATGGTCAAATTTTCTGCAAAAAATTTTGTAGAAAAACCTGCCCATTTTCTACAAGACCCGTACGAAACCTAGAGTTAAGTGGCGATCATCCCCGTACCACAGCAGTAAGGGAAACAGCATACAATGCTGTCACAACAAACTTTATCATAGCAGCTCGTAATGTAAAATTCGATCCTGATTCCAGTCCGGATGCCTTTTATTCCAAATTAATACCACCACCTAAAAAGAAGTATAATCAGCTGCAAGAAGTAAAGCGCTTTATCGCAGAAGAGTTTCAGCAGGATTATAAAAAACTGTCTTTCATTGAAAATAATGAGAGTGATGACGAATTTGACGTAAGTTAAAAGTATGTATATATATGTATATATATATATATATATATATATATATATATATATATATATATATATATATATATATATATATATATATATAAGGAAGGGTAAAACGATCTAAGTCACATTTATATACAAGTGAGTAAACTTGAAATGAAAATTTGAGACCTTGAAAAACAAAAAGATTAATTGCACAACCAAATTTGAAAGCATGTTGTTGTCTGTAACAGTATACCAGTGACAACCAAGATTTAAAAATACTACAGGTATTTCAGTTCTAGTCATTAATTTATAAGGTATTTTTAAGTTAATTCAGATATACTAACATTAGTATTTAGATTTTCTACTTTATAATTTGAGTTAAAGATTTTTATTATAAACCTTATTGTTTTCAATTTTAGATTTATTACATTTACGGTTTGCTTGTTTTCCATAAAATAAATAGGCGTCCGAGGTATTTTATCATTTATGTACAGGTTGAAGTTACACCTTTTTTTTTTGCTCTGTAGGGTAGTCTCCTCCATACAGAGCTACTAGGCACTTCACTCCGGCATCTGATGTGGCTTGGTGGGCTGAAGTAGGTTGGAGGAACACTTCAGCTGTGGTGATTAGCTGAGGGTATTTTTGGATGGCGCTCCACATAATCTTCTCATACCCGAAACTACTATTCATCATATGACTACCCACACTCGGTGGACTTTACATGCCAGAACAAGTGCGAACAGACCTTAAACGAAATTCGCTTTTATTTATACGAGTGGATGGGGATTTTTAAGACCTTTAGATATTCGAACTATAATCTTATTTAAATTTGACTGCGAGGCTTAGATTTGAAAATAACCTGGAAACATTGACGATGTTTTGTTAGTATTCAAAATTACTAACTATATGAACCAATAACGACATACGTTTTTAAAATCTTAAACCGTGCTTTATTAAAAGATGAGTCATACTCATAAGACACCTCTCGCCGGCCCTAAGTATAATTTTAAGCAGTTAAAACAGATCACTGTGTTTTTATTGGTCGTTTTGCTGATAATGAAGTCTATTTAGCTATTTCTATTTTACTTCCAAGGTCAAAAGCTCCGATTTCTGAACTAATTAAAATTATGCAACAAATTTTTTAAATTGTTGTAAATTAAAATAGCTCTTAACTAAATTCTGTTGGCCTAGAAAATGAACAAAATTTGTCAGTAGGTACAGTGCATATTCATCAACAAATGTACATTAATAAACCTCTTGACAAGTTTCATATGAGTGATGCTAAACCGTTGGCGATGCCCCCAGAACCAGGAATCATTTTATCGATGTCGGCACATACAATGTGCAACAAAAGTCAGTCAAATGGTTGGTTCGTTAATGTTTTTGGCTACTTGCAGTCGTCCGGATATCTCCTTTGCAGTGAATCAAGTAAGTCCATTCTGTAATAATTGGCAAGCACGAATTTTTCGTTATTTAAAACAGACTTCTCATTAGAAAATTGTTTATACGAAATCTACAAAGATAAACTTGTTCGGGAATACAGATGCTGAATATCCTGGGTTCATAGATACAAGAAAATCTATTAGTGGTTATATTTTCATGCTTGTGAAACCCCTATAACGAGGAAGTGCTCAACGTACCACCGATGCAGACTACATTGCTTTGTCGTTTGGAGTTCAAGAAGCTTTATGGTTGAAATCGCTTCTACATGAGTTAGGTCATGAACTTTTCGCAAGTTATGATTAAGGTTGACAATCACCCCCGCAAGCTGAGCAACAACGTAATCGTACGAAACATTAAAATTCATTTCGGCACGATCAATCGAGAAGGGTAACATTTCTATTTGCTATGTGAATTCAGATGAATAGTTGACAGACAATTTTACTAAGCCAATGACAAGAACCGTTTTAAATACTTGTCACAATGAAATGAATATTTTAGATTAAATGACGTTTGATATTTGTATTTTTTTAAAGTTGTGCTTGCATATCTACAGGAATTTCGTGTGATTTTCTTCAACAGGTAGTAATACTCAAATAGGTGGCAGTGTTGAAATAAATATATTTGAGTCTTACTAGGGACACGCTGTACATTAGAAGTTTTAATATCAGATGTTGCTTGATTGTATATGAGTCTGTTTAGCCCATAAATTTTTCTCTTTCTTTACCATTTCATTGCAGTTTTCCACTAACCTTGTATCTTTGAAAAGGTTATGCAAAAATTCAATATATCGTTGGTGAGAAAATAAACTGTTTACGTAAATATCTCGAAACCAAATGGAGCTAGAAAATAATTTTTGTCTTTCTTCTTATAAAAGTTAAATAATGTTTTTTCCCATTATTTCAAAAACCTCAAAAGATAAATCAAACCTTAGGGCGGATTTAAATTTGTAAAAGATTGCTCTAAAATTTTCCTAACTTAACCAATTCTGCAGCTAAAATGGTTTCTGAAATAGCAATTATTATGATACACTGTATGCTAAATTACATCTTGTGTATAGAAAAAATACATGTTGGGTGTTTGACTAATTGTATGAATTTTGCCTCATATGTATTCCGCCTTCTGTTTTTTTCTTATAATTCATATTGTAGAAATTATTTACTTTCCGTTACTAATTTTCATTAAATAGTTTTTCTAATTACAAGAAAATGGGAAAATTAAACGTTTCTCTTCTTCGCTACTTAACCACAGAAGATTTTAGAGTATTAACAGCTGTAAGTATACATAACCTCAAAATTGTGACCATGCTAAAAATGTTTACTTTAAATATAGATTGAAATGGGCATGAAAAATCATGAGTTAGTACCAGCTTCCCTAGCTGCTAGTATTGCAAATTTACAACACGGAGGAGTCCATAAACTTCTACGTGATTTATGCAAACATCGACTTCTCAGCTACGAGCGTGGAAAGAAATGTGGGTATTCGTGCAAATGTTGGCAGTGGTTAATTTTAGTTTGTTTATAGTTGATGGATACAGATTGACTAACATGGGTTACGATTATTTAGCATTAAAAACACTAACTAAACGTGGGGCTTTAAACTCATTTGGAAATCAAATAGGTGTTGGAAAAGAAAGTAACATATATATTGTGGCTAATTCTGAAAGTCAAGAATTATGTTTAAAATTACATAGATTGGGGCGTACTTGTTTTCGTAATATAAAAGATAAACGTGATTACCACAAACACAGAAAATCGGCATCATGGTTATATCTTTCACGAATTTCTGCTACAAAAGAGTTTGCTTATATGAAAGCTTTATTTGATAGAGGTTTTCCTGTTCCCAAACCCATAGATTATAACAGACACTGTGTTGTTATGGAGTTAGTTATTGGAAAACCATTGTAAGATCTGTTTACTGTAATTTTGGTCCATTAATTGTTTCTTTTAGGACACACATACTTGAAGTAGAAAATGTTGAAGCTTTATATGATGAACTTATGAACTTAATTGTTCGCTTTGCAGATTCAGGTGTTATTCATGGAGACTTTAATGAGTTTAATATCATGTTGAATGAAAATGAAAGACCTGTAATAATTGATTTTCCTCAAATGGTTTCAACTTTACACCCAAATGCTGAAATGTATTTTAATAGAGATGTAAATTGTATAAAAGAATTTTTCAAAAAACGTTTTAATTATGAAAGTGAATTATTTCCGAAATTTGGTGATATCGAAAGATGTGACAATTTAGATGCAGAAGTTGCTTGTTCTGGTTTTACTAAACAAATGGCAAAAGATATGAATATTGAATTAGGGCTGGAGGTAGAAGATAGTGATTCAGATACCGAATCAGAAGTTAAAGATGTTGATAAAGTTAATAATTTTAGTGAGAGTGAGGAGGAGCAAAAATTTAATTATAAATTAGAGTTTGAAAGTGATGAGTCCATTGAAGAGCAAGTGGTTAAAGGTGGTGATAGGTTAGAATTGGATAATCTTAATGATTCTGATTCCCATTCATGTTCTGATGATTCTGATTACACTTATGAAATAGGTAGTATAAGATCAACTACAACAACGATTGCTCCAGAGGAAATTAAAAATAGAGTCAGAAAACAGATGCAACAAAAGGAAAGAAGAATTCAGAGGAAAAAGTGTGTTGCCAAAGGAGAAGCTAGTGCTGTAACCAGAATTAGACGAGAAAACAGTGATAATATTAAAGAAAGTAGAGACATTTGGGGCTAAAGTTTTGTTTATTATTGAACGTATTTAAGAATAAATGTATATTTATGTTGTTGCATTATTAACTTATTTTTAAGATTTCTTGTTTTGTGTGTGAAATTTTTGGTATTTTGTGTTTATAAACAGTTCTTTGTTGGTATTTCACATCAGGTCACTTGTGCAAAAACAGTTGTTGATATTTTTGTTACTTTCTTGTGCATGAAGCTTTAATGACTGAAGTATTATTTTGTAAACAAAATGAATGCCGGCTCTTTGAAAGTTATACATATTGAGCATTTTTTAAATGATTATTTGTGCTACCCATTTTTATGAAAATTTTAGAACTGGTTCTCAAATGTACAGGATATATACAAATCAGTGCAAATACTCCTTGACTTAAAAAACTGATGTACCATGCTTCCTGTGCACTCAAACCATTTGAAACAAACATACATTTGGTATTATTGAATTCATCTCACACATTCTATTCATAATAAAAGCATGGTAACTGTACTGTATACAATATACATATCAGCATATTCATTAAACTGAAAAGCATTCTTTACGTAAACTGAACAAGATCACAAAAAAGTAATATGAAACACAAGTATGATGCAAAGTTAGAATAAACCAGTAAACGAGGTAACGAACAAAATGCAAACTTACAGATACACAAAGTTACAAAGCCGAATTAAAATCAGTTTTGTAAATATGAAAACGAGACTGTCATTTAGCTGTATAGTGTTGGTCATAGGTTTCTTTTTTTCGGACAGACTTAAGTGAAGAAATGTTAAAATTCAGGGTTGAAAGAAATGCTCTTGTATTTCAAATTGTAATCTTTTAGTCAACAGATGGTTAAATGGTAATGGTTATTTCAAAACTAAACGTTGAGACTTTCAGGAACTGATGAATATAGGGGAAGCATGGTACATCATTCTAGTATCAAGGTCTTCGACCCAAAATTATGCAAGCAATATTGCAACAATTGAGGTTGCTAAGTATCTTTTGTGTAAATATTGAAAACTGCCAAATTGATCAAAATGTGTAAAGAGCATGAATTCAATTTTACACAAGAATCAAAAAAAGTGTTATGGATATCTAGATATAAAACTAAAAAAGTCTTTAAAAGATTACTTAATGGACCTTTGTGTACCATATGGCAGACTATTACCTTGTGGAGCAAAAAGTGTATACTTAAAGGACCTTTGTGTACCATATGGCAGACTATTACCTTGTGTAGGCTCAGGTGGTCAAAAGTGAACCACAAAAAGATTAACCTGCTGTCACTGAGGTATATTCAGGCATAACGTTGATCTTTTTCATATACACTATTCAGTGTTACACCTTATATTAACTTATACATTTTAGGAAATTATTTTCTAAAAAAAATCTGAAACATTATGTGCGCACTTAGTGCATTACTAACATGGTTCATGTTTTGGAAATAGTATTTAAAATCTACAAGGCTGTACATGAATCCAAAATGTAAAATTTTAATTTTTCCAAAAATAGACAAATGTGACAGCTTGCCGAGTCTGGATGTCACAGTACTTGGGGTTGGTTGTCGCTTGTATTTTAGATGATAAATAACTAAAATTATTTTAGAAACATGTATTAATACAAAAGATGTTTATTAAAAACAAAGTGTTTAGGAAAAATAAAATAGTTTTTTTTTTCATTGGTGCCCCATTTTACCTATTTAAAGCATACCTTAGCGTGTTTAAATCGAACTTTCAAAAACGCGCTTTTTTTGAAGTTATCATAGCAACATCAACAACTCAAGAAACGTGAAGTCTAAATGACAACTTTTTATTATTGATCTGACACGAGTACCTTGTAACGTCAAATAAAGATTACTAACAAATTCAAAACCTTTATTTAAACATTATTTAACACTTTTAGTTTTATAAAAGAAAATAGAAAGTACCGTAAAATGGGGTAACTATAGCCATTTTTGAAATTCAAAGGTCTACCATTCTTAGACCATTTAATTTGTACATAGAAAAATAGTGCAAAACTTGTGGCTGTGGACATATATTTAAGACACATATTCATAAACTCTCAGAAGTAAATCATTTTTTAATAAAAAATAACAATAGGGTGGCTTTAGTTACCCTTTTTTGATTGGGGAAACAATTGCCACACATGATAGACCATTGTTTGGCTTTATTTCGACAGTCTTGGTAGAACTAAAACCATAGAATAGGCAATTAAAATCATACACAGTCAATTTGGAAAAACAAAGCTTCATTGTTTGACATAAAAAAATGTTTTGTTCAACGACTAAAGTTATTTCAAAAGGGAAAGTGTAGCGTCCCCTGATTACTTTAGATGGTTTGACAATTGAAGTAACATCAGTTATTTTAATATCCATCTCAACATCTACAGTTGGGAATACATAATTATTTCCTTTGGATTTGGATCGTTTCCGGAAAAACTTGGTTTGTTCAGTGAAGAGAAGCTCAACAATGACGTAAACATCAGGTTTAAGTTCTTCTTTGGAGACCTCTTTTCTGTTTAGTTTTTTGTAAGTCACTTCTTCTTGGTTTATTTCAGATTCAGTGTCACTAAAGGATTCTGGATCCATATCTGAATCAGAATCTTTCAATGAATACTGATCACTTTCATTCACACTTGAGTCTTCATTATTCGATTTAAAAGTCATCTATTTCCGGTATTACTAGAGTTTTCTGCAAAATCGGGCCATGCGCATTGGACTTACTGATACTTGGTTGAGCATCGTCAACTGGAATGGTGTCATCAATCCCTTCTCCTACGGGAACGTTCAATTTCCTCTTCTTCCTCTGTTTCAGAGGTTCAATCGCTTTCTTTCTATTTTCTTCAAAAAAGGCTTTTATTGAATCAGTCCAGTTCTTGCTTGAATCAAGCTCTGTTGACTATTGGACTCACTTCCAGTACCGGTACAACCATCAGGAGGTTTTTTCAATATTTCCTGTCGACCAGCTTCTTTAAATACACTCATTAAGTTTTTTCTAATGTTTTCCTCACCTAAACAGTCTATGCATCTTTTCAAAAGTCTTGGAAATCTGTCCTTTGGCACAGAGCCACGATTTGTCTCTTTGCACTCTGTCAAAGTCTGGCGCCATTTTATTTTCAAAGGCCTCAAGAAAGCCACGTCTAATGGCTGGGTGTAGTGTGTGCTGTGAGGAGGTAACAGTATAAATTTTATGTTATTTCTCTTGCATTCTTCAATAATATGAGCGGAGATCTGGCTCGAAACATTGTCGCCTATCAAAACTTTATTTGAATTACTGTCAAATTGTTTAAAGCACGGCAAAGCTATTTTCTTAAACCAGTCTTCGAAGATTTCGAGGGTAAACCGCCCACTTTTAGATCTATTATAAATAGCTCCAAATGGGCCATTTTCAGTAGTCGTAGAGATATGCTGCCTTATAAGTTACATAAGGCGACAATAGGACTCCTCTGGCGCTTCCGGAAAACATTACTGACGTGCTAGATTTGGAAAAATCTATTATACGCTCCAGATGTTGAGTTCCTCTCCTTACAATCACTTGTTTTTTCCCTAGATCATCGGTCATGTTAGTTTCATCATTGTTGACGATCATGGATGGATCAGCGTCCTTCAAAGTCTTTGAGAGTTTGTCAAAATACCTATTCACAATATCTTTACTGATAGTTGCTCTACTTCTTTTAATGTTCTGGCTCAACCGTTTGGAAAGCTCGTTACTATTCCTTTTAAGAAAACTGTCAATAAAATCAAACCCAGGAAGATTGTTTTTGAATCTGATCTCATTTCGTCCACTACGATCCAGGTAACCTTTAACTATTAATCTGATGTCAAACGCTGTCGGCGGAAACCCCCACTCTCCGACCATGCTTATGCATTCAACTAATCTTTTTTCTTCTTCGACGTTTAAAACAGGAGCGCTGCCATGTTTGTTAGCTTTACCTTTCACGGCTGCAGTAAGAGCAAACCTCGATTAGCAAATTTTACAGCAACCTTTCTTAAAGATGACCCCTTCTTCACTTCTTCTACAGCTAATTTTAATGCATTGTCTGAGTAATTTTTATGTTTACGGATACCAATCTTGTTTTTAGGATGTCGAGGCATTTTCAGTCGTAAAAGAATGATAATATTATTAATTATGGGATTTTACTTAATACAGTATCATAAAATACGTACGGGGTAACAAAAGCCATCTTTTTTTCAGTGGCTTTAGTTACCCCATATGTCGTACCACTGCCACAATCAAATCATGAAAAAAGTATACAAAGTTACAGCCTCTGATATTTTATAGCAGCGTAAAGCATGAATTGAGTTTACCTTTGATGAAGGCTTTGAGGTTTTGAGATTAAAAATGACTTGTTGAGAGTAGAAGTTATTTGGTGTAAAAATGTAACCAAAGTTTTAGGTTAGATCTAGAAAATAATTGTACTCTTACCTTAAAATCTTTCTAAAATCCAAACAAATATTCAAAAATCACACGTGAATAACTGCTGAATTATGACTACACCCGCACCTAGACTGAAACAGTGTTGTCACTACCACCGTCGAAAAATTACCTGTCAAAATGGCTTAAGTTTCCCCGCGGGCTTAAGTTACCCTGTTTTACGGTACAGTTAGTATTGTTAGATAGGGGAGACCGGGGCAAGTTGAAACACTTTTTTGTTTTTGTCAAAATTTAGAGTACCAAGTTGTCAAATGATTGTTATATTTATGTTTTCAATATCTTGGCAAGTTTCTTACACATATGTAAAGAGGTTTATTCGAAAAGATTATCATTTTTTTAATTATGTGGAAATATATCTTTGCATGCATATGTTACAACTTGCCCCAAGTTTGGGGCAAGTTGTAACACGACTGGGGTAAATTGTAATAATTACGAAATTTATTAATAATACTCGCACTTTCTCAAAATATCTTTAATTATATAGTAGCGAGTAATCAGACTGTTGACAACAAAAATTTATTCGGAATCTGACTCGCAATGATGGCAGATGTAAGGAAAATCCCCATCGTGTGCCCATTGCTAGCAGCTAAAGCATTTTAATCCACTTCCCCTGATTTGCTTCCATTGAAGCTCTCACAGCAGGAAACACAAAAGGTATCCTCATCGTCTTCAGCTTCATCGTCTTGTAGCACACTTCTCTTAACTGCCTTGGCCTTCTGAGAGTTAAAAGTATTGACTCACTTCTTATTTTAGTTCGAGTGTTTTGCGTCTTGTTCCTGTTTGAGGGCTTCTTTCTCATGGGTGTCGCTTAGAATTGCTGATTTTCTCTTCTTTCTACCTCTAGTTGATTGCTTCCGTTCTCCAGCTTTTGGGAAAGGTCTAATACCTACTTGTTGGCGAAAATGTTACAGAATTAGAAGTAGAATGAATGTGATGACGAAGGGCTCGGTTGAATAGACATCTTCGAGACGGTTGCAGATGCTGAACAAGCGTGAGACGTTGATGAAGCTGAATATGATGATATGGCTGATTGTATCGTTGACGTTCCTTGAACTGCAGCATCATATGTTGAAGCATGAGGTGCTGCGGTATCTTCCTCTGGCATCTGTGCAATTATTGGTTGATCGGTGACACTTGCCGGCAAAAAATCGTCATCTGTGAATACATTTCTATTAAATGGTTCGATACCGCTAACTTTGAACCCCTTAATTACATTATTTGGTACAAGTGTTCGGGGTAAAGCTTCTCTTGCCAGTCCCGGTATGTCATATATCGTCATAGGTTTACCAGGATTATTTCTCATCCACGAGTGCTGTTCACAAGTCATAAACTTTTTTAGTGGACCATAAACCGACCGATCAAGAGGTTGTAATCGGTGCGAACAATGGGGTGGAAATGATAATAATACTACTCCACTTTTTTTGGCATATTCTATAGTTTTGTAAGCTAAATGGGATTCATGATTGTCCATGAGCAGTAGTAATGGTTTCTCTTTACATGGTCGAACATGGGAAACAAAGTGCTTTATAAAAACGTAAAACTCGTCAGCGGTCATCCAACCCGAACCATTGCCTGCTCCAATACATCCTGGTGGCCCATCTCGTATAAAATGTTCCTGGAATCTCTTTCGAGGAAATAAAAACATTGGTGGAACATGGTTTCCAATCGCATTAATAGCTACACACAATGTGACTAGAACGCCTCTTTCACTGGAAGTAATGCCCCCTACCTGTTTTGTGCCTTTCTCTGCTATCACTTTTCCAAGTCGTTGAACAGTTGTCAAGCCAGTTTCGTCTAGATTCCAAATGTCGGCTGCCCCAAAGCTGTATCTGTCACGTACTTCTGCAAGTTTATCAAAAAAAGTGTCGACATTTGGTTTATTAAAACTAATGGCTCTTCCTAAACTTGTACACGGGCACATGTATTGATAAATTTGGATGTTTTTTCAAAAAAATTGTTAACCAGTCTTCGCCTGCAGATTTATTACGCAGCCTTGAAGCAGGGACAACAATGTTGTACATTTTATGTTTGCTATAACCACACGTCAATTTGAACATTTTGTTGCTTAAATTTCTTAACGTATCGGCTGAGTGCAACATAACAAATATTGCTATCTTGTGCTACAGACCTGATTGATTCATTTTCTTCTATGACACGATTCACTGCTACCTGCATATCTACTGCACTAATGTTCCCCCTATTAGTCTTTTTCTTGTAATTCCTCATTCTAAAATATAAACAGATAGGTATATATTCGATACTGTTAATGTCATACATATCACGGGGTAAGTTGAAACATGTTACAATGTGCCCCAAGCTGAATGTTACAACTTACCCCGTAACGTACTTTTTTTTTAATTTGTCATTGAAAGTGTAAAAAGACATACAGAAATGGAAGAACTGCGAAATTATACATTATCATACATAGTTTCAATTTAACATGCTAAACATTTAATGGGCAATTACGAAAACTAAAGAAAACGAAAATATGTCTTACCTTTAAAATTTACTTTAAACACAAGTTTTTACACATACATCAATTACTAAAGTGCATTCCACGAATAATTAGACCTCTATAATATGGCTGTCATTCCACTATGAACAACATTCAATTATAAAATAACTAAAATGCTATAAGTGTAACATTGTAATGAAAGGGATATTTCAGTTGGCTACTCTGAACCGCATTTTCCATCCTTTCCTGCAACATTATAATAGCAAAAGACAAATATAATAACAAATACGACCTTCAAACGTCTTAAAATATTATTTGCCAACTCAGTAGCGTATCACGCGGAGCGGTAACTTAGGTTAGTAAAATTGAAAATTTTCAATTAAATTAATTATTGTAAGAAATAAACATCGTTAAAATAAAAGAATGTTCCAAACAAATATGATTATTGTTAAGAATTTCTGAAAATTTACCATTAGTCATTCGTAATTAATGTTGAAACTGCAAATTACAAATGTGGAATCAATTTTCCATTTTGCCATTATACTGTAAACAATAATTTGTAACGGTTGTAGTGATTGTGTAGTTTTTATACTAAAATGGAAGAAAGTTTTGTTTTAACTGAAGACGAGAACTTTATTGAAAATTTGCATAGTTATAGTGCAACTTCGGTAAGATTATACAATATTTTCTTAATTGTCATATTTTAACTGTTATTATTACAGCGATGAGTGGATAGACAATTTATTTTAGATGTTTATATTTCTGCGATTTTTAATTACGCAATAATTATTAATAAAAAATTATTTATTACATATTTGTTCATTTTTTTAAATTTGAATTAAAATAGTTAAAATAGTATATAATAATAATACTAGGTGAGCGTAGTGATGGCGTATTTATTAATAATAAATTTATTCAAATAAGTTTTTCACTTTTTTTATATGACAAAAGGTACTACGCCAATGAGTGCTCCCGCGCTTTATTTGGTGACAAATTTAAATGGCGGCCATATTGTAGAGGTCTAATTACTCATGAAATGCACTATAACAAACCACGTGAACGATATGGTTGCTATTTGAAAAGCAAGTGTCGGTCAGGCGTCTGCGCACGTAGGTAGCTATAATCTCGATGTTGTCAAATTGCCTCCTATTCAGTTATGGCCAATGTTACAATTTGCCCCGTGTTACATGCCTCGGTCTCCCTATATTAATTTTTATTTACATATTTTTCATTATTAGTTCTTATTTCCATTTTTGTAGTAATAATACTAGTATTTATGACTTCAAGGTGCACCAATAAAAAAAATAGCGTAAAGTATTCGTGGATAACTGGTCTTTAAAACACTTACTCTATTTCGAGCGCCGTCGTGCTCGAAAAATCGCGTGTGTTTTAAAGACCTTTTTATCCACTTATACTTTAATATACTATTAAAATCACTCACTATCGCAGTTATGAGAAATGTAAATTGCTTGTCTAAGTGCACGCATTATGGGACCAACAACCGCAGGATGTGCATTTTACCCACTCTTCATTCGGCATATTGTTGGAAAATGGTTTAGACAAATTAAGCATAAGCATTCTTCTTCACTTTCACTATCCGAACAGGTGGTCTTGACTTTTTTAATTCTTTCGATTTCTTCTCCTGAACCAACAACGGCTCTTTTTGCTGTTTCCTTTTTTTTTGTTTTTCTTGTTCAGGCGTGTATTTCTTTCCTCCTCTAATTGGATCTTAATTGGGGCTAAAGTAAGTATTGCACTGTCTTGTTTACGACGGTTAACCTTATTCGTTTTTCTTGCCGATGCCTTTGGATAAGGTCTCAGATTTTCTCGAGTTACTATATTCATAGTAAACTGCCGTGCTAAATGACTGCAGTAGGGATCATTAGGGCTAGTTTGATGATGTATTTTGGTGTTTTGGATACCAGGCTCTGACGTGAATTCTTGCGGTTTTTTCAGTAAAAGAACAGGTTTTGTAACTGTGGTTTACGAAGTTGTTTTGCTCTCTTGAATGGTATTGTTTATTTTTTGCTTGTTATTTGTCAGGCTTGTAGTTTGTTCTTCGTTTAAGATACCCGGATCTGACCTAGCGTCTTCTTCGTTTAAGATGCCAGGATCTGGCCTAGCTTCTTCGATTAAGATACCTGGATCCGGCCGATAAGTGACAGAGCTCGCGAGAAATTCATCATCGGTAAAAATGTCTCTGTTATATGGAAACACACCTGACACCAGAGACCCAGACTGGATATTTTTAGGAGTTAATTCGAGGGGATAAGAAATTGAGACCACTGAAGATATATCATATATAGTCATGGTTCTGCCGGGATTATTTAAAATCCAAGCATCCTAGGAAGTATTGACATATTTCTTAAAAGGGCTGAATGAAGCACGGTCGAGAGGTTGAAGTTTGTTGGAGCAATGTGGATGAAAAGAAAGCATCACAATACCATATGTTTTGGCAAAATTAAGCCCTTCTGTGCTCAAACGTGAACCATGGTTATGTAATAGAAGCAGGCAAGGTCTTTTTACATGAAGGTAAAAAAATTGAAAAAAAAAACAAGAAATATGTCTTGCATCCAACCTGATAGGTTTGCTGAACCTTGTTAACCAGTAAGAGTCGAATTTAGAAAATGCGGTTTAAAATGTACACGTGGAATATAAAGAGAAGATGTATCAATTTCCTATAGCTGACACTGCACTTGCTATGGTAACGAGAGTTCCTCTCTCTGCTGAAACTATCGAACCAACCTGTTCGAATCCTCGTCTTGCAACAATGCGGTCAGGCTTTTAAACGGTTTTAACGCCAGTTTTATCCATATTTCAAATTTCGTGAGCCTTAAATTTATATTTCTTCATAACTAACGCTAAATTGTCAAAGAAGGCGTTTACATTTGTTCTATTAAAGGTTCCGGCCCTTACTAAACTAGTGCTCTCCGGTTTTCGAATAGAAAATACAGGTTGACATTTTAGGAACATACTAAATAGTCGGCAAGAGTCAGTTTTTGAAGCTTTCATTTTCAATGAATTAGCACTAGCTAACTAATAACCTACAACACGTACTTTCTTAGGTGATAATCCAAAATAAATGTCATCTGCTTTCAGTATATATTGAACCAGTTGGTCTACAACTTCAGTCTCAAATACTAAATAATTTTTAATGTATCCAACTGCAATGGATGGGGTAACCACCTGTTCATCCAGTAAGGCAGACTCTGGAATTCTTTCACAACAACAAACTTTGAAAACAATAAAAACTATATATCTGCCTAAGTGGAGTGGTGTAGAAAGCCATGATGCCACATGTGACAACCAGTCCCGGTAACTTTGAAACAACCTGCCCCACTAGACAATTAATTTTTAAAGTTTAATAACTCCACTAATTCAAAAAGTGGAAAGTCAAAACTTACGGTAAATCGAATCCAGTTAATTGAAAAACAAAATGTACTAATAGTTTTTTTATTATCAACTGTTGTCTTGAACACACAAATCACTAGCGAAAAATTTACTTCGGTAAAGCGATTTCTTAATTTTTGTCCGCGCGACCGAAATTCTTCGGTGACCACTTCCATACCAAATGCACGCGCTCTCGGAACACTTGAGAATGATTTGTTATAAAATAGGTCCAGACTTTCCGATCCATTTTCATGGGAACATATCATTCAAATATTCTCGAACTTGATGTGAATAATGGACAGGAGCTCCATCTTGCTGAAACCACATTTCTCACATTTGATCCTCAGGCACATGCGTTATTAACTTTGGCAAACTACTTTGAAGGAAGTTTAAGTAAATAGTGCCACTAAAATGATGTTTAAAAAGATGGAGTCCGATGACATGATCTCTCATTATACCGGCCCAAAAATTCAAAGGCCAACGATGTTGTAATTGTATTCGTGGATTCATAGTTGCCTAATAGTGCAAATTATGACGGTCGACTTGTCTGTTTTCGTAGAAAGTTGCCTCGTCCGAAAACAGAACAGCATTAACGAAACCTGGGTTTTCTTCAATGTTTAGTCTCGCCTAAATACAAAATTCCACGTATTTCTTATATCTTCTTATATTTCTAAATGTGGTAAGCATGTACTAACCTTTCACTGATGTCAATTCTATGTTCAGTAATTTTATGAAACAAGCTACTGTTGGGTACAATATGGTCAAGATAAGTATGTGTATAAATTTTACTTACCAACAATTTCAATGTGACTGACCAGAACAAAAACCATATCAACCATTTCATCTTCGAAAAATTCATAATGTGGACTCAAACACCTGTAAAGTATTTTTCTCCTAAAAATGCCAAATGTTGACAGATAATGAATAATGACAGGTTTGTAAAGGCATAGAATACTCAAGCAAATGCTGTTGTAGTGATTTTTTGTATTTATTTCTTGAAAAACGGTAAGGTTAATACTCACCGAAATGTTTGCCCTTTAATCTTGAATCGAGTGACGTTAATAAATAATATACTAAGAAATGTACTGTGCATCTCCGTCAGATGATATTATTGTTCATTCACAAAAAATTTTTTTGAAATAACGCGAAGACTATATGAAATACGTATAGGGAATACCACAGTAGTTCGACAGTACATTTAAAACTGCATCTGATGAAGACCAAAATTATAGGGTGTTCTACTTGAGAAAAAAATAATTTTTCAAAATTTTACGATATTCATGTTTGAAGTGACTTTTGGTTCAGACTGTGCAAATTTTCTTATACATTTCCACTAAATATTGTAGCAAAAAGCGTCTCTAACAACATATCTAAAGCTTATGGCTTTACTTTACCAATAAAAAAATTTTTTTTCAGACAAACTTGAACATAAATTTCGTGTAGAACCATAATATGAAATAATATATAGGTGGTTCTATTTAAGATAACAGGGAAGATCCTGTGTAGCCTATTTAAGGGCACTCTGTATGTACGTCAATATGTTTAGGTCGTGAAACTTTTGCTCACGAATAACTTTGCCCGCGACATTTTGCTCTATCTGTCATATTAACGGCGCTATCTCCCGTGCACACAGTGGTGCAGGACACTGTATTATATAGATGAAATAATATTACGCACAATCAATGTAAAGTCATCCACTTCCGACAGGAAATGATACGTATTCTTTCTTCCTTAAATTTTGATATAAAAAATTAGTTGAAGCTTGCAAGTTAAATAATATTATACCTAAATGTTTAATTACCTTGAATATCATAGCGTTGAACACCAAAAAACATAAATTTTGAAACACAAATATAAATATACAACAGAAAAAAAATTACAGAAAACCAGGTTAATGCTATTCTGCATTTGCATCGACAAGTCTGAAGGACGTCCATACGGAAGCGCACAACAAAACCGCTTTCCATCTGTTTACGTATTTACAAGTACACAACTTAACTAAACAAAACACACATGATTAATTACCTAAAGTTCGTACAGACTTTCAGTTCACCTTTTCTTTCCCAAACCACAGAGATGGGATGAAGAAATGATCTTGCTCATGCATAAATGGTTCTTTTAATTGATCGGAGAAATAATCAGTTGAATCTGCAATTCTTTATTTATAAACGAAAACTCTCAGTCAGTTAAACTAACTGTTTTACTTCATAATTTGCACACGAACAGCAACATATTTAAATCTTGCCCAAGCGTCGTTTTATTAATTGCCGCACCTGGTTTTATTATCACTAAACGGCTGCTTAACCGTACGTCGTTACACACAAAATAATTTAACAATTTTTATACACATTAGCAATTAATTGCCTATTTTTAGACAGCTGTATGTGCACTAGATTGGGTGCGAAATCTTGCTAAAGCAAAATACTTAAAACCATCACATACACCAATCCAATTAAAGCATAAAACTAATTCAGAAAGTAGGAAAGCACTAAAAACTAACAATTTCCGTTCTCAATGAAAACGAGAATGTTACTAACAATCGACGAAAAAACACCAACACAAACATCTCCAGGAGTGAATGAATTCTATCTGTAATCCACAAGCAGTGAAAGGCTAACTTCCTTACGATGTCTTCAGGTGACCACCTGGTATTTCGTAGGTATATTTTGCACGCACTGTCGACTACATCACCAAACTCAAGTTCTCTCAACCTACTCTCTGGGACTAACTGGGTAACAATTAACCCTTTAGCCCATTTCGCCACGTCCTCCCTAACTACCACTCATAAAATTTTCCATACTAAAATACAAACTGGACATTTCTCATGAAAAAAACTTCAAGCAACTTAACCGTTAACTAGAATCGAGATAACACATCCTTTTCACAGTAAGATAACCCAGAATGGCTCAACGAAATTTTCAATAACCTTTACATAAACAATTTTACTTAAAAACGGATTGGTATGCTATCAAGTACGCAGAATCACTTAACCGCGTTACGAGATTTATAATATCAAGCACGATAACGAAACAAACCCATGACGAAAACACATACCATAGTTACGTTTCTCAAAAATATCCCTTGCCGCAATGATAAAATCTAATTTTTTTTGGTAATAGTATTCCTGAACAGGTCAAGATTCGCCTAATGTGCTAAAGCACTAAGTAACACTCGTAGGGTTTAGGGATATTGTTAGGCTGCTGAGAAATGTTAATGAATGGATACCTAAAATTTGGACAGTTTGGAGAAAATAGGAACTATTCCAATCTGGTCTCCGTGTGGAAAAATGTAGAATGCGCCGGTTTAGTGTGACAATTTTGAGTGCGTAATTAAGGTGTGAATGGGCAAACTGAGTGTTTTTAGCGAAGATGGCCAGCGAAGGTACTAAGGAGTGTATTTTGGAGGCATACTTGCCATGCAATAGCGATAGAACAAGGAAAGAACCAAAACTATTCTTCTGTCCTCAAGAGACTGTGGGTCAGAAGTTAGAGACGTGTTATCTATAAGTCTTATAGCTCTTTTTTGGATGCGGTTTAACATATCAAGGGCGTATTGGGGAGCACTCACCCTTGAACGACTCTGTCAGAACCCATACTAGTGGTCGTTTAGGAGTTTATTGGACTCGAGGCACGAAAGTAGTTGGTGGTTGATGGCGTTTTTTGCATGATTTACGATAGACTGGAAGTGATAGCTATTGGTCGGTAGTTTGAGAGATCGATTTTATCCCCCTTTTTAGGAATAGGTTGGACATTTGCCAACTTCCGCGATGAGGGAAACTCTCCAGGTGACATGGAAATCGAAAAGAGTTTGGACGATAGCTGGAATACCGTCAGGGCCAATCGCCTTGTTTGAGTCAAGTTTATTGATAATTGATTTTAGGAGCTTGTATCGATAGTCGATTGGTTTTATCGCCTATGGAGTAGATTTGGGCGACGGCACAATTTTACCAAAATCATTAAGACATGAATTTGAATCAAAGTAAGCGGCAAAGAGGTTGGATTTGTCAGCAGGATTAGCTACGACAGCTCGGTCACGAGACGCCATGGGAGGAAAAGAAGATGTACTAAAGTTTTTACTGATGTCTTTAGCTACTGGCCAAAATTTACGACTACCTAAAGGACATGAGACTAGTTCTTTTTTTACCTTGATGATGATGCTTTTGCAACTATTCCTTGCGGCAATATAGTCGGCGTGATTTTCGACAGATTTATTTGGTTTCCATTTGGTATAGAGTTTATGCTTTTGCGATAACTCATCAGTGCAAGTCCTATTAAACCATGTTTGGGAACGGGCATGACTTACGCGATTATTTTTTTTTGGAATGTATAACTTAATACCCATCAAGATAACTTCAGTTATTGAAAGAACAATGTTTGAAGAGGAGGGCCGTTTAAAGCAATACTCACCCCAGGGGCAGGTTGCAAAAAAATATCGCAATTTGCTCCAGTTTGCTGATTTAAAACATCTCATAATTCTATCTGTTGGTCGAGTAACAGTGGGATTGGGTACAGAGGAAGTCATTTCGATTAGGCAGTGGTCTGATTGTCCAAGTGGGGAAAGGACACTCTTGTTTTATAGATAAGCGGGTTAGTTGTAAGCAATCAGTCCAGGAGATGTGAAGTATGGTTAGGGTTGCCAAGAATTCTGGTGGGTTTGGAAAATATTTGTATGAGATCACAGGATACAGCAAATGCTTCTGCGGGATTAGTGGTAGATGAAAATTGAAGCCAATTGGACATTACAATCTCCTAGAATTGAGACATCGCAAGATAGAAACTGTGATAAAAGGTAGTCTATTTTCAGACTAAGGTAATTAAAAATATTTTGGAAGTTATTATCATTGGGAGACCTATACAAACAACAGTAGAATTTCACAAACTGGGACCCAGAATGTTTGAACCAAATCACGTCAAATTTGTTGTTTTCCAAAGTGGACATCCTCTTACAAAATACGTTGTCCTTGTTGTATACGCACATATTCCGCCTTTAAGGTGAAAGTTAGAGTGAAGGTTGTATCTGATAAATTGCAGGTCAGGCGAACCAGTGCTTCCAGGGGAGCCTTGTGTTTCTGACAGAAACAGAATGTCTGGTTGCACTTGTTTATGGTGTAGCATTAAGATTCGACCTTATACCATGTATGTTGCAGTAATGTATGTGAATGTTAGTACTTTCGATGTCCCAGGTCGCTTGAATCCTGCCCTACAGGGCATCCAATAGAGCAGGATTTTTCCTGGTAGATAATGATCTTCTCAGTTTTGATATTGGCGTTGACGAGTTTTTGCCCCCACCCCCCCTCCCCCCAATCCTTGGGAAGGATCGACGAATCGATGTGAGGATGTAGACATCTCGTCCTACTCGCTTGGGGTATAGCGTCTGTTTCAGAACTCGTCATCTTAAGGGTTTATCAGTTAAAACGCCACACTTGGCTAGTGCGTGTTTGCGAGTACATATTGGTGACACGATCTGCTTAGCACTCGGGAGGTAATGGGTTCGACTTCCGTTACCGTCTACCTTGTATGACGTTTTTTCAGGGGGTTTTCCTCATACACATGTAGCGGCATGGTCACTGCATACATGCACACCATGTGCGGCTGCTTAGGCGAATGCTGGGGTATGTTTTCTCTTTCAGAACCCTAACTCCGTTCCTTCCGATCCTATCCTGACCACACCCATCCTTAATCCCACCATGTATATATACGTAATGTATGTATCTATGCTGGGAATCCATGATTGTGGCTGAAGTAGCTTGGAAACTCGAGCAGCCCGCCCTCCCCCTTGGGGAGGGAATGAAATACGTGGCCTTTTCCTTTTTTTCCTAGTACATGTGCAATAAAGGAGCACAAATATTAAGGAGCACATGGCAAAGGTGGTGGTATTGTACCAAGCGGCATGGGATATACATGCCTTCCACCTATGAAGTTGCAGAATATTTTCAAATTCTCAAAACAAATCCATTTCCTTTTAACAAAACTACAATAACAAAATAATCTTTACGGAAAGTTAGTTTTTCAATATCTAAATATATTAATATTAAAAAAAAATCTAAACAAATTCAACCTCACGTAACCTACACGTAACAAGGTATAAATTAAGAACCCAGCAGAGAGTTAAACTATTGCTTTAATGGAATGAATAATGCTGGCCTTTGGATATAACATTGATTTTAGATTAATTAGAACAATAATCAGTAAGATAGAGTGGTTCTCAAAGCATTGTCCACGGAAAACTGGTGTTCCATGACGCCTCTCTAAGTGTAGAATGGAAAGCATTGTTGCAATTAGTAGAAGGTGCTTTTTTTCTACCGTAGAGTTTTTGCAAAGCAGTGTTCCGTTTTCCGTTGAACTCTTGATTTCGAAAAGGTTTGTTACCCTTATTTACACCTAATGAGTATTTTGTTAAGCGAAAAAAAAAGGCAAAGTATTCTGACTTTAAAAAGCCAGAAAAGCACTTCTTCACACTTACTCGTAATTGCTATTTAAGAAAATGTGTAATAGAAGTGTAAAGTAATATTCTATTAAAGTCATGAAAATATCAAATGGTTCTTATAACACGTCTTTATTTTAGAATTCGTGCGTGTTCGACATGACAATGTTAATTTTAGTAGTTTACACTATTAGTAGAGTAGAGGTTTGCTATAATAGACTGTTACAGTTCCAATTTGCTTTTGTATTAATTCTTAGATTTCTTATAAAATACAACTCAATAATTAGCAAACAGTGCCTCATTTTAAAAACATGTATGGACTTTTATTACAACTGTGATATCCGTTGTAATAACCAATGTAATAAGCTAACTTTTTAAAATTGCATTTAACAGACCTTATTTGGCATTAAATGTTTGAGTAAATTGACATAACAAAACGATGCTAGCTTGTTTGTATGAAATGTCTAGCAATTTATAGTCAATTAGACCTCATACTCAGTAACGAACCTAATTTCGTCATAATTACTGACATTATTACATTAAAATGACGTCGTATGGACCTGAAAATGATTTCCGACAAGTAGTGAACATAAAACACAATCATTTAAATTGTGTTTTATCGATAAGATTATATTTTAGCTCTATTTTGCATGATATACTTCTATCAGCTGAAGGTAGACGTGAGAAATACGAAAACGTTTCTCTTTTTTCACTATTTTATTAAGTTCTGTAGTAGATATGGAGTGTTGTACCGGGTGCAAACTGCAACCCTTAAATCTCCAAGCACTAAAGGAGATGAGGAAAGATGTCATTTCCATGGCAACACCCTGCCACACGCCACTGCAGATGTCCTGAGATAAAATCCAAAAGATGAACTTTGCCATATTACTTAAAACAATGATAATAGAACGGACAGTTTAATGTATTCTTATGATACCCAAAAATAAAAGATATACAAAGTTACGGTATAATTAGATGTTGTAATTTATAGCACTAGTTATGTTTAAAAGACTTGTTTGTGGATATTTTATTCATGCATTCATAACAATATTTACCTCTGACGTAGAAAGAAATAATGTAGAAGTTTTGGAAAATAGCAGACCCGCGTTACTCGTAAACCGTAACATACGACATCGTCAGTAAAAGATCACCGGTGCCGTTTTCTAAAATGACACAATTTTTATCCGGGCCGCAACGAAATGTAAAGTCATTTTTTAGAAGTGTTACCTGGGGGAAAACTAAAGATAACGTAAAGAAAACCGTATTTTGAAACTTTTAAGTTAGGTATCAATAATCATAACTTTGAGAAAAAATTGTTTTTATATCTAGTTGAGATATGAGAACCGATTTTTTTTGTAAATAATGTATCTCAACGATTTTGTTCACGTTAAGATTGCAACCCGTAATACGTATAAGAAAAAAATACTATTAAACAAACAACTAATAAATCACGAATTTTCTCAGTCTAAGAACATCGAGAAACTAAGTTTAGCACGCATTGTCTACAAGACTCTTTTCACGGAAAATAAAACTTGTAAAAGAAAGAAAGCATTGTGCTTTAGAAGTTTTATTGCATGGTTCGTCGAATGAATTGACGCTGCGTGGAAAAATCCTAAGACGAAATGAAGCGTCCTGGATTCTCCAAAGCCTTAGATGAACTTAAATCTGAACAGAAGCTTATTACAAGTTGAATGTTTTCCATTAGTTGTGATTGGTTTATTATAGAAGCAATTTGTTTTATTTTTTTTTTCTAACATTCCTTTTATTTTCTATCATAAAAAGTATCAAAACTTAATTTTACTTCAAAAAAGTTTCTACTGTTCAGTTTCTGTTGCGTTCGTGAGTATATAAACCTAACCCTTTAACTGTAAATCCTTAAACGCCAGAAAAAATGCCTTATTTCGAAAGTTTTAACAAAAGTCTTCGAGTTTTAAAACTTTACTAAAACTAAACTGTCAAAGATAACAATCTTTTTTGCCATATTTTTTTCATTAAATTTTTAAAATACTGGAATACACATCTTGGAATAAAATATTTTTTTCTTTGGTCGAAATAACAATAGTTCACAAATTATTGTTTGGACCGTATACAAATTGTTATAAGCTCTTCTTGTACGTGAGGGTTATACGAAATGTATTTTTTTAGATAATGCAAACTATACTGGCCACCATAAATAAATGAACACACAGTAAACGCTGTATTTTACTGAAATTTTCAGAAAACATGTATTTTATTCCTATTAATAAACGATGAAAATTTTACAAGATACAAATATTGTTAACACTAATAATGCATCGACCCTCTTGTGTTTCTCACACATCCAGCAGTAGTACTGGGGCACTTGCGCCGCCATCTTGGATTTTGACGTCACAAGACCGGCCACGTGGGAGACCACATTTTCCACCCTTATGGTTTCTTTTCGGTGGTCTTTTTCAACCCCTAATTTTTTACTCGCTTACGTGAAGGACCGTATTTTTCATCCTACGGTTTCTTTTCGGAGGCCTTTTTCAACTCTTAATGGAAACTTCATCCTTAATTAAGACCTTTTTGTTTTTATCAGATTCACGTGGAGGAGGTATTTTTTCACCCTTATTTTTTATGGTTTCTTTTCGGAAGTCTTTTCCAACCCCTTGTTATCCCTAATTAAGGTCTTTTTTGCTTTTAATCGCTTACATGAAGGACCGTATATTTCAACCCCCTTCATCCCTAATTAAGGCCTTTTTTGTAGTTGCTAGCGTGAGAGCTGTATTGAGGTCTAGCGTTGAACTGGGGGGCTTGGCTTGGCTTAGGGCTGTATTTAGGACTAGGGGTTGAACTGGGGCTTGGCTTGGCTTAGAGCTGTATTTAGAGATAGGGGTTGAACTGGGGGCTTAGGGCTGTATTTAGGGCTAGAGGTTGAAATGGGGCTTGGGGCTGTGTTTAGGGTTAGGGTTGGGGTTTGGGGTTGTGTTTAGAGCTAGGGTTATTTTTATGGTAATTATTTTGTAGATCGTTTTTATTGTCGTGCCATCTCGGACATTCTGATTGGATTTGTATTTAGGTCTTTTCAATGATTTAGTTTGACCCCAGGCTATAAAAAATGTATATGTGCGTTTACGTGTTTATGCCTATTATGCTAAGAAAAATGTTATTAAGGATATTGGGACATTGGTTCTTGAAGACGACCTTGAAGTTAGCTGTAAGTCCTGTTTTGAAGTTAACCTTGAAGATAGCCTTGCTCATAACCTAATTTGACCTCAGACTATAAAAAGGTACATGTGAGTTTACGTGTATTGGTTTATGCCTATTATGCTAAGAAAAATGTTATTACGAATATTTCTATTAATTCCCATTTATAGGCTGCGTGTTTATATACGAAATTACAACAGTTACATATTCTACCTTGAGAAAATTGTTAACCATGAGAAACAAGTTGGCCTTGAAGTTAGCATTGGAGTTAGTTAGCCCTTGGTTTTGAAGACGACCTTGAAGTTAGCTGTAAGTCCTGTTTTGAAGTTAACCTTGAAGTTAGCCTTGCGTATAACTTAATTTGACCTCAGACTATAAAAAGGTACATGTGAGTTTACGTGTATTGGTTTATGCCAGTTATGCTAAGAAAAATGTTATTACAAATATTTCTATTAATTCCCATTTATAGGCTGCGTGTTTATATACGAAATTAAAACAGCTACTTATTCTACCTTGAGAAAATTGTTAACCATGAGAAACAAGTTGGCCTTGAAGTTAGCCTTGAAGTTAGCCTCAGGATATGGGAGAATACTATAAAAGCGTGCGCCAGGGCTTAGTTAATTTAGTTCTGTTTTGAAGAGCATCATATCGCTATGGAGTCTTTAAATGTAAATCAGATTTTGGGATTATTCAGTGCTGGTGCGTTAACCGACGAGGGGTTGAAAAACGCATACAATATTATCACGTTTATAATGATTTTGTGGAGGCTGCACAACGAGCTGGCGGAGTGTAAGTATATACTTGTTTTTATTTTAAGATTTTAATTATATTTTTTATAGCTCTACTCAAGTAAATCTAGAGGAGGTGTTTTATGATGATAATGAGATGGAAACTCCTTCAGCAGAGCATTTGATAACGGTATGTCTTTTTAAATTTCTATTATTTCGCTTACTGAATGAGTACATTACAGGCGCAAGACCAGTCGGGTTCTGGCTCTCAGCAACAAGAGGTCGGACCATCCTCAGGGTTCAATCACATAAATATAACTGGGGAGTCAAACACTAAATTTATTAAAAAATTCAATACCACGTATAAAACATTAAGGTTTAGTTTTAATGACGAGACGTGCAAGGAACATGGCTACAGGTAAAATATACCGCTTACTAAAAATTTATCTAATACATATCTTTTTTACAGAGTGCATTCCAAGAACTGTATACATATATTGTAAAGGATGCGACTCCATCAGATCGTGTCGGTATCACGCTAAGAAATCCAAATTTCCCAGACAAGCCAATTGGCATTTCATTTAGAAGAGTGGACCAGTTGTCGGTGAAAGTGATAATGTCGCTGCTTGAGAAGGTAATGCAGAGCAACGCTACTTTTTCTCCAGTGACTTGTTAGTTTTAAATGTGGATAGAGTGTTGGTACCTGTAGGCTATGGGCGCAAAAACTTGACAGGGTTAAAATTTGAAGACTTTTGCAAAGCAAAAACAAAGGGTATTATTGTTGTACCATCAACAATTAATGAAAACAACTGTTTAGCTCGCGCTCTAGTTATAGCTATGCGTTACTGTATGGAAATGGGCTGGCCTATACTTCAAGAACGAGCTGTACAACTCTGCCAAGACAGCGGGGTAGATCTTAGTCAGGGCGGAAGTTACGAGCATATTCAGGCATTTCAAAATCATTTAACTTCATATACCATTGTAGTTTATAATTCGCGTATAGGCGATTCAGTTTATTTTGAGAGTCCTAGGAAACCGGGTAGAGTAGTTTTAAATTTAATACTAGAAGACGAGCACTATAAGGTCATTATGAGTCTCACTTCTCCATTTACTTGCAGTTATTACTGTGAACAATTCAGAAAACGTTGTAACGACAAAAAACGGCATATGACATGTCTATACCAGTGCCCAGCGTGTCATCAGAAACCACCTTGTTCCAATGAAAATGCTAAAATTGTCTGCAATGATTGCAGGAGATTTTTTTACGGTGTAGAATGTCTTAAAACCATAAGGACGCTAAACTATGTGAAAAATTGCGTAGAAGTTTAAAATGTCTTAAAACCCATGAAGTAAAGGGTAAACATAGATGCGGATACAGTCGTTGTCCTACATGCATGAGCGAAAAACCTATCGGACATATTTGCTACATGCCTGTTAACAAGGCTCGACGTGACAGCGGTAATGGTAAACCATCTATGTTTATCTTTTACGATTTGGAGTGTATGCAGGAGAAGTGTGTGAGGGGACGAATGATCGATTTCTGCATGAGCCCAATCTATGCGTGGTCGCGAATGTTTGTTCCTCTTGTATTCAACAAATCGATGATTTGGATGAGCAATATTTTCAGGGAAAACCCTGTTCAATCGTTTCTGTTGTATGTAGCCGAGAGAGCGCGAAAATTTAAAGTTACATGCATTGCACATAATATGAAGGGGTACGATGGATGTTTTGTGCTCAGATGCATTCTAGCTAAGAATAATCAATGGAGACCTAAAGTCATCTCCAACGGTTTAGAACTAATCTCCATTCAGTGCGACGATATTAGGTTTATTGATTCCCTTAATTTCATCCCGTCACCACTGTCGGCATTTCCGAAAACCTTCAATTTCCCAGAGTCCAAGGGTTATTTCCCCTATCTCTTCAACACATCCGAGAATCAGAATTACCAGAGTCCTCTGCCAGCACTTGAATATTATTGTGCAGATCAGATGTCGGTGAATGACCGGGAAAAAGTTTTAGATTGGCACGCGGCCCAGAGTAATTATGTTTTTAAGATGCTTGAGGAGATTGAGAAGTATTGCCTGATGGATGTTAAGATCCTCGTCAAAGGTTGCATTAGTTTCTGGTCCACCTTCACGACCCAAAATAAAGTCGACCCGTTTGAGGAAGCTACCACTATTGCTAGTGCGTGCAATAAAGTGTTTCGCAGGCTTCTCCTCAAAGAAAACACAACAGGACTCATTCCGAAAGGCGGTTATAGACGTGCCGACAACCAATCAAAGGTCGCAATACAATGGTTACGCTGGGTGGAACATTCGCAGCAGGTGAGTATACAGCACGCAGGGAAAGCTCGTGAGTTTAGAACACCTGAAGGTGTGACGGTCGACGGATATTGTGCAGAGTCGAATACGGTTTACGAGTTTCTTGGCAGTTACTGGCACGGTTGCGAGGAATGTTCCCCAACCAGGCAAATGTTGACCCTAAGCTTGGTGCAAATACATCCATGCTTGCCCGGAACGAAAACACGGCGGCGCGGTCCCGGTTTATACGTGAGCGCGGGTATAATTTAGTTGAGATGCGTGAATGTGATTTTAAAAAACAAATACTTGCTAACGACGATTTGAGAGCGTTTATTCAGAGTCTAGGTAATCAAGATGAAGAACCTTTAAACCCACGTGACGCGTTTTACGGAGGTCGCATTAATGCTAGCAAACTCTATCATGAATGTGACGGTATTAGTGAGAAAATCATGTATTATGACGTGTGCTCATTATACCCATATGTAAATAAATACTGTAAATATCCTGTAGGTCATCCGAAAATTCATGTAGGTTTAGATTGTAAGAACATTTCATTGGACACGGTGGAGGGTTTAATTAAGTGCAGAGTACTACCACCATCTAATCTCTACCACCCTGTTTTACCCTTAAAATGCATGGCAAGTTGATGTTTGTGTTGTGTAGGACGTGCGGTGTCGAATTAAATCAAGGTGATTGTAGACATAGTGAAACCGAGCGCAGGTCCGTTGGAACGTTTGTAGCTAACGAGCTGCGTAAGGCTATCTCTAAAAACTATAAAGTCTTGGACGTTTTCGAGATTTGGAAGTATGAGGTAACCACTTATAACAAATCCACGAAACAGGGTGGGTTATTTAGCGGGTACATCGATAATTTCTTAAAACTATAACAGGAATGTTCAGGGTGGCCTAGCCATTGCACATCAGAAGCCACGAAATTGAGTTACATAGTGGAATATTATGAGAAGGAGGGGATTGAATTAGACGCGAATAATATTAAAAAGAATCCCGGTTTAAGGTACTTGGCTAAACTAATGCTGAATTCTTTTTCGGGTAAGTTTGGTCAACGCGAAAATTTAACCCAGTGCAGTATTGTATCTGAGCCAAAGGACTTTTCAAACTGTTTACCGATCCAGGTACAATCTATTATTCAATTAATGATAATGTAGTAATGGTAAATTGGGATAGACCGGAGGGTGAGTGAATCACAAAAACTATTAATGTGTCCATAGCCGCATACACGACTGCTCATGCTCTTTTAGAATTATATAGTTACTTGGAAAAACTAGATCACCGCGTTCTTTATTATGATACAGACAGTGTCATATTTGTCGCTAAACCTGACGACTGGAATCCAACATGCGGAGATTTCCTTGGCCAGATGACCGACGAGCTGGAGGCTTACGGTGAAGGAAGTTATATAGCCGAATTTGTTAGTGCAGGACCGAAATGCTATAGTTAAAATGTGTTTTCAACCAGTGAACAGACAATTAAATCAGTGTTTAAAGAACTCACGTGCTATAAACTTTGAAGCGGTGAAAGATATGGTGCTTAGTAATACTAAAGACTCTCTTTTTGCGTATAATGATAGAAAAATAGTTAGAGACAGATGCTACAATGCGTTAAGTAGACCTGAATCTAAACAGTATAGGATAAGTTATTCTAAGCGACGAAGAATTGAGAACTTTGATACTCTTCCATTTGGGTATAAGGAATAAATAATAAAACAGATAACAAACAGTAAAAAATGCTTTTATTTATAAACCCCAACTCCTTGAGGGCGAGTTTCAGCTCCTGGCCTTGATTAGTTTTCGTTTTGTGTGTTTGCGTGTTTTCATTTTCGTGTTTCCATTTTGTGTTTTCGTGTTTTTGTTTTGCTTGTCTGTGTGTTTGCATGTTTTGGTTTCGTGTGTTTGCAGATTTTCGTATTTGCGTGTCTTCGTTTTGTGTGCATGTGTGTTTTGGTGTTTGCGTATTTGTATGTCTGAGTGTTTTTGCGTTTGCGGATTTGAGCTTGTGTCCGTGCTTGTGATTGTGTGAAGCGAGATAAGCGACAGAAGTGCGAGAAACGAGAGGGCGAAAGAGACGAGAGAGTCAAGAGAGAGACGAGAGACGCGAGAGAGAGAGCGAGAGAGAGAGAGAGAGAGGCGAAGAGAGAAGCGATAGAAACGAGACAGAGAAAGACGTGCACGTCAAGTTCTATTACAGAAAAATATTCGCACAATGCCTAAAGGTTACTCGCAATGTACCAGTCTCGAGTAAATTTCTCATGGTTTCTGTAGCAAACTTTAATATTTGCCTTAGGGTAGCTTAAAATTTCAAACAAGGCAATTTCTTTACAGCGAGTATCTTATTAGCTTTAATACAAAACAAAAGCCATTGGAAGTCAAACGTAGCTTGTTTTATTTGTTCTAGATATTTATCCATCCAGCCGCAAGGTGTTTGTCTATTATCCCAAAACAGCCCTCGCTGATAAAAGACCTTCTTGATGGAGGTATTTCTGATAAGACATATAGACCTTGTGTGTAAAATTTAGCTTAAATCTGACATAAATAGCAATTAAACTAAAATATATTTTAAATATTTTTCAAAATATCACTTGTACGTGAATTGCATATGGAATTTTTTGTTTTACGAAATCGTACATTTTACTTTTTGTAAATAAGGTATTTAATTACCCCCTAAAAGAAATCTGCGCGATGGAAATTAAAGAAAATGTAATAACTCAAATTTATATTGGTTATGCAGCTTTTACTAAAATTAAAAAAATACAATGGTATATTCTAGCCGTCTGTTCAAAACAGTCCCTAATAAAATATTAAAACCTGTTGACCATCTTTGCTATACGTCTGTTAACAAATTATATCTTAATTAGTTAATACTTGTTTTTTGAATGTAATATATAAATGTAATATAAACGTGCGCAATAAAAATATTTTCGATATAGCACCTGTACGTGACAAGGACTACTTTAAACAACTTTGCGATTACTAACACATTTTTAACGGTTGATCTTGCAATATTTGATGGACTCATTAATATGAAGCGTTAATAATTTATATGAGCATGACCGTAAATAAAAATGCGGTACCAAGCAATAGTGTTATAAACTAATGTAGATCGTCTTAATCGTGTGTTGTCGTTATAAAAATCGAGTATATAGGTAGAAGGTCGTCTTAATCGGGTTGTGTCGTTATAAATTCGTGTATAGGTAGAAGGTCGTAGCATGCAATTAAAAGAAAAAGTGTAATAACACTTTAAAGCTAATTATACATTCGTTTATAATAAAAATCCTATTACAAAGTACATTGTAAAATCAAAAGCAGTCATCTATATCAGAATTACTATCCGTATCAGGTAAAAATTAATTTCTGCTTGTTACCTCAGACATCGATAAATTCGAACATGATCGATATGTTTTAAGTTAAACAACTCTTATTAGATATTAATAACAATAAACATTTCATACGAATCTATGTACCTCATGGAAATATGAATAATGGTAGTACTAAAAGCAGCTGTTGTAATTTCGTATATAAACACGCAGCCTACACATGAGTATTAATAGAACTATCCTTAATAACATTTTTCTTAGCATAATAGGCATAAACCAATACACGTAAACGCACATGAACAGTTTTTATAGCCTGGGGTCAAATTAAATCATTGAAAAGACCTAAATACAAATCCAATCAGAATGTCCGAGCTGGCACACAATAAAGACGATCTACAAGATAATTACAGTAAAAATAACCCTAGCTCTAAACACAACCCCAAATCCCAACCCTAACCCTAAACACAGCCCCAAGCCCCAGTTCAAACTCTAGCCCTAAATACAGCCCTAAGCCCCCAGTTCAACCCCTAGCTCTAAATACAGCTCTAAGCCAAGCCAAGCCCCAGTTCAACCCCTAGCCCTAAATACAGCCCTAAGCCAAACCCCAGTTCAACCCTAGCCCTAAATACACGTCTCACGTTAGCAGCTACAAAAAAAGGCCTTAATTAGGGACGAAGAGGGTTGAAAAATACGGTCCTTCACGTAAGCAATTAAAAACAAAAAAGACCTTAATTAGGGATGACAAGGGGCTGGAAAAGACCTCCGAAAAGAAACCATAAAAAATAAGGGTGAAAAAATACCTCCTCCACGTGAATCTGATAAAAACAAAAAGGTCTTAATTAAGGATGAAGTTTCCATTAAGATTTGAAAAAGGCCTCCGAAAAGAAACCTTAGGATAAAAAATACGGTCCTTCACGTAAGCGAGTAAAAAATTAGGGGTTGAAAAAGACCACCAAAAATAAACCATAAGGGTGGAAAATGTGGTCTCCCACGTGGCCGGTCTTGTGACGTCAAAATCCAAGATGGCGGCGCAAGTGCCCCAGTACTACTTCCAGCTAACCGATTAGGCATAGTTGAAATGAGTGAATCTATGCTAACCTAAGGTATACTATCCCACGCTTCTAAAATTCGTTGTTGAAGGGCATCTGCATTAAAAATTATTATTAATTTTATTAAATACATAAATAAAAAGTTTACTTAGAGTAGGATTTGAACCTACAACCTGTACTTTGCTAGAGTACCGCGCGAATCAACTGCGCCATCGAGGTTCAAGCCCCAATCAATGCAAATTTTGTCTTTATGTATGTAAATTCTAAATTTACTTACATTAATGTAAGTAATAGGCATCTACGTTGTTTGGAAGTGGCTGTAAATCATTTATTCTACGTTCTACAATATCCCACAATTGTTCGATTAGTGATAAGTCTGGCAAACGAGAAGGCCATGGAAGCAGATCAACATTAGCAGTATTTACAAACTCCACAGCGGTATGCGGCCGCGCATTATCTTGCTGAAGATTGGATTTTCTATTTCTTGCATATATGGCAGTAATACGGGTTCAAGAACGTTGTTATTGTACCGATTTGCATTTAATGTTCCCTCAATAACTACTAGAGGAGATCTGCTTCAATGGCAGGTAGCCATCACGTTGTACAGAAAACTGAAAATTGCGTCTTCGTACAGGACGTCTTCTAACCAATCTGCGACCATCATGAGCCCATAAACAAAATCGAGATTCGTCACTAAAGATGACTTGATTCCATTGCACATTCCAATGCAACATCTCGTTACAGCATTGCTACTGTGCAGTACGATGGCGTGGAGTTAGAGCTAAACAAAGCAATGATCGGTATGATCTGAGCCCAAAACTTCGATACGTCGATCGCAAGGAGAGTTGATGATCACTTAATCCTCTCCATCTGTCACTACAAGCACGATCTTCGCGATCCGTGGCGTGTCTAAGACGTCCAGGACGCAAACGTCGTCGTTTGTCATTATTTTCTGACCATCTTCGCCAACATAAGGAAATTGTGACGACCCGATGTCGTACAGAAGGCATTATATCAACTTTAATGTATTTACTTATTAAGCCTACAAATATGCTTAACATTGACGCTTCAATAACTAATGTCAAATGAAGAGAAAGAGTTTTTGTTTCATTGTCGACGATTACTTGATTAATCTTTATTGTATTTGGCTGAAATTTTCATTGTTTATTAATAGGAATAAAATACACATTTCATTAAAATACATCAGCGTTTACTATGTCTTCATTTATTTATGGAGGTCAGTATACATTATAAAATATCTGGCGTGGAACAACACACGACCTCCTAACGTACAAAGTGGAAATTAAAAGAAATGAAATAACTTTAATAATGCATTTTTTTTCTATTTTGTGTTTATACTATGTACATTATGATACTCAAACGGGTTTTCTTTGATTTTATGAAACCCACATTTTTTTTCTAAGTTGGCATGTAACCTAACGAGGTTTTTTGTTGATGTAAACATAAATGTAACAGAACCTATTCTTATTTCAAATGTGTATATAATTAAAAGTAACAATTCTTTTTATATGAATTTTAAACTTGAATGCTCGATAAACTAACAGAAAGTTTAATGCTGGAAATGAATTTTGAAACCGGTCTGGAGTATAAGAGAATTTTGTTGTAAACAATGATTTGTTACTATATATTTTTTTGTTTTTTCTGTTAATTTATAATCTACTCTAATATAGTGTAAGAGTATTAAGTAAATGTGATGGCTGTAGTGACATGTGGGAGTCCTCGACCAGCGATGATACTCTTTGGGTTTTAGTGGGATGATTGGGATAGCATTCTTCATTGTTTAAGATCAATTGGCCAGTGTTTATTCAGCCTTCGAGTTGGTAATGGGTCCAAGAGTTGTTGGATTAGGTTGTTTGTATGGTGTGGTAGCTTTTCAAAGTAAGATGACGCTGACTTCCTTGTTACATCCATCACGAAGGGGTATTAAGGTCATTGTGTAGAGTGCGATTGCTGACGTACCAAGATCCGTTTACGAGGCCTCTCAGAATTTTTGACTGGGCGCGTTGAATGATGTTTATTCTGCTTTTTTTGGCGCATCCTCAAAGCTGGATTCCATATGTCCAGATGGGCATCAAGGTTGCTTTATATAATACCACTTTATTTTCAGTTGACAATTTACATTTGGGCCCCAGGAGCCAACACATTTGCTTGTATTTGAGGTCTAGCTGTGTCCTTTTTGATTTGACGTGAGGATACTAGGTTAGCTGCCTGTCGAGGTGGAATCCTAAATACTTCGTTTCCGTTCTGACCGTCAGTTGACTGCCTTTGACTGTGCCAGGAGGGCAAGTTGGTCTTTTCTTGTCGTGAATGTAACTTGAACGGATTTGGCTTCGCTAATTCTGATTCGCCATTGATCCGCCTATTTGCTTATGATGTTCAAGTGTGTTTGCAACTGTCGCGAAGCTTCTATTTCGTCGTTGTGTATGGAGAGTATAGCAGCTTCGTCAGCGCATGTAGCGATTGTAGTATTTCTCGTTTCAGGAATGTAAGAGGTGTAAAGGAGGTACACGAAAGAACCCAAGACACTGCCCCGCGGCACACCTGCTTTTGTTAATAGGTAATACTTGTTCGGTATTGGTAGTTTTAATTTATACGATAAGCCGATGTGCCACACCTTATCAAACGCCTGTTTGACATCTAAAAAGGCCACAGTGCAGAAGTTCTTCCTTCAAGGCTATTCGCTGTTGAATTGACAATTCGATGAGCTTATTGTACTGTTGAATGGCGCTCTCGAAACCCGAACTGGTGGAACTAGGGCAGACATGTCTAGATCTTCTTGTAGTTTTCGCAAGAGAAGAGAAATTGTCTTAGGAGGGACAACAGGTTAATAGGTCGATAGGAGCTGGGTAAATGCGCTGGTTTGCCTGAATTAAGTACCATATAGGACTGAGTATTCGGTTAAGGAGTGTGGTTAAGCAGACAATTGCTTTTCTCGGGAGATGCTTTAGTATTTGTGCAGTTGTTAAATCATGTCCTGGCGCTTTGTGGATTTTTAGTGCTTTAATACTATTAATTACTACGGTGGGAGTAAAAGGTCTAATCGGTGGTGACAGTTGACACGGAGTGTCTAGAAAGTTAACAATTTGGTCAGTGTTTATCAAAGGATTGGCTTCAAAAGGCGTAGAGAACTGCCAAGTAGTGCGAGAATTTGTCAGCTTTTGCTTTGTCTGATCGTGTCCACGTACCATCTGTTTTTTGTATCGGTGGGACATTGAGTTGTGGACGTTTAAGTTTTTTTGTGGCACGCCAAATTGACTGATCTTCTTTACTTAGTTTTGTAATATATTCTTCAAAACATGAGTTTTGGTGTTTTTTAAGTATTTTTGCAAGTCTTCTGGTTAATCTGTTGTATGTGCGTTTGTCTTCTGGATTACGTGATCGATTCCACCTACCTCTGGCCTGTTTTTCTCAGCAATCAGTTCTCTGATTTGAAGTGGTACATTGCTAGTTTTGCTATGTATTACATTTGATTTTGGAGTAGAGAACCATGCTGCTTTTTGTATAAGTTCAGTGAGGTATGGAACCGTTTTATCTAGTTCACCGTTTTCCTTGATGTGGTGTTTTAAGTTGATATTTTCTTGCATATAACTTTGAAATTGTTCCAAATCTGTCGATTGAGTGGCCAGTATGGGATTTAGTGGTTTAGGTAATACTATAAGAGTTATTATAACTGGAGAGTGGTCAGAGGAAAGGTTAGAGTTTTCTTCAACAAGAAAGTAATTTTCGGAGATGCCTACAACTACGAAGAAATCTATCAGGTCGGGGATTTTTTGGGTGTCAGTGGGTCAATAGGTAGGTTTGTCAGTTGAAAGGTGTATATAATTGTTCGCCCTTTAACAGTGGTTAATCGAGACCCCCATTGAGTATGCTTAGAGTTCCAGTCGCCACCAGTAATAAACCTGTGTCTGTGTCTGGAGGAAAGCTTTATATCGTTATTTCATGTCGAGGAGGGGGGGGGGATAGATGGCTGATACAGTAAATTATCCAGGTGGAGCAGCGATTTTCACATTTGTAGCCCGAAGATGTGTTGTTTGGTACTTGGGTAGCTCAAAGTGGGTGATGCTGTTGTGAATAATAATTGCAGAGCTGCCATGCGCAGTTTCATCAGAATGATATGTGCTATATACAGTGTAGTTAGGAATGCAAATTCTAATTCTGTCTGTAAAATGAGATTCAGAAATTAGCATGATGTCAATTTTTTGGAGCTGAAGGAATGTTATTAGTTCTAGTTTATGGTTAACTACACCATTTGCGTTCCATGTAGTAATTCTTGTGTACTTATCCATTGTTAATGATTGACGATGATTGTTAGCAGATGTAGTATCATGTTGCTTTGTTGCATCATCTGGGCAAACATAGCTTTGAATTAGGATAAGAAAGTGGTTAACTGTAGGCTTATGGTGTATGGATATTTTCCAGTGTTGATTCGGCATATACCGTTTGTTGGTCTGTTTTGCATAGAGTGTGGAGTATTGGTGTGTAGAAAATTCACGGGGTTTGGGAGAGGGGGTGATAATTTGTGGATGCATGTTATTAGCATCTTACAACCCTTGTAACTGGCCGGATACTCACTGCCAAAAAGAGCACATTTTGTTGGCACTTGTTTTGACTTAGTAAATATAAGTGTGTTATGTGGCCCTCCGCATTTCACGCAGTTAAATGGGTTGTACAATATGCCTTGGAGTGGCCATAATTCTGACATCTTGTATACTGTATTATTCCATTCTTCTTTCTCGGTGGCTCCGCAGATATTCTTGTTCCACAAATGACTTTAAGTTCAAATATTTTGTGGTTACTCTCACAGGGTTCGAGGTCTACGAAAAACAGCGAGAGGGTTCTTATTCTATGCCTTACGTTTAAGATGTTACGTACTTCGTGGCTAGCTATCTTGAGTTTCGTTTTTATATCCTCAGTTGGAATTGAATGATGCAGGTTCCTTATGACGACCCTGTAAGCTCTCTTCTATTTTAGCTGGTACGTGTGATGGATTATATTTTCGTCTTTTAAGTGTGTTAGCATTAATTTTAACTGTATTATTCGCTAGGGCCCTGCTGTAATATGTTTAGTCGTCAACGACCTTCGCAAGATTGTCTGCCACGCCGCCTGTAAAATTGGTTACGCCATAAATAAATATTGGCTTGCTCATTCGTCGTTGTTAGATAAAGCTGCAAATCGGTTCTGTGTACTTGCATATATCTGACTTAAATTTTCAGTGGATCGAGTTTTTCGTTTCCTAACTACTTTCCATTCGTGTATATTATTCTGTGTTTCATACTCATTATCAGTTTGAGTACGTTGAGTTGATTATATTGTAGGTGTGGTTGCATGTACAGGGGTTTGGTTTAATGTAGTTATGAATTCTGGAACATTTGGAACGGCAGTTGTTGATTGGAAATTATTTAGTTAGAAGTGAATGGAATTTCGTGCCGCTGTGCTGACAACTTACCGTTAAATTCCCGGATAAGCTGGGTCGAGAGGTGACCCGCCGGCACGTGTAGTTATCACACAAGATAAAGGCGCACTTGAACTTTTATCACAAAACGGTGACAAGGACATCTTTACTCTTTAAAAGCCAAATGTGAACTCTACTATATATTTAAGGTAAGTTTTGTAGCCGAACGATTAACTGTGCTACATATGTTAATGGTTTATTACATTTATAGTATTACAGGAACCGTCTGAGTTTATATCAGCCGCTTGTAAATCAAATCAACTAAGAAATTATATAAATTGAGGGTCTTGTTTCACACATGGACAGGCTGTCTTGTCAACAAAGTTCTCAAATTGAATGCAACAATAACTCTAAACCTAGATGTTTAGCTGGAGGTGGAAATAACCATATCACATAACAATGATCTATGTCGGATGGACCTTTGAACCTTCATGTCAGATAGAGGTCGAAAGACATCTAGATGCTAACAGAAAAAGTCCAAAGCCAATAACACAAGTATAAAAAATAACGTGTATTTCAGAATATAAGGCATATTTTTTACAGCTTATTTAACAATTACTCAGATAAGTCAGAAAGGTAGACGCAATTTTTTAACAGAAGCATCTGTACTTCTGCCATATTATCAATGACTGTAATTCTGAAAGCAGATTCTGAATTGTTTCTATTCACGTTATCAAAAATTGGTTCGTTGCTTCCAATGTCTTTCAGAAGATGCATTAATTTACTATTTCCCTGTAGATGAATCATGGAACCGTCAAGGTGAAAAAATGATCGTGGTATTGCAGTAAGTCCGAAATTACCAACTACATCTTTTAAATTTAAATAGGGACGACTTCTGCATATCAAGATACTCCTAGAAAACATATCGTTGTCTTGATTTATGGCATGACACCTGTTTTTGCATTAACGGTGGTTCTTTTTAATATGGATTTATTTAAACTTACATTAGAGGATTTTAAAGGATCCCAGAAATTGACTCTTTCATTTTTAATCCTGTTTTAACAAAGTCCATTTCGATTTTTCCACGTAGCACACAGCACATAATACTGTGTCCAAAAAATAAGGTGACATTTGGGTTTAAACGTCGCGCGCAAAATGAATCGGTAAGATTCTTTTGTATTGTAGTTGGTGCAATTTTCTCCCGTCAAAATACTCATTAGTATTTACGCTTAGTTGTACACATAAAAAAATGCATTCTGCGATTTTAGCAATGTCTGAATTTGTTGAGCAAAGAATTTTGCATTAAATGTTGTTTGCGGAATAAATTTTCCGCCACCGATTCGTTGAGAATGGTGACAAAGCTATGTCGAAAAAAAATGTTTACAAGTCACAAGCAGTTGTAAGAAAGCCGAGAACGTGTCGAAGAGCGACCAGAATAACCATCAACGTCTTCCGATGAAGCTCAAGTGAATAAAATCAAGGATATGGCGCTCAACAACCGTCGATTAACTTGTAGAGACCTTGCTGATATGGTAGACATCTCGAAAAGTTCGGTCCATATCATTGTCAAATATGTTTTGGGCCTCAAACGCGTCAAATCTCGATTGGTACCAAAAACACTCAATTTGATCAAAAAAGAGCGCCGTGTTAGCATCATAACTGGAGACAAGACTTGAATTTATGCGTACGACCCGGAAATAATCGACCAATCAAGCGAACATTATTTAAGTTTTATGCGTCGTTTACGTGAAGGAATTCGCAAAAATCTGGCCGATGACTTTCTCATATAAGGAAACTAATTGTTGCTCACAGCAATGCCGTATAACTTGCAATATAATAATATATACTTATCTTCAAACTAATTTTTTTATTTTGCACCCTGTATTTTACAAATCACTGTACATTTTTACATATTTGGATAGCATGAGAAATTAACTTTAAAATACCTGTTAAATTGTTTATGAAACCTTGATATAAGATATTAAAAAAAATTAAAATAATAAATTTTGTTGTTATTTTCAGCAAAACCGGAAGCGCTAAAAATAATCCAATATAGTAGTTTAGTAGCTATATATGTCTACTATGTAATACCTTGATTTTCATTAGAAACATAGTTATAAGGAATTGAAGTTTTTAAATTTTAAAGTTCCTAACTCCGGTCCTGGATAAGCTAGAAATCTCATAAAGCTTCATCATATTTTCGTTATATGTGAGTATAAAATATATAAATTTAAAAGCTATGCGTTGATAGGCCAATCACTATAACTTGCAATATAACAAGGTATACCTACTTACCTACAAAAATTATTTTTTTGTTATTCACCTTATATTTTGCAAATCACTGTATATTTTTAATTTAATTTAATTAGCTATAAAATACTATAGATTTGTTTTTGAAACTTTGATATAATATATTAAAAAAATCTATAAAACAACTTTTTCTTATTTTCGACAAAACCGGAAGCGCTAAAAATATTTCAATATAGCAGTTTAGCAGCTATATAATATGTCTACTATAGAATTCCTTAATTCCAAGATTTAATTTTTATCAGAAGAATAGTTATGAGGGATTGAAATTTTCAAATTGGAAAATTTCTAACTCCTGCCCTGGATAAGTTAGAGAAATCTCATAAAGCTGATTATATTCTCGTTGTATGTGACTATAAAATACGTAAATTAAAAAAAAATTACCAGACTCGTTTTTGAGAAAATCAGTTTTGAAAAAAATGGCAATTGTAACCCTGTAATTGATATCAACATTTTATTTTTTATTTAAATATTTAAATGTTCGAAAGCAAGTACTTTTATTTACAAGTTGCGATTTTATGGTTTCTTAGTGACAGCGCAAGCGCCGAAATGTACTAAAATCGCATATTGGCCGCCACTTTGAATTTAAAATTAAAAAAATTTGTTCGATCGAGCAAATGCACCCCAAAAAACACCCTCATTTCTCCCCCAATTAATTGATTTTTACGAAAAGTCAGTTTTATACATAACTTTCAGATATAGGGCCCATGTCAAATCTTCTTAAAATCGATCAAATGGCCTCGGGTTACACACAGATACACAGGAACACGAAAACATTGAATTCCACGAAAAAAATTCAGAATTTTGTTTCTATTGCATTACTTTCTCTTAGTATACTTAGTGTACTTTAAAGCCAGGATCATCAAGGAAGCCTTGGAAAGTCCATTTAGGTGCAGATAAACACGCTTTTCTTAAAATGAGTGGTGTCTTAAGCACTATATCTAGATTATCTATGTGGTCTTCAGTTTCTTGTAAAGAAGCATTTACTGTGGGCTTAGGTGAAGTTCTTTCGGGCTCATTTTTTCTTTTGGGAACAGAGAACATAATACCAGCAATTTATTCTTGTAAAAATAGTTTTAGATCTCTAAGACAAAGAGGTGGATGTTTCAATATCTATTTCGTTGAATAGACATAAGTTTGGATACGTGTTGTGTACATTAGCTATATAACTATTATTTCCATTCCTTAGGAAAGACTTTATACACCTAAGAAAACTCAACAGAATGATCCAATTACTCTTGATGACTCTTCAGTCTTATAGAGTAGTATAGCTATAGGGCTCCTGGGCCACTTTCCTACTATACTTTTTCTACGAGTGTTTCTGCTCAAGGTCATCACATTGCCTACGTCCAAGTACACGGTTTATCAAGGTCATCATCTTTAAGGTCACCTCGGCCACGTGGTAGGTATGTTACCCGCCTCTTCAAGGTCATGCTTGCATGAGTCCTTCAAGGTCAGTAGAAAAGTTACTAGATTGTTGATTGTCCTGGAGGTCATTGCCCTCGGTCTCAAGCAAGTCTATGCATGTTTCAAGGCCACGCCCTATTCTGAGAAATCAGGAACAAAGGAGGCCCATTGTTTAAAGTCTATGCTTTCAAGGCCACATGAGAGAACAAAGACGATCTATTGTTTTGGTTGAGTCATAGCTTCTGAAATTCTAGGAAATCAAGAACAAAGACGATGCATTGTTCAAGCCGGCGGTTCAAAGTCTATGCTTTCATGGCCACATGAAAGAACAAAGACTATCTATTGTTCCGTTATTCTAAAAATAGATTGTTATCTCAATTCTAGGAAATCAATAACAAAGGCGATGCATTGTCGACGGTTCAAAGTCTATTCTTACAAGGTCACATGAGAAATGAACAAAGATGATCCATTGTTCAGATAGAAATAGATTGTTATCTCAATTCTAGGAAAGCAAGAACAAAGACGATGCATTGTCAACGCTTCAAAGTCTATGTTTACAAGGCCACATGAGAGAACAAAGACGATTCATTGTTTTGTAGGTTATCGTACACATCAGCTGTATCCTCAAAGTCATTGCCCTCAGTCTCAAGCAAGTCTATGCATGTTTCAAAGCTCCCAGTGCCCTCAAGTGGTCTAAACAGGTGGCCGTTCCCTAAACAGGTAGCCGTTTCCTAAAACAGGTAGCCGTCTCCTATAAACAGGTAGCCGTTTCCTAAAACAGGGGGTCCGTTTCCCAAAACAGATAGCTGTTTCGAAACCGTTTCCCCCATACGAGAATGCGATCTATTGTTTAGGTCGAGTTAATACATCTCAATTCTAGGAAATCAAGAACAAAGACGGTGCATTGTTCAAGCCGACGGTTCAAAGTCTATGCTTACAATTTTCAAGGCCACATGAGAGAACAAAGACGATCCATTGTTCTGGCTGAGTTATAAAAATGGATTGTTATCTAAATACATCTCAATTCTAAGAAATCAAGAACAAAGGCGGTCCATTGTCAACGCTTCAAAGTCTATGTTTATCATTTTCAAGGCCACATGAGAGAACAAAGACGATTCATTGTTCTGGTTGATTTATAAAAAAAATAGATTGTTATCTAAATACACTTCGATTCTGAGAAATCAAGAATAAAGGCGATCCATTGCCAACGCTTCAAAGTCTATGCTTACAATTTTCTAGGTCACACGAGAGAACAAAGACGATCTATTGTTCAGGTCGAGATATAAAATAGATTGTTATCTACATCTCAATTCTGAGAAAATCAAGAACAAAGAGGGCTCATTGTCAACGGTTCAAAGTCTATGCTTACAATTTTCAAGGCCACATGAGGAACAAAGACGATCTATTGTTATGGATGAGTCATAGCTTCTAAAATTCTGAGAAATCAAGAACAAAGACGATGCATTGTTGACGGTTCAAAGTCTATGCTTACAATTTTCAAGGTCACACCTTTGAGAAATGAACAAGCACGATCCATTGTTCTGGTTGATTTATAAAATAGATTCTAAATACATCTCTTTCAAGAACAAATGTGATCCATTGTCAACGCTTCAAAGTCTATGCTTACAAGTTTCAAGGTGAGAGAACAAAGACGATTCATTGCTGAGTCGTAGCTTCTGAAAAGGTGATCCGAACTTATCCGACCTTACCCGAACTTATCTCTATATAAGTAGATAAAGAACAGTCCCACGTCAGTCGATACATTACAATCGTCACAACAACAAATTACCTAAAGTAAAAGCAACTATTATTACTTAATCACCAGTGTGTGCATCATATTTTTACAATCGTGACTAGAAGTTTTATTGTAAACCGAAGAGCAATTTGTTAAACGTAAAGAGTAACTATTATTACTACAATTTGTGCATCATATTTTTACAATCGTGACTAGAACCGTTGTGAAGAGCAATTTGTTAAAAGTTCATTGTTACGTGTGCTTCATATTGCTAGCTATGAGTATGCCAAGTAGTAGTGAGATGGTTAATTTAACAAAGCGCATTGTTCCTTATTGAAAACAAAAAGGAATTTGCCAGGCACATCCGTATAGTTAACACCAATATCAAGCTATTGCAAGATATAATTAAACATAAAATGTATTATGAGACCAATGAAAGCTTGCTTAAGCTTGAGAGCAATTTAGCATTGCTCAAGTGCTATCTGGTTAGATTGAGACGGTTAAAGAACGCTTCAGGAAAGTTGGTAGTGGAATTGTCAATAAAAAGGTGTGCATGAATTACGTTGGTACCCCTAGACTCATGTTTCAATGGTAGGTTGCTAACAGGAATTATAAGCAATATGTCAAACATTAAGGACCCTTTGATATTTTTACTAAACACATATAATAGTTTTGCACGTAAGGTGAAATTAATGTTAAGGCAATCTATGCTAAAGGTAAATGTGGTCTTAGGCTGTAATTTCATGCAACCCCAAAATCATAGTATTGAGTTGAAGACTTTTGCCACATAAATTGCGTTATTGATATTTCAACCAATATACGTGTCTGGTACAATGAAAACGTGTATGATAAGTTACGGATAAAATTAGAGGAGTTTTCCGAAAGGGATTCCGGTTGGGCAGTACATGAAGTCTTACATTTAAAAGTGAATATTAATAGCTATGTCCCATTTAGAGGCGGTGATTCAACCTATGTTAAAGTTCGACACTTCATAGAAGTAAAGCATGCTGTTGTTAATGTTAAAAATAACGATGAGTATTGCTTCCTGTGGGCCGTTGTTTCGGCATTATATCCCGTTTCACAACATTCATATCGGACTTCTAGTTATCCTCATTTTAGAGATGTTTTGAAGTATGATTCAATTCACTTCCCATTCAGCTGGATGATGTAAAAAAATTTGAGAAACTAAACAACCTCGCAATTAATTTGTACTGCATAAATGGTAAAAAAGTTGTACCCTTCGTATTGAGTAATCAGCAAAGCGATAAAGAACCCATAAATCTTTTAATACTTCCTGATCAGGCCGCGGATAACACTGTATACCATTTCACATGGATTAAAAATATGTCAGCTTTATTTTCAAAACAGATATCGAATTATAAGGGCAAGAAATTTATTTGTTACCGATGCTTGAACGATTTTTCTTCAGATCGCCTTCTACAAAAACATACCACTCACTGTCAGCAACTTAATCAATGCTCTACTAGGCTGCCTACCGAAGCGGAAATGAATTTACAGTTCAAAAATTTCCCATTCCAAGAAAAGGTGCCATTTGTCATTTATGCCGATTTAGAAAGTATTTTAGAGAAGTGTGCAAATGGTATCGAAGGTAATACTCTATTTCACTCCAAACACACACCTTTCAGCATTGCCTACTATTTGAAGTGTTCATATGATGATTCTTTATCTCGATTTAGTCTTTATAGAGGAAAGGATTGCATTCAATGGTTTGTTAACGAGCTTCAAAATATTGCACATTGGGCTACCGAAATAATCAATCAAATTATTCCAATGGGTACTTTAAGTCTCAGTCAGGTTGAGCAATTTGAAAGCGCCACGATTTGTCACATTTGTCGGAAACCATTTACTAATTCTGATATAAAAGTTAGAGACCATAATCATCTTACAGGAGCATTTCGGGGGGCAGCGCACCAGGCATGTAACCTAAACTATACAGACTCCCACATTCTGCCAGTTGTGTTCCATAATTTATCAGGTTTGATTTCACTGCTACCCATACACAAAGAAAGATATATCTCTTTCACAAAGGTGATGGAAGGCACCAAAATTAAGTTTAGATTTATTGACTCTTTCAGATTTATGAGCAGTAGTATTGAAAAGTTGTCAGATTATTTGGAGGATAGTAAAAAAATTATTTCCCGCGCTAGTTGCAACAATGAGGAGGAATTTTCTCTAGTAGTTCGCAAAGGTGTGTTTCCTTATGAGTATATTGATACGTGGGATACATTAAACGAGACCACGCTCCCTCCTAAAGAAGCATTTTTTAGTCATCTTAATAATGAGGGAATCAGTGATGAGAGTTTTGAGCATGCGGTTAACGTTTGGAACAAATTTAGTATTAAATCGTTAGGGGAGTACTCAGATTTGTATTTAAAAACAGACGTTCTACTTTTAGCAGATATTTTCGAGAACTTTCGGCAAACTTGTATAAGTACTTACGAGGTTGATCCTCTACACTATTATACAGCTCCCGGTTTAGCATTCGATGCTATGCTTAAAATTACACAAGTAAAGCTAGAATTATTTACAGACATTGATATGTTAATGTTTATTGAAAGAAGGATTAGAGGTGGTGTAGCTCAATGTTCAAATCGGTATACTAAAGCTAACAATAAGTACATGACGGAAAAATTTGATCCCACCTCCGAAAGTGTGTAGGGAAGTGAATTGAATCATACTTCAAAACATCTCTAAAATGAGGATAACTAGAAGTCCGATATGAATGCTGTGAAACGGGATATAATGCCGAAACAACGGCCCACAGGAAGCAATACTCATCGTTATTTTTAACATTAACAACAGCATGCTTTACTTCTATGAAGTGTGGAACTTTAACATAGGTTGAATCACCGCCTCTAAATGGGACATAGCTATTAATATTCACTTTTAAATGTAAGACTTCATGTACTGCCCAACCGGAATCCCTTTCGGAAAACTCCTCTAATTTTATCCGTAACTTATCATACACGTTTTCATTGTATCAGGCACGTACATTGGTTGAAATATCAATAACGCAATTTTTTGTGGTAAAAGTCTTCAACTCAATACTATGATTTTAGGGTTGCATGAAATTACAGCCTAAGACCACATTCACCTTTAGCATAGATTGCCTTAACATTAATTTCACCTTACGTGCAAAACTATTATACGTGTTTAGTAAAAATATCAAAGGGTCCTTAATGTTTGACATATTGATTGTAATTCCTGTTAGCAACCTACCATTGAAACATGAGTCTAGGGGTACCAACGTAATTCATGCACACCTTTTTATTGACAATTCCACTACCAACTTTCCTGAAGCGTTCTTTAACCGTCTCAATCTAACCAGATAGCACTTGAGCAATGCTAAATTGCTCTCAAGCTTAAGCAAGCTTTCATTGGTCTCATAATACATTTTATGTTTAATTATATCTTGCAATAGCTTGATATTGGTGTTAACTATACGGATGTGCCTGGCAAATTCCTTTTTGTTTTCAATAAGGAACAATGCGCTTTGTTAAATTAACCATCTCACTACTACATGGCATACTCATAGCTAGCAATATGAAGCACACACGTAACAATGAACTTTTAACAAATTGCTCTTCACAACGGTTCTAGTCACGATTGTAAAAATATGATGCACAAATTGGTGAGTAATAATAGTTACTCTTTACGTTTAACAAATTGCTCTCCGGTTTACAATAAAACTTCTAGTCACGGTTGTAAAAATATGATGCACACTGGTGATTAAGTAATAATAGTTGCTTTTACTTTAGGTAATTTGTTGTTGTGACGATTGTAATGTATCGACTGACGTGGACTGTTCTTTATCTACTTATATAGAGATAAGTTCGGTAAGGTCGGATAAGTTCGGATCACCTTTTCAGAAGCTACGACTCAGCAATGAATCGTCTTTGTTCTCTCACCTTGAAACTTGTAAGCATAGACTTTGAAGCGTTGACAATGGATCACCTTTGTTCTTGAAAGAGATGTATTTAGAATCTATTTTATAAATCAACCAGAACAATGGATCGTGCTTGTTCATTTCTCAAAGGTGTGACCTTGAAAATTGTAAGCATAGACTTTGAACCGTCGACAATGCATCGTCTTTGTTCTTGATTTCTCAGAATTTTAGAAACTATGACTCATCCATAACAATAGATTATCTTTGTTCCTCATGTGGCCTTGAAAATTGTAAGCATAGACTTTGAACCGTTGACAATGAGCCCTCTTTGTTCTTGATTTTCTCAGAGTTGAGATGTAGATAACAATCTATTTTTATATCTCGACCTGAACAATAGATCGTCTTTGTTCTCTCGTGTGACCTAGAAAATTGTAAGCATAGACTTTGAAGCGTTGGCAATGGATCGCCTTTATTCTTGATTTCTCAGAATCGAAGTGTATTTAGATAACAATCTATTTTTTTTATAAATCAACCAGAACAATGAATCGTCTTTGGTCTCTCATGTGGCCTTGAAAATGATAAACATAGACTTTGAAGCGTTGACAATGTACCGCCTTTGTTCTTGATTTCCTAGAATTGAGATGTATTTAGATAACAATCTATTTTTATAACTCAGCCAGAACAATGAATCGTCTCTGTTCTCTCATGTGGCCTTGCAAATTGTAAGCATAGACTTTGAACCGTCGGCTTGAACAATGCACCGTCTTTGTTCTTGATTTCCTAGAATTGAGATGTATTAACTCGACCTAAACAATAGATCGCATTCTCGTATGGGGGAAACGGTTGCGAAACAGCTATCTGTTTTGGGAAACGGACCCCCTGTTTTAGGAAACGGCTACCTGTTTATAGGAAACGGCTACCTGTTTTTAGAAACGGCTACCTATTTAGGGAACGGCCACCTGTTTAGACCACTTGAGGGCACTGGGAGGCGTGGCTTTGAAACATGCATAGACTTGCTTGAGACTGAGGGAAATGACTTTGAGGATACAGCTGATGTGTACGATAACCTACAAAACAATGAATCGTCTTTGTTCTCTCATGTGGCCTTGTAAACATAGACTTTGAAGCGTTGACAATGCATCATCTTTGTTCTTGCTTTCCTAGAATTGAGATAACAATCTATTTCTAACTGAACAATGGATCGTCTCTGTTCATTTCTCATGTGACCTTGTAAGAATAGACTTTGAACCGTCGACAATGCATCGCCTTTGTTATTGATTTCCTAGAATTGAGATAACAATCTATTTTTAGAATAACGGAACAATAGATAGTCTTTGTTCTTTCATGTGGCCTTGAAAGCATAGACTTTGAACCGTCGGCTTGAACAATGCATCGTCTTTGTTCTTGATTTCCTAGAATTTCAGAGGCTATGACTCAACCAAAACAATAGATAGTCTTTGTTCTCTCATGTGGCCTTGAAAGCATAGACTTTAAACAATGGGCCCCCTTTGTTCTTGATTTCTCAGAATAGGGCGTGGCCTTGAAACATGCATAGACTTGCTTGAGACCGAGGGCAATGACCTTCAGGACAATCAACAATCTAGTAACTTTTCTAGTGACTTTTCTACTGACCTTGAAGGACTCGTGCAAGCATGACCTTGAAGAGGCGGGGTTACCTACCACGTGGCCGAGGTGACCTTGAAGATGATGACCTTGATAAACCGTGACTTGGACGTAGGAAACGTGATGACCTTGAGCAGAAACACTCGTAGAAAAGTATAGTAGAAAAGTGGCCCAGGAGCCCTATAGCTATACTACTTATAGAAAGAACCTTATTTTGCGATATTTCAATCGTTTTTTTAGGAGATGGCCCGATGAGTCATACGATACGCGTTGACGTTTAGTACCTTCTTTATCACAGAATACACATACATCTTATAGGTAGCGGACCGCGAACATTTTATTATTGCAACAAACATTTTTTAAATCAAAATTGTCACCGCGATAGGAAAGTTAATTAATGGGGTTTAACATATTTTATTAAATATTGTTGTTATTTTAGTATGGTTTTCGGATATTTTGTTTTGTAACTAATATTTGGCTAAGGGTTGAAAAACATGTGTTTGAGGTCTAACTAGCAGGTGTACGCTTAAAAGCTGCTTTACTGAAGGGGCGTAACGAATCATTAGAAATTCTTAGGCGCACATTCTTGATGTAAAAACGTCACTAGTTTAGTAAGTATTTACGTTGGTACACACTGCAATCAATGACGTCATTGTTTGGTACGTTGAAACTCGAGACCTAGATGTAGGGCTTCTTACGAACAAATGCATATTTTTAAAATTAAGATGTCGTTCAATAATTAATATGAAACTGTTCCAACATAATAATTTATGGTGTTTTTATTACTTTTGAAAAATGGGGTTGATAGCGGGAGTAGATAGTTTGAAATCGGGGGAAAAAGTTAGTTACAGTTAGAGTGTCGACGGAGCCAGATCGATAGGGTTAATTAAATATCTTCATTGTAAACAGTTTGTCTTTAAAATAATTCTTGTGTGTACATTTTCTTTTGAATTAGCCAACGCTGATTTGTATTTGCTTTTGGGTGTTGGTTTTAATGTGTTTTTCAAATATTAATTTATAAACAAGTCACCCTTTTTGAAGTGAAACCGCGTATGTTAACGCTTTGTGTCTGTGATCAATTAAAGGAATATACATTCAAGTGTAAGTAGGTATCTTTATATAAATGAAAGCTCGCAGAAAATAATTTTTCAAGCCTATGTAACGTATTAAAAATCAAACATTACGTTGCTCATTAAGCTGAAATCTGCTAAAATAAAAGAGAGTACAGGGTTCCCTCATTCTTGTATTTGGGTGAATTAGCATTGTTGTTTGTTGTTTATATTTATATTTGTGTAGAGGTGAGCCTGGACGAGCGGGTACAGGATACTGCTTGGTTAAAATTGTAATAAGCAATTGCCGAGTGTGTACATATTCCCGGGTCCAGATGACCATTAAACACCTCGAATTTTATTTTTATTGTTTTTACTGTTGTATATATGAATGTATTACCTGAGAAAGGCGCTGTATAGTCGGCGCCGTAGGAATCGGACAAGTACTGTAATAAATTCTCATGCATTTTTTGTATCGCGTAAACCAGACTTAACCACATTTGTAGTTCCTATGGTTTTGAGTGTGATTGTTAGAATTTTACGCTTATTGTCAAAATTATTATGGCAGCTCATATTAATGAAGTTACTAGAGCAAGAATACTTCAACGACTGGAAGACGGATGGTCTACACGACAACTTGCGGGTCAGTTTAAAGTTGGAAAAAGCACAGCGGACAGAATAAGGCAGAAGTGGAGACGAAAACATGCATTGTCAAGAACACCTGGAACGGGACACAAAAGTGTATCTAATGTAGCAAGATCAAGCGCTGGTAAATTTCATAAGGAAAACCCATTCGAATTTGCAAGTACTGCAGTAGTAGAGACAAATTTTCCTGGAAGCGTTCGAACTGCTCAGAAGCGTTTAAATGCAAGTGGGCTAAAAATTGTTCAGCGGCAAATAATCCATTCTTAACTGAACAAAATAAGCAAGAGAGACTGGCCTTTGCAAACGAATACATTAACAGGGATGCTGGATTTTGGAACAACGTTATTTTCTCAGACGAAAAATTATTTCAATCATGCCACAGTGGTCGTGTGAGAGTTTATCGGCCAGTTAATGCACGATATGACGAACGATACATCCATGAAGTAAGAAGAAGTGGTCATTTCGGTGTCAACATGTGGGCCTGGATAAATTCTCAAGGTCCTGGAATCTGTTGGGATATTGGAGAAAGGTTAACTGGACCCGTTTATGTTAACATTTTAGAGAACATATTGTTACCGACAGTTCAACAAATTCTTCAAGAGTTCACGTTCCAGCATGATAACTCTCCGATCCACACTTCAAATGTGGTTCGGAATTGGATTGCAAACAACAACGTTACAGTTTTACGATGGCCTTCTAGAGTCACATTTAAACCCCATTGAAAATGTGTGGGGCTTGATAGTTAAGAATATGTGTAGACGCAACTTTCATCCAGTTATGATGAACTGCGTGACTGTATTATAGAGCACTGGGAAAACTTAGATCAAAATGTTCTTTTAGCTTTTATTAATTCCATGCCAAGACGTTTAGAGGCAATAATTGTTAATAATGGTGCAATGACAAAGTATTAGTTATTTTTGTTGTATTATATATAATTGTTTGTTAAATAAATTGCTGGACAATTTTATGCTATTGAATATTAATATCAAAACCAGTATAATTTTAGAATTTTACAACAATAAATCATAAATTACAACACAACATATTACGTGTCCCTAGTTCTACGGCGCCTACTGTACATTTATAACGCACTCAAACTTATATATCTGTCACGGTGTTATGATCTATTTACAACTTACCCTTGTAAGGCTTTGTTTTAATGAGTTTTTGTGTCAGTTTGTTTAAGTAGAATTGTTTGCCTGTGAACGGATTTCTCTTTATATGTTATTTATTGTAACTTTACGTATGTATTTTGTGCTTTAGTAGTCACTAAACAATGGTGTACGTGTAAATTCCTTGTCTATTTTCTTTTGTCCTTGTCTTTACCTTATTATCACCTGTGCAATTTTACTGTTGTATTTTATATGTACCGTAATTTTCCTTATTGTTTTATTTGCTTATTTACTTAAAGACCGGCGTGATTGGTTTTAAAGGGCCACATGTTTGGTATTACAATTTTTATTCTGAATATTTATGTCACAATTGTGGGTGTGACGACAGGTTTTTTTTTATTGTGTTCATGTGTAGCTAAACTGCTTTTTATTTATTTTTCTCTTAATGTTATAATTTTGTACGTACTTTTTACCTGCCCCATGGTGCAACACTTAACCTCACCCAGCCCATCTAATTCAAATAGCACAACGTACCTTCCACTATATGGCCAATTCTTTTGACCAGATTTGAGGTTTGCGAATAATGAAATATCAGACTTGTAAATAAATTCTAATGTTTTAATTATTGCCAGGAAAGTCAATGTAAGGCAAGCAATTAATTTGAGTAATAGTAACATTATTATCAGTAAACTCAAGATAAACCACTTAGCGATTGTTTTGTTCTTAGATTTGCATTCTTGCAAATAAGTTCAAATTATACTTTTCCAGATAAGGTACCTAGGGGGCGCTACAAACTTTTAGATAGACTGTCGTTTTGTTTATAGAAAACTTTGATGATGTGGCTTCAGATAACAAATTGGAGATAGAGTCAGTGGTTTCTTGAAGATCAGTTATAGCTTCCAACCATTAATGTAAAAAGGAAATACGGGACATGGACGTACCACCCAAAGAGTCTAAGGGGTACCAAATCATAATGCAATAGTGTCAAAAATAAAAATATATACAAAATCAATTTAATTCTGTATTTTACTTCGGTTGTTAAAAGTACATACTTAATAAAATGGCGAACGAAACGTTACTCATTTATGTATTTTCCCAGTGAATGCTCCATTTGTAAAATATCTGGGCGCACTTGCAGATACTTACAAATTCAAGGCAATTAATTTCAAAACTATGTTTTGTAATTGAAGGTCTTGCAGTGAGGTCAGTTTTTTCGCTGGTGCAAATTTTATTCGTACCAGAAGAAATCCTTTCCGTAGCGACGTTGGATCCCGTTAAACATATGCACACTTCAACAATTTTTAATATCTTGGTGTGTGTTATATCTTCACAATTGAACTGGTTGAACATTTTTTAATGCACACAATTTCATGAAAAAGTTCCGAATCATCTATATATTAGGGTGTTGTTTTTGAAAAACATCTAACCACAGAGGTCCTTCTTTCAACAATACCCAACGAAACGCTTGCGAATTTTCAAAGTGTTGAGTTCATTTATCCAAATAGGCTATACGAGTAGTATAAAACACGGGCACCGTTCTTCTAAATTGAGTTACGGTTAGGTCTTCTGCTTCATAGACCAAAGCTACTAGAATAATGAAATTGATTTGGCAAAAAGACTTCATTTTTTCGTTCTATTAATTATCGCTTTAAATTTGATAGAACCATGTATATTTTTACAATTGAACGGTTTGAACATTTTTAATATTCTTTCTATCGAAAGTAACAACGCCAACCATTTGGTTTCACTGTATCCCAACAGTTTTTGGTGTTCAACATTAACAAACACAAAATTCAGTTAATTATTCAATTCATACAATATAAATGTAGAGATAGCCATAGATTTTCACAATAATGGCTTCGATCTCAATAGGCAAACAGCCTGCTGATGTTTGAATATAGCTATAAAGGATATGAGCAGCACAGTTCACCTTAACTGAAGGTCTTTTAAATAACTGCTGAACTTTATGAAAGACGTCATTTTGGCCATGTCTTGTTGCTCCTCCAAAATTACAATTTGTGTCAGCGTACATTACTAATACTTTTGTTTTTAATTTGAATTTGAATAGAATGGGTTGAGAAATCCTCCACGCATGCGATCCTATCCGAACGTTGCCGAGTGCTTACACCCATTCCGCCAATATAATTTAGTTACAATTTAAATAAAAACAAATAAACAAGTTTTACAACACTCTTATTTACATAATAGCAGGTAACATTTTTACACACAAAATACAATTCTTTCCTTATATCTAATAGGCGTGTGCTTAAATACATCCAATTTAATTCTAATTTCATAGTTTAAAGCTATACTTTGTTCTTCTAATCCTCTTTCTAGTCCATATATATTAGGTTGGGGAAAAAGTTTCTTCCCATTTTATATGAAAACCCAAGACATTTTTTTTCAAAGTTTATTTACATTTAATTATAGTATATATGTGCCATTTTGTTCGATGATTTTTTTGCCATCTTGTAGGTAGTGACATGATCTCGTTGCTGTAGACATTTTGGGACTTCTGATAACAAAAACGCGACAAGTAGTTTTGGCAGTCCTCTCTTGATGTTAACCTGACATTGCCTAAAGAATTCTGAAGAGACCGAAACAGGTGGAAATATGATGGTGCAAGGTCAGGACTATTTGGTGGATGCATTAACACATCCCAGCCAAACTCTCTTAATTTTGCTGAGTGACTAAAGATGTGTGTGGTCTAACGTTATCGTGATGAAAACCACACCTTTGTATTGATCAATTCGGACGCATTCACTCAACTTCTTGCTTTAATCTCATCAGTTGTTAGCAGTAAAGATCCGTTTCGATGGTTCTGCCCGGCGGTAAAAGCTCATAATGAACAATGCCCTTCCAATCTCACCATACACACACCTCATTGTGAGTTAACCCTTTCACCGCGACCTTTTTCGCACGTTCTTGTCGTTCATCACCAGTTATCAATCTCTTCAAAATGGTTCGGTTTCATTACGCCTCCACAAAGAATCGCAAATTGGCACACAGTTCATTAGGTTTCTTTCAGTAGGTCGTGTGCACCCAAATATCGAGCTATTTTGTGTACCAGCTTATTTCAAATGGGCCAAAACTGTTTTGTGGTCAATTTCCAGTTCTTCAGCTACATCGTAACTACTGATATGCCGATCTTGCCCCACTTTTTAAAAAATGCGTCCATTTTATCCGTAACAGGGCGACCGGGGCAAGGTGCATCTTTGACATCAAAATTCTCGGATTGAAAACGCTTAAACCAACTTTGTGCTACTCTTACTGTCTAACGTCACAAATTTTTTCGCGACTTGCGTTGGATAAAATTTTAAAATGTATCGAATTTCTTCATTAGATTCACTCATTTTGACAGAAAGAATAACAAATGAAAAACAGCTGTAAACAACAGTTTACTAATTTGTTTTTAATGTAACCTTTTTATGTCATCAAAACCAGCCACATACAAATAATACAGCTAAAGAAATTTAATTACAAGTTTATACATACCATATGCGAAAATACTTTTTCCGACCTATCTATATATATATATATATATATATATATATATATATATATATATATATTATATAGATGATATTAAATAAGTTAAATAAAGGAGGTAGGTTGATATGAGCTCAGTTTAAAAACTGTATTTAACAACGTAATTATACTGAAGTTGATTGTGTATATATGTAAAGCACAGGATGCAATATATGAAAGTAACTTAAAACTAAGTATGTATGCGGTTATGGAACATGTTGTTAGTTAATTAAAACAAGTATTATAAATATAAAAGCATAATCATGGCTGAGCAACATAAATTTCTAATGTTGATGGTTTCCGAGCAGCTTCGGAGATTCAAAATATGTGTTTTCTTATATAAAATAAATGTAATCCAATTGTAGATACAGATTCCAGAGTCGCATAATGAACTTCTATTCTAAAACAAAGAGAACGTAAATTATATTATTCAACATAAGTGGACCAATGTACGTAACAAAGATATGATAAAAGGCAAAAATTTAAAAGATTCATGGAACTTTACAGTGAACTAAGTAAAAGTGAACAAAGATTACAAAAGAAACTTACATAATCGAGTACTTAGAAAGTGCCCACACTTAAATTAACATTGTGAATGTAATTTTAGTGGAAAATCTGAAAACACAGGTCATGTGCTATACGTTCATCGAACTTGAGATGGAAATTTTAATATAAACCATATAAGTGTTGCAAACTGATGTAATCTTATGTAATTTTGGTCACAGAATCCATTTCTAATGGTGATTTACCTGTGGGCTATAGAATAAGTTAGTTTTTTAAGTAAATTAGTATTGGAAAATTAGAATGAGTCATAGAATTAGCTAGATACAACATTTTTCAAGAAAGCATACCAAGTGGGGTATCAAAATATTGGAAATTTTGCCCTGATTTCAAAAATAATTCTATATTTAAGATCCGCTTACATATAAAAAAGTTATGGCAAAAAAAAATAATTTTCAATTTTGTGTAAACGTGTTAACCAATTATAAGTAAGCAATTTTGTGTTGGTATAGACTTAAAATTTAGAATTTGTTTCGTTGCTACAGAAGGTTGTATAAGTAGATTGCTTAGGATTTTTTCACTCTCTTCCAATTCTACTTTAAATTTAATATTTTTCTGGTTCATTCGGTTAATCTAAAAGTGAACAAATCTTAAACAATTGAAAAGTTCAGTAATTGTAAAAATTTAAGTGAGGTTATCGAAACATTGTTCCGGGTAATATGTTATCGTAAAACATATGAATATATAACGATTCATTTCCAATTTTCGATTTAAAATAAAATTTATTTTTTTAAACCAAAGCGAGTTGGTGTTTTTCTTTTAATAAAAAAAAATACATATAAAAATATTCGAGAAATTGCATTTTAAAAATAAAGTGAATTTAAAATAAAAATTATTGCAGTTATATATGCAATAACCTGCAAGGTATTTAAATATAATAAGTAAAATCAAGTGCTGCTTCAAAAGTGTAAGCAACGTACCAAAGAAATTTAGTTGCCATAGAACTTCCACCGAGGGATAATAAATTTATGGAACCCAAGTTAAATATAAGTTGGAATTGGAACATCATCGCTGGAAAAGTGGATAAGCCGAAAGAAGATAAATTATACATGTGAGTTACGAATCTTTTATCAAAATTAAATTGAGGCTACGATGAATATTGTTTATCATAAATATGTAATCATGTACAGAATGAAAGAAATTTGTGTATCAACTTGGGTACACTGGAAACACTTATTAATTTTATCATAATTTATTATTTTATTTAAAAAGAAAAAATACTTACAGAAATAACGGTGTCATTGTTGTTTTTAGTTTTGGTAATGCACAAGTACGAATTCAGGTCAATGGTTTTCGCATGCGCGTAACGTGCAATATAGCCACATATAATATAAGGTGTTCAAACAAATTAAATCACACACAGTTTCAGAAATATTTTAAAAATATATTTGTATTGCAATTTTTTTTAAAGAGATCATTTATGTTTTTAATGCTGCACCATATAGAACCCTATCCCCGTTTGAGATCCGGCTTGTGGCATGAGAAATTTTAATGGTATCGCAACGTCCGCAGAAAGAGCTAGTCGAGGCAATTTTAATTAATAATATTAACACTGAGATTATTAATGATTTGATGATGGCGCCCAACAAACAAATATTACAACTAAATTTATATTTGAAACGTACTGAAGTTGTAATCAAATAGACTAAAATTCACTAATGTTTTCATCAAAAAAGAAAAATTAGCTACCGCAACTTGGGGCATGCTGTATGTGTAATCAATTACATATCATATATACATCTCAATATATATATATATATATATATATATATATATATATATATATAATTGTAGTTATAACGAATTCATATTTTCGAATTGTAACATACAATGCAATTTATTTCTTGTGATCATCGGTTTAATATCTATTATAACTAATTCTGTACCCTGGGATAACTGGTCCAATTTCCAACAGTCTGAAGTCTTTATAATACCTTTAATTTCCCGCATAGATACTTCGTTAATTTGCTCTTATTGCGAAAAATTTACATTTTCCAAGATGTCTTAAAATAGTTAATTATGCCCTAAACTGTAACTTTGTTGTTCTTTTTCCAATAGACCACCGTAGTCTTCTTTTACGTTGTTAGTCTGTACTATATATTCTATTTTTCGTTTGTTTAAAGCTACTTCTTCCAATTCCAACTTACGCTTCTTTGTTGATAGTACATGAGCTTTAGATAGAGGTTCTATTTCTTTAAGTCAGTAAGGTTTTAGTTTGTTTGTTATATTACTTCTTATTCTTAAAACCTGGGGTATTACATTGCTTGTTGTAACGAACCCATTTTACTCAATGTCAATTTCGTCCCATATTCTAGAAAATGGCGTTGTAGATCTCGAGAAATAGGTTTCCCCAGCATTTTTTTTTATAATACGTATAACGTTTTTGTTTATTTCTTTTTCCACAATCTCTATGTAGTTTATAGCCAAGCAATTAAGGCTAAATTATGTGGATGGACAGTCGCTGTTACAAAACAAGGCTTTAGGATCGCTTACGTTTATTACTGCCTCGTTTTGTGATAACATAATGATTGTTAGAATTTGTGGACAGTAACATTGCAACGGACTAGACAAACTCCTCTTGTAAAAGAAAGAAATCTGTGGTTCGTTTAATAGTTTTGTTCGTGGAATGCTTGGTAAATTTGTTTCTGCTAGACATGGAGTTAAAGCCAAAGTTCCATTTCTTCTAAAATGCGAGAACGGGATGGCAAAAGGTATTGTGCAGATTATTGGAGAAGATGGTTTACAAAGTGTTACTAAAAAATATACCCAGCCAGTTTATGTTCCTTACAAAATAGAGCTTTCAGATGTTAAATTGGAAACACTTTTACAAGAATTGCCTGACTTACTAATCCAACTAAACAAGGAAGACTACTACCTTCTGGATTTGTATCCTAACTTGCTAAACTTCTAAGGCTTGAATAAAAATTAACAACAAATTTATCTATCAAATAACAAGTCAACAGAGTTAATACAATTATTGGAAACCATTTTATAGGTTTTTTACATCGTCTAGATGGTAGATGAAAAAAAAAATTTTGTTGTGCTCTCGGCAAGGAGCACGGCATTATCCGGTTGGAACCAACAATTTACAACTACAGCAACCATGGTTATTATTCTGCATACGATATGTACAACGCTCGGTCCGACTGTTTAATATCATTAGAAAATAGTAAAAATTACTTCCAAAATGCACCAATGTACTCTGTATGTATCCCAAAAATGTGGGAAAAATGAACAGACACTTTACAACATAGTTGCTGCTTGATGTTTAACATTTAACATTTGTATACCGGGGAAACGGAAATACCAGCAAGTTGACTGGGCTCCAATTGAAACTAAAAGAACAGCGATCGAACTTAATAGATTACGTAATTTCCGCATTTAGCTTTAATTGCCAAAATGATATACGTATTTTCTTGAATACGAGACGCAATACTGGAACCATTTGTTACATTTAAAACTAATGGAATTAGCACATTTAATGGGAATTATTTAAAACCTTTACAAAATATAGAAAATGTAAATTTCTCGCAACAAGACCAAATTTACAAAGTTTCTGTGCGAGAAATTAAAGGTATTATAAAGACTAAAGGCTGTAGGAATTTGGTGCAGTTATCCGCTGGGACAGAATTAGTTATAATAGGTATTAAACCGATAATCACAAGAAATGAATTTCAATATACAGGGTGTCCAGTTTAAGATGAAATGCATGGGGATATTGGAAACCGTTAGAGATACGAAGATGGTTAAATGGAGAAAAGTTGCGTCATTATATGCCCAAGAAGTAACCATGGTTACATGTCAAAAATCCTTCCATTTACTAGATACAGGGTGATAACTGAAAATATGCGTTTTCTAAAATCGCTATATCTTGTTTCTTGCAAGAGATACATCCACGATTTTTGCAGGATGGGGTAACAGGTAGCGAGGATTTCAAAATGATTTTGAAAAAATCTAGGCCTACTAGATTTTGAGATAATGCACGCAACTTTCGATTTTCTTATGGACGCCATATTGGATTTTTGCATTTTGAATTCTTCATAAAAATGCTTTTCAACCATATATCATATGTTTATAATCTGCCAATGAGAAAGTGTCAAATTACACAATTAAATTTATATCAAAGCAACCTTGACATATTATGTATTTTAATTAAATGAAAATTAATCTACAAATTAAACTAACTATTGAGAACAATATTATTGATTATTAACATAAATCATAATAATAAAAGTGACAAAAAACAACAAAAAATAAAATTTAATATTATACTGAATTTTACTATTAATTAATCAAATGCTCGAATAAACCTTCATTCTCCTGCAAACACCATCTGCATCACAACAGTTCCTTATCATCTCGCATTTTTGAATTCTTCATAAAAAATGCTTTTCAACCATATATCAGATGTTTATAATTTGCCAATGAGAAAGTGTCAAATTACACAATTAAATTTATATCAAACTAGGCCTTTGCCAATCAACCATCTATTCAATTATTGCAAGAGAATGGAGGTTTATTCGAGCATTTGATTAATTAATAGTAAAATTCAGTATAATATTAAATTTTATTTTTGTTGTTTTTGTCACTTTTATTATTATGATTTATGTTAATAATCAATAATATTGTTCTCAATAGTTAGTTTAATTTGTAGATTAATTTTCATTTAATTAAAATACATAATATGTCAAGGTTGCTTTGATATAAATTTAATTGTGTAATTTGACACTTTCTCATTGGCAGATTATAAACATATGATATATGGTTGAAAAGCATTTTTATGAAGAATTCAAAATGCAAAAATCCAATATGGCGTCCATAAGAAAATCGAAAGTTGCGTGCATTATCTCAAAATCTAGTAGGCCTAGATTTTTTTCAAAATCATTTTTGAAATCCTCGCTACCTGTTACCCCCATCCTGCAAAAATCGTGGATGTATCTCTTGCAAGAAACAAGATATAGCGATTTTAGAAAACGCATATTTTCAGTTATCACCCTGTATCTAAGTAAATGGAAGGATTTTTGACATGTAACCATGGTTACTTCTTGGACATATAATGACGCAACTTTTTCTCCATTTAACCATCTTCGTATCTCTAACGGTTTCCAATATCCCATGCATTTCATCTTAAACTGGACACCCTGTATATATTGTGATATAAAAATGCAACGTCAAGACAGCGTTGGAATTTTTGGACGAAACTTGTCAGAAATGTTTTAACTAGTCAAATGTAGTAATTGATTCAAATTCCAAAGAAATTAAACAAAAGATAAAGGCATTTTTTATTAATAATGTGTTGGACCACCCCTATTAGTTTCACACTCCCGCACCCTTCTTGGCATGGATTCCAAGAGATGGTCGATTTCTTCCTGAGGTATTGCATCCCGGGTATCTGTAATTCATGCCGGTGAGCTTCTAGTGTCCGTGGAGGATTGGTTAATTGCTTTAGTCTTCTACCCATCGTGCCCCACACATGTTCGATGTGCGAAAGGTCGGTAGATCTGGGTGGCCACGGCAAGATATTAACGTTAGTCTTTTCGAAGCGCTCCATAGAGTGCCTCGCAATGTGGGACGGTATTATCCTCTCAAGAAATACACTCGATAATTTCGATTGTTACAACAAGTAAAACGTCAAATTTTCCATAGCTACTGGATTATTTTGAATGAAATTTTAAACAATTACTACATTTGACTAGTTCAACATTTCTGCTAAGTTTGGTCTAAAAATTCCAACGCCATGTTGGTGTTGCATTTTAATGTCACAGTACAATTTGAAAATATGGATGCGTTATATTATATATATATATTATCTGTGTGTGTGTGTGTGTGTGTGTGTGTGTGTGTGTGTGTGTGTGTGTGTGTGTGTGTGTGTGTGTGTGTGTGTGTGTGTGTGTGTGTGTGTCGTGTGTGTGTGTGTGTGTGTGTGTGTGTGTGTGTGTGCCTGTGCCCATGTGTGTGTGTGAAGTGTGTGTGTGTGTGTGTGTGTCGTGTAGTGTGTAGTGTGTGTGTGTGTGTGTGTATAGTGTGCTGATGTGTGTGAGTGTGTGTGTGTGTGTAGAATTGTATGTGTTGTGTGTGTAAAGTAAAGTAATGTGTGTCCATAGTATGTGTTATTGTTGAATGAAATGTGTGTAAACATGTACTACATGTGTGATAGTGTCGACATGTGTGTGTGTAAGTGTGTGTGTGTGAAATGTCGTGTGTGTGTGTGTGCATGTGTGTTAGTCCGTAGAATTGTGTGTGTGTGATTGTTATATGTAAGTAATATTATGAATATAGTATGTGTGGTTTATGTATTTATATTTTTAATATTATTGTGTGTGTGTGTGTGTTGTGTGTGTGTGTGTGTGTGTGTGTGTGTGTGTGTGTCTTGTGTGTGTGTGTGTGTGTGTGTGTGTTGTGTGTGTGTTTGTGTGTGTGTGTCTGAGAGTGTGAGTGTGTGTGTGTGTGTGTGTGTGTGTGTGTGTGTGTGTGTGTGTATGTGTGAGTGTGTGTCTGTGTGTGTTTCTGTGTGTAAGTGTCTGTGTGTGTGTGTGTATGTGTGTGTACACGTGTGTGTATGTGTGTGTGTGTGTGTGTGTTGTGTGTGTGTGTGTGTGGTGTGTGTGTGTGTGTGTGTGTGTGTGTGGTGTGTGTGTGTGTGTGTGTGTGTGTGTGTGTGTGTGTGTGTGTGGTGTGGTGTGCGTGTGCGTGTGCGTGTGCGTGTGCGTGTGCTGTGCGTGTCGTGTGCGTGTGCGTGTGCGTGTGCGTGTCGTGTGCGTGTGCGTGTGCGTGTGCGTGTGTGCGTGTGCGTGTGCGTGTGTGCGTGTGCGTTGCGTGTGCGTGTGCGTGTGCGTGCGTGTGCGTTCGTGCGTGTGCGTGTGTGTCGTGTGCGTGTGCGTGTGCGTGTGCGTGTGCGTGTGCGTGTGCTGTGCGTGTGTGCGTGTGCGTGTGCGTGTGCGTGTGCGTGTGCGTGTGCGTGTGCGTGTGCGTGTGCGTGTGCGTGTGTCGTGTGCGTTTTGCGTGTGCGTGTGCGTGTGCGTGTTGCGTGTGGCGTGTGCGTTGCGTGTGCGTGTGCGTGTGCGTGTGCGTGTCTGGCGTGTGCGTGTGCGTGTGCGTGCTGCGTGTCGTGTGCGTCGTGCGCTGTGCGTGTGCTGTGTGTGTGTATGTATATGGTATGTTGTTTTATATTGGTTATTATTACGTAAAATAAAAGTGTTGTAAAGCTTGTTTATTTGTATTTATTTAAATTATAACTAAATTATATTGGAGGAATGAGTGTAAGCCCTCGGCAACGTTCGGATAGGATCGATTATCTTCTGGAGTCGAGGAGTGGGGGTCGCACTAAACATAGCCTCGTTCGTGCGATTCTTACCTATATGACGAGATTTAGTAAATAAATCCACTTTTGTCTTCCAGCCACCTAGTGTTATTATTATTATTATTTTTATTTAATTGACTTGATTGACTGATTTGATTACTTGACTTCAAAAATGACCAAAGCCATGCACCAAATTGACTTGATTAATTGATCTGGGCAAAGCACGTTCGTTGGCTCAAATCCTATTCGACGTAAACTTTTGTATTTAAAATTCATTTGATTAAATGATTTCAAAATGACCGACAAAAACAAAGATGACCTTCAAAACAAAAATGTCCCACGAAAATAACCGAAGTGCACTCGAAGGTCTGGATCAAAGACTGCGTTGCGGGGCTCTTTTAACAAATTTTTCAACCGTTTTAATATTATATGCGCATATAATCTCTGACGTTTCACCTAAAAGATCTTGAACTTCCAAAAGTTTTACTTTCATAACATGTGTAGGACGGATTTTTACGCTCGCGTGATTTGAACAATTGGTGTAGATTGTTACAAAATTAACCGTTCCAACATCATTTTGTATGGAGCTTACTGATACTCTTTGTAACATGTTACACACAATACCTTCAAATTTGACTCTAGTACATGAAAACTTTTATTAGCTTACTAGCGTAATCCATACAACGAAATGACTGATTGTGGATTACGTTGTGGTATGACAAAGTACATTCAATCGCAGTTAGCTTTTGTTCTTCATTCCTAAATGTGTCCTTACGAAAAAAAACGACACTTCGCTACTACTAGAAGCAGCAATATCTGCCTACTTATACTTAAGTTTCGATATGTGTTGAACAATATCCGCCTTTCCACAATGTGCAAGCGAAAACCGTGCACAACGTTTTAAGCACTTTACAATCACTACCTGAGGTTGTCGTTTTAATAAATGGATATTCACTATCCAAATCTCTATTAAACGTACACCTTCTTTTTGTTATTTTCAGATTTTCTACTGTCCTGAATACACACTCCTCTATAACTATTATTTATTAAAAAAAAAAAGATATTTATTTACATTTAACCTTAGCTAAGGAACTATTTACACTATATTTATTGACACGTACCCGCATATTTACTTTCCACACGAACAAGGCGCCGTTGTAATCAAATTTTTGTCGCGCTAGACTTGACACTTAATACTGCCCTATATGTAGGATCGTGCGCTATTTATTTAAGTCGACAAATGTGGTAGAATAGTCTTGTAGATTGTTGAACTTATGATGTCATCCTATTGTGTCTTATCTGAAAGTCGCGATGTTTTTCGTACTTTCTAGACTGATTAATTCCTTCTAAACAATGAAACGTCAGAAACGGGACAAAAAAGGGACTTCTTTATAAATACGAAGCATTTACGTAATTTACTAGAATAAATGAGGTATTTAAAAAAAGGTCTGTCCCGTATAATACGAGACAAATGGTTGAAATTGGTAGAAATATATAGAGCACATCGAAAGTTCAATTCACTTGTTATAATTAAAGTCCGCCAGTCTGCATGAAATAATGCGCGAATGGAAACTTACGGTAATTACTCACATTAACTAAATGTAAATTTAAATAATAAATGCACTTTTAAAATTATGTGTAACACTAGATCCTCATAATTTAATAAACATCGCACCGAAAAGTAATTGAAAAGATTAATTACACGAAAAGTCAGAAGAATTATATACTAAGCGTTAAAGTTTGCATTATATTGCATACTTGAGTACATTATATTAAAATTTGTATAGAAGTTAGACCATTAAATTTTAACAAAAAACCCTTTTAACTTGTTCTTGTTTACTTACGGCCGTGAAACTTTAAAAAAAGTTGTCGAGTTGCGTTTTTCTTTTCATTAAAGTTGCATGTAAAATTGAAGCTATTTAAGAAAGAAGGCTTTTTGTATGTGTCAGTATAAGTAGCTCATTTATAAAATAGTAAGTATTAAGCTTAAAAATAGACGAAACATGTTACCTATGAATATCCCGTACCATCACGAAAACAACAAACATAGCACACGACACGTTCCTTCCTAAGGGTAAATCATAGAGGTAAAATATTTATATACCCTTCAGCTTTGAGGCAATACAAGCTCTGAATACACAAACAGATTGATTCAATTTTGTAATGCTCTTAGTACCACTCTCTTTCCATGTATAAAGAAGCACAGAAGAACAAATATTATTTATGAATTCACGTCCGTATTGGTAAATTTATAAACCTAAAATGTCTTTTTGGATATACTACTGTTCTTGTAATTTTATATCGCGTTTTCCAATGCGACGCTACTTTCTCAGTTTGTGCTTGGTTTTTGTACGAGGTATACTACATATTGCATTACTTTAATTATAGACGATTTAACGACTCAACATGACTGTTAGTATTTGAAAAACGTTTCTAAACTGCTTTTATGATGAAAATAAATACATTACAATAGGATTTTTACTACCTGTGCTACTGATAATATATTTTGGGAATTAGCAACTGAGAAATAGGGAAATAAACGTATCCTAGTATCACCTGTTCCGTAAAATACGATGTTTTAATAAGCATAATTTTCTCTTTAAATGACTTTTCTAATTTTATAATGTAAACTCGTATATATTTTTTTAGCAATTAATCCTACTTTATAGCGTAGTTTTTGAATTACATCTTCAAACGCACTTAAATGCGCAATTTAAATAGATCTTATAATTCTTTACCACCTATGCAATGTTAGGTAATTATCCACATTCACCCCATGTACCACTAAGAGATCCCGTTGCTCGCAACGTCTTTATTTACGACCAAATTCTGGAAATATACATTTATGCTTCATTCTGATCCATAACACAGTAATTTAATTAGGTGTAAATGAGAAGTACGAGGGCCGCCCTATAATGAATTTGCCTGAGAATGTTCCAGGTAGACAAATAAAATTGCATTATATTATTTTTCGATATAGTCTCCCTGTATTGCATCACAACTTCCAGACTGATAACCAATGATGTAGGGGTGTTGGCTGGTTGAAAGATGGTCTATAGTCAACTTCCACCAGTATACGAATTAAGACCAGTTAGAAATTCGTTTTATTAGGTTTAAATATCATTTTAGGTATATTAATTATAAGTATTTATTTACGGTGTTCGATATATTAATTCCTGGGCGGAATATGGATGACAATGTATCGGTTCCAGATGGTTGATATGGGTTAATAGTGTACGGACGCCACCCAAAGATATGTTACAGTCCAAACTGTCTTTGGGACTATACTGAATTCTTGTACGGAATGCTCCAGGGTTTAAGCGACAGTTGGTGTTTCTAAAACAGAATCATTTCGGAAGGAAGGTCATTCTTGATGATGACTAATGAATGTTTTATAATGAATACAAGCTCTCCCTATTTCAATTAAATTTATGCGGTCACAATCTAAAACGCATGGTTTTTCAGTAACGATCAATTTTACCTACAAGTATTAATTCAAATTACTTCCAAAACTAATTATTGAGCAAGTATCTACTAAGGTAAATTTAACTAGTAAATTTAAAATAATATTTTACCTAATAATGTATGTAAGAAAGTTATACGTCCTGACATAAGTATAGACGCAAAAAGATGACAAGAACTTGCGCAGCTTGCTAACATATACTTAGCGACATTAATGGTGGAATATTTAGAAATTCTAATTCACCCAGTGTTCAAGTAGCAGCTACGGAATTTCTTTTAATTAAAATTAGATTAATTATGGATATTTTGATTATATTAATACGTTAAAAAGTTAACCATTTATACACCAAAATTATCTATGTATCTGTATATCTGTGTATCTGTGTATCTGTGTATCTGTGTATCTGTGTATCTGTGTATCTGTGTATCTGTGTATCTGTGTATCTGTGTATCTGTGTATCTGTGTATCTGTGTATCTGTGTCTGTGTATCTGTGTATCTGTGTATCTGTGTATCTGTGTATCTGTGTATCTGTGTATCTGTGTATCTGTGTATCTGTGTATCTGTGTATCTGTGTATCTGTGTATCTGTGTATCTGTGTATCTGTGTATCTGTGTATCTGTGTATCTGTGTATCTGTGTATCTGTGTATCTGTGTATCTGTGTATCTGTGTATCTGTGTATCTGTGTATATGTGTACCTGCGTATCTGCGTATCTGCGTATCCGCGTATCTGCGTATCTGCGTATCTGCGTATCTGCGTATCTGCGTATCTGCGTATCTGCGTATCTGCGTATCTGCGTATCTGCGTATCTGCGTATCTGTGTATCTGTATCTGTGTATCTGTGCATAAGACAACCAGAAAACTTGTTTGTAACGATTCCGTTTAAGATGTACATTATAATACAAAATACAGTACCTTACGCTATTATTCGTTATATTTTTAATTGAGAAACAATAAAACAAAATCGGTGTTCACATTTAACGGCGTCATATTTTAAATCGTTTAAGTAGGTTTTTCAGGAAAACAATATTATTTCTAAGACAAAAGGTATTTGAAATTAGTTTTCTTTAAATAACATTGTACGAGTTAATTATTTGTATTTCATTATTCAATTCCTTATCAGTATTTAACAGGCAATTATTTATTTTTACGTACGTGTTAGTTAATTCGTAGACTGATTTCGGATGAACTATTTTCAATCGGATAATTTTATTTCTATATCTTGATTTTATTACTTACTATGAAACGTTTGCAAATTTTCTCATAAGATGCGTTTATTGAATTACAATTTGTACGGAATATTGAAAGTTTCATACAATTAATACTACAATTTTATGCTAATTACTGGAGAAAAAAAAGGAATTTTCACAAGTCAGCAAAAGTCTGCAATAGATTGTCGTTTTTCTCCAAGGTTACGCTTCAAAGCAAGAAAAATAATATAGTTACTGAACTCTGAGTCTGGATTGCAGCAACAGCAGCCTTTAATTTGGATGCATTGACACATTATCGTGAAGGAAAGGACATGCTTATGCTATTTTTTTTTCCTTTTCTCTTCCATATACGCACGAAATTGGTCAAGAAGAGAGGAATAGTAGATTTCGTTTGTTAGTGCCTTTTTCTTTAAAATCCATCAACAGAATGCCTTGTAAATCATAAAAAAACTATGCACATAACCATTTGTTGGATAGCAAGTTTTGTATTGGGAGTGCTTCATCCCTACGGTACTCTTGTATGGAGTGGAATTTTGATCTTAGGAAACCGTCACTGTTTCAGTCACAGTTCACTCTATTATTTTTCAACTGCCCATAGAAGCTCACCCAGTACAGTGCTATATTAAAGACAATCGTCACAGTTAACACTATCTAAACGTAGTTTAATTTCAGTCGCACGTCGATACCTAATTTTAGCCATTGTATGTTTCTTTTGTTAGTATGCTCATGTTTATACGAAAGAACGTATTTTATATAATACGTTCTTTGCTTATAGTAATATTTCTTTGCTGTGGATTGCTCATGAGTTTTTTTCCTCTTGAGCTCTCATGATCCCTCTTTTGTTGATGCTGCGTTGTCTGTGATATTGTATTGATTATAATTATGAGTTTTAATTACTTTGGTGTAATAAAAAAAGAAAAAAAAGCGTTTTTTAATTGAATTATAGTGAGAGTAGGCCAAACATGGTTTAATTTGCATGCGAATATGTGCGATTATTTCGTATTCGCGATCGTGGTCGTCAATAAGTAAAGGTGAGGTTGCGGTGTGAATAAGGGATATGGATTTTCTTGATAGGGATGCTGTCGCTGAAGATCCTTCTGTGTGTTGTGAAGGTATTCTGCCTCTAATGGCCAAAATTATTGTATAGTGAGATTACTGGAGTGCAGCCAGTTTACTTGTCTAAGGGAGCTCGGTAACAGTAAAAATGTAGGTCCTGTATGTAAGATATGATGTTTTAGGGTGCGAACCTCTGATTCGACCGGTAGAGAGCGCCCAGTCAGCTTCCATGGTTGAGTATTCTACCTACTGTTTTTTATACGTCGAGAAGCCAGTTTAGGATTTTTGTGAAAAGGATTCCTAGATATGTGGCTTCTTATAGGAGCATGCCCTTCATTTTACAGGGATATTGCGACATTACAATCGCTCAGATTGGAGAACTTGTCAACGTGATAATTAGGATGCTGGAAGAGAGTCTCTTGTTTTGTGCTTGTATTGACGAAGATTCTCCGCCTGTTAGTCCAGTTTTAGGAGTTCCGATGCACTGGGGTGCATTTCAGTCGTTGATTGTCGAAGGATATCGAGACATTACAATCGGCCAGATTGGGAAACTTGTCATCGTGGTAGTTATGATGCCAGAAGAGAATCGTATGTGTTTTGATTGAATTAGGAAGGACTGTTAGCGCAGTTCGAGGTGTTCCGATACACTATCAAAAAAGCAGTATGGTCCGTAATCAGTGCCACGAAGACTCCGGGTAGTGAAACAGTGGGAATGTCATAAGCAAATATTGAATATAGGGTAGAGTACAAGGCAGAACCTTGAGTCTGATATGAAAAGGTTTGGGAAACTCATTTCCTTCTTTATCCCGTACTGACCGGTTAGTCAAGAACGAGAGCGGTAGTTTGGAATACCTATGAGATATTTGCTGATTTTGCCGATAAGTCCAGTGTGGCAGACTGTCAAATGCGTGCTTAATGTCTGGCTTATATCTGATCAAACAATTTTCCAAGACAACTTAGGAGAGATATGGGTCTATAGGAAAGGGAATAGTTAAGTCGGAAGTAGAAGCAGATTTACAAATCGTCGGGAAGTAAGAGAGTGTAATGCATTTGTTGTATATATTAGTTGTAGGTTTATGGTTTGGTCTGGTAGGTGTTGTAGAATTTTCCGGTTTAAGCCGTTGCGTCCTGGAGCTGAGGTACGTCCCTTTTTAGAATAAGGGACAACGGCCGTGATAGAGGCATATAAGGGATTTCCTTGTCCAATTGGACTTCGGAAAGTTTCAGGTTGTACAATTGTTCAAGGCGACCTTCCAAGAGATATGTTGAAAGGTATTGTCGCACAGTGGATCATTGGACAATCTAAAGACGGAGAAGGCCGAACATGTCAACCTTCTCTTGGTCCATAGAAATGAGGTGGCTTTGAGGATCAGAGAGGTGAGGTTTTAGGGCTGCTTTTTCAGATTAGTTTGTTGAGCTGTTGCCAGAATAGCTTGGTATCAGCATAAGTAGGTGATCGGAAAAGTGGGTTATATGTTCTGATCAAATGATGAGGTCAGGCGCTGAGGTAACGGGGTGTTTGAAAGTGTGTGTTTGATGTCCTTGATGCGTGAGAGGCAAGTATGGTAAGGCAAGCATGGCTAGGCTGAAGAGAGATTAATTCCGTTTCCATTCCTTGCCATGTTACCGTGTGGGTGTGTTGGACGTTAAAAAGAACCTAGGATTACGGAATTAGAGAGGCTAAATACATACCTAAAAAGTCATTAGAACGGGTATTAGGGTCGATTGATTATAATAAGAAAAGAATATTATTCGATAAGGAAAAAACACTGACTGAGCAACACATTCGAAATATTGCAGAAGCAGAGGTAATTGAAATCTGGTGGATAGGAAGCAATCATTGACTAGTAGAGCGATACTTCGGTGTCCGTTTAGCGTACTGGTCAGTGTGCGTTTGACTGCGAATTTTGCGTTGTGATGGAGATGGTATGTATATTGTGTACGTGTAGAAGGTGTCTGAATAAGGGGCGTTTCCGACCGACACCCCTAGCGTTCATTATGCTTGTTATTATTATTATTATTTTTATTATTATTGGGTTACACTCCTAAACAGGCTTAGTAGCCCAATTAAATAGGAGTTAATACACAGCGAAGTTAAAAAATATTGTCTAAATCAGATATAGAAGAGCTGAGACTGTGTAAGTGTGATTGTTTTATTAGAAAATACATAAAATAATCAGTTTTGAACGAGAAAACTACATTTAATTTGATAATCCGTGCAGTTAAAAATATCAATTTTGTCTTCAATTGATGCAATGACTGAAGTCTTCCGATACAAAGGTGAATATAAAAGATTAGTTTTAGCATTTGGGAGATAAAAACCGCTAGTCAACCGTGCATTACTTTGTTTAACTCTAAACAGTATCATGCTTAAGATTTTTTCACAGTCCATTCTCCACATATCACCTTAAATAGGAACACCGTAGATATACATGCATGATGAAAGACTTAAAGATTAGAAGTGCGGATGGTTACGTGATACGCAGGTATAAGTACGATGTTGGAAAAAAGAGCGAGATATGGAACTAAATATACGGTTGATTTTGGCTTTTTGATAAGGAAGGATTTAGAAGAGGGTAATATTCAATGGTCGTAAAAAGTGTTTCATTGTAAGAGCCTTCGTGTCTGGTGTTCGTGTGAGTAAAGTGCTTTCTGTATCGGGTTTGGGAAATAATAGGATCGGGTCTAGGGGGACAAGGAATTGAGAAGTTTCTGACGCTTCTGGAATTTGGAGAAGTAGGATGGGTGAGCTCCCTCGCAATTGTTATACTTTGACTGAGCGACGGATTTACTAGAGCTGTACCTGTGTCTATCGCCACAACCACAGTTCAGCCATAGGATTGAGTGGGCAGGAAACTCCTCAAAGGTATGACGTGCTGGTAAAGTAATACCTAGGGAGTAGTGGTACTAATGGCAAAGTTTCGCATTGGCAATATTGTTAGAAAACAAAATACGCCCTTTGTATGTAAGTGCTCAAGGGTAACTCAAGGGATGTGAGGGGTAACTTTTGAGATGATCCGTATTGATTTACAAACAAACGGCAGAACAATTGAATGTAAGATCCCTTGGACAAGAATATTCTTATTGTCGTTATAACGCTAATTCTTTTCGTTTAGGCAGGACTACTTACATAAAATATTTAAAATAATCTTTAACGCCTATTTTGCTTCATACTAAAAAATGTATTAGAGAAACCTATCTAGAGTTGAATTATAATTAAAAAACTGCTTACAATGTTTGTTATAAATTGAAAGCTAATCCCATTTAGACAAATGTCATTCTATGAACCTTCTTGATTTTTTTAGATCCTAGCTACTACTACCTAGAAAAACAATCATTAAGGAAACTTGTTAAATATTAACTTACTCTGATAAGTGTCTCCTTCTTTTTTCAATAAAGTTAGCAGTTTTCGAGATATTGAATGTACTTTAGCAAATGCCATTCTATAAGTACCTTTTATTTGTAAACTAGATTTTAACCCGACACACACACACATCATTACACACACACACTTGTTACACATGTCGTCTATCACACACACAGTCATTTTCAGACATAATACTTTAGCACTTCAAACACCTACTGACACAGATAACACACACACACACACACACACACACACACACACACCACACACACATACAACATACACACAACACACACACACACACACACACACACACACACACACACACAACACACACACACACACCACACACAACACACAACACACAACACACACACACACACACACACACACACACACACACACACACACACACACACACACACATCACACATCACACAGTACACACGCACAAACGCACACACGCACAAATGCACACACACACACACATTATATATATATATATATATATATATATATATATATATATATAAACAGACATGTCGGTCTTGGCGAAACTTTGTCAAACAACCATACACACAAACACACAAGCACCCACGCACGTACGCACCCACGTAATCACGCACGAACGGACGTACGTACGCGTCTAGATAGTGCTAAAAACGTGTAATTTCGTTGAAAACTCGACATTGACTTTTTTCACGAAAACAATACTTTGCTTATGGTTGCTTCTCGCAGAGACAGCTAATACACCTAAAATATAGTACTGCTACTATTCAGAACATTACTATAAAGTGTAACTCTTCACAACACCCATTTCTTATCCATAATATTACAACATCCATCTAAGAAGATAAATTTACTATTACTCAAAATATGGCGCAATATGCCTACTATCCGTTACTACGATGGAAATAGGTACATAAACTTAAATTATTGTCACCTGCACAGTTGCCAACACTGATTCGAATGATTTGTGATAGACATGCTCATTAACAACAGAAAACTCAGCATTACGTCCGTGTTACATGTTGAAAAAATAATGGGATAGGTTTGCTTTCCAAATCACATTTTTTGTTATTCATAAGTATGTACCACTGTTACTTACTTTAACGTTGTTATTCAAATATACATTGTACTGACGTAAATTGAAGTATGTATCTTGTTACGTGTTTATCGTGAATAACGTGTATTTTCGATAACTTCCTTTACTTTATTTAATGAATGAACTAATGAACTAATTAGTTACATCTAAATATTAATATTTCCTTATTCGTTGGTGGAATGTTTTAATTTGGTACCTAAAAATTATTTTTCGCACCTCTACAGTTAAACTAATTTATTTAACGTACACATCTTTTTATTCCTTTATAGATATAAGTTGCGCCATCTCGAAGATTTAGGTTCATTTAATAAAGTTTGAAAAGGAACCTTGTTTTAAAAGACAACAATGGGATATATGTAAAATTTATTTATCAAAATTTGGTTTTAACATTCTTATCTAGTTTGAATAGTTTTGACAGGTTTGCAATATTACTTTTGTTAGGGCGTTGTTCCTGATCTTTCTTTTACTTAAGACGCCATTTTCCGATGGGAGATTGATCTTCAAGAAAAATTTTTCCTTCCGTTTATAAGATGTTTAAGCATCGTTTCTTTGGAAAATTTTTCATATAAGGTAATGGTTTTGGTATAAAACCTTACTGACGCTTTACAAGCGGATCTTATTGAAATTTTCGGTAAGTTTAACACATGTTCGACAACTTTTAGTAAATCGATTCTTTCATTTAGGCACTTTCGCACGATTAATTAAATTTATAACATAGGTCTGTTGAAACGAAATCATCGCTATCGGCTCTAAACATCTAAAAGAGGTATGCTTGTATAAGGTAATTAGTAACGTACTTACTTGTATCACTTTCAGCGCCTTGATACCGGCGAAATAAACAGCTATTCTTTATTTATATACATAACTAGCAAATTGGAATCCACTACCGATCACCTCCGTACCTATTCCTACTGGAATGCTGGCTCTTAGCTACTGATTAGCTGTCTTGGTTCCACAAGTAACTACCACCTTCGAAACACGAAGGGCATTTACAGTTTGGTAATTCTTCATCAAAGGTCAGAATTCTTTATTATTCAATATACACAGGATTTGTGTAATGAACAGTGTATTGCTAAAATCAGTACAACAGAGTTAGGTTACATTCAGTGTTTAACCTTATTTACTTACGTGTAACAAAATTTATCATTTATAATAACAGGCTTTTACTGGAGGCTAAAGTGGTTGAATAATTTAGAGTTTGATTTGTTCAATTTGTAATTTCTTTCTGCATACAAAAGAAGAAAAAAACCACATCTATTATTCACTGGGACGTTGACCTACTTAGTTCACTACCTTCACACGGTAGTTGCGCGTTGAAGCTCCTGTTTTAAAAACATTATATACAGGGTGGAACAGATATCGAGGTCGTATGAATTACAGTCATTGTTTGAAACTGTATATATATTTATATTCAAATTTAGAATTTCTGTAACTTTTCTGTACTTTGTCTTTCATTAATATTAATTAATTGTCATTACGGATAATTTTGTTCAGAGCAGGTTTTGCTGTAATAAAATTTCTGTACTATTGAATGTCTTGCTGCAATTCTATGCCTTGCACTGAACAGACTATCCATATATTTCTATTTAATACCATTTCTTAAGGGTTTTAATAAAATTCAAGAAACCGAAATCAAAATCATTGGGGATTTAAATTCTATTTTGTGAAACGTAGGCAAGCCGTTTCAAAAATTAAGCACTACTATTTTCATAGTGGATCTGTTTTAGATCGCACTTTATGGGTTACTTTCGCCCTTTCGGCTGCGATTTGTAAGTACTTACAACCGTCGGGAGCGGCACAATTAACGAAACTTTTCGTTTACGTTTAGGGTTCGATTAACGAACTAAATACAGTTAGTTTTTTTTCTTTGTGGGCATCTGCGACGGCTCACCACTTGCCATCGTCAGGGCTGAATTATAATTATTTTGTTAGTTAAGATTGTTATGAATACTTTGGGGGAAAACTAGCATAGTATCATTATTGTTTACGTTCGATATTTATTCGACAAGTATTAATGTGAGTTTTAAATTAAATTAAATAAACGGTTACTGTTTGGTTGTTCGGGTAAAAGTTTGTCTCTCTTTTAAATTGTTTCCTTTTTTTTTTTGGAGCACTACCTGTTTCAGGTTTTACAGGGCCTGCCCTACTCTACTCCTCTTTTCCTTTTTCTTTCCTTTTCTCCCTTTCCTGACTAAAACCTGTGGCGCCTATCCTTTAGTGGCTATCTAACCACGTCAACAACCTTGTAGCAACCCTCCAAAACCCCACGCATCCAAGTGCTCTACGGTCAAACGACCGTACGCAGGAGTTTAGTCGAGTGCACTTTCAAAAAAAATGTTTACATGCTGGTTATACATGTAGCAATCTACTAATTGTTTTATTCGGATGTGATAAGTACGTTACGCGGAGTACTTAATACCAGTACCTGAAGCTCATTGCTCTTTCACAACTGAAGTTATCTTGGTGGGTATGGAGTTATACATTCCCAAAAACATAATCGTGCAGGTCATGTTCGTTCCCAACCCTGGTTTAATAGGGCTTGCACTGATTCATTATCGCGAAAGCATAATACCAAATGGAAATCAAGTAAATCTGTCGAAAACCACGCCGACTATATTTTCGGAAGAAATGGTTGCAACAGCATCATCACCAAGCTGACAAATTCAACCTCCTTGTCGATTACTCTGCATCAGATTCGTGTCTCAATGTTTCTGGTTAAATTGTGCAGTCATCCAAATCTACAACGTACGCTATGAAACCAATCCACTTTCGATACAAGCTCCTAGAATAAATTATCAATAAATTTGGGTCAAATGAGGCGACTGTCCGTGACGGTATTCAAGCTATTGTCCTTAAAAAATTCTACCCGGAGCTAGTACCTGTATTGTCCAAACTCTTTTCGATCTCCATGTTATCTGGAGAGTTTCCTTCATCGTGTAACTTGGCAAATGTTTAACCTATTCCTAAAAAGGGCGACAAAACCGATCCCTTAAATTATCGACTAGTAGCTATCACTTCCATTCTATAGAAATTCATGGAAAAAGCCATTAACCACCAACTACTTTCGTACCTCGAGCCCAATAAACTCCTAAACGACCACCAGTATGGGGTTCAGACAGAGTCGTTCAATGGGTGATCTTATTTCACATGTCTTCCAACTTGGGAATAACACATTAGAAAGGTCCGGTGAAAACGTCATAGTAGCTTTAGATATTTCAAAGGATTTTGACCAGGTTTCGCATAAGTGCCTACTTGGCAAGCTCACCTCATTCGGCTTATCCGATACACCCCAGTTTTCTTGACAAAAGACGTATACGCGTTCCCGTCGATGGCTTCTTTTCGAAACAAGCTACTAGTAATGCGGGCGTACCCCAAGGATCAGTCATAACTCCCAAAGTTTACCTGGTATACATAAATGACCTCATTTCCTCCACAACCAAACCGATCCACAGTTTTGCACTTTTCCCACGAGGCTTGTCAGGACGTCAAAGTGAAAATGGCATTCAATCAACAGTGACTTAGAACGTATCGTTGAATGTGGAAGGAATAGTCTACTTACCTTCAACGCCGACAAAACCCAGTGTTGCCCTGTGTCCGCCAAAAAAGACTAATCATTTTCTGCTGTAAATATGAATCGCTTAGCTCTCAAGCTTTCAAACTCTATTTCTATGTTAGGGATTTCCATATCATCGAACTCTCCATAAGTTGGCCACCTTTTGTTAGCTAGTAAAACAGCTGCCCGTAAACTGGGATTTCTACACAGTACTCCTTTTACTGTATAAGGGTAAAATTCGACATCATCTGGAATACAATTCCCACCTCTGGGTTAGTGCTCCTCAATACGCCCTTGATATGGTAAACCGTATCCAAAAAAAAGAGCGATAAGGTTTATAAATGACCCCTCTCTAACGTCTAACCTACAGTCTCTTGAGCATAGAAGAATAGTTTGGTTTACTTGCTTCACGTAGTGAGAATTGGTCATGTTTTCCTGTTTTACAAGCAAATGAAAATAATTTCTTTTGATAATAGGTTTTGGTAATAGAACAGCCTAAATCTCAAATTTTATTAAGTTTTATTGAAAAATAAAATATTCATGAAGGTTTAAAGTAGAGCGTGTTGAAAAATGATACGATTTATAGTGCAATTATGGTTTCGCTATATATATATATATATATATATATATATATATATATATATATATATATATATATATATACTTTTATTTATTGGTATTTTCACTTTGATTCAAAATGCTACATGTATTAAATTAATTAACAAATTTATTTGACAACTAATAACTACTTACTGTTAAAATTTATTGTAGAATTGCTTAAATTATTAAAGCTGATTCCCCCTGAAGAAGTAGTGGCTCTGCTGGTGTCGATGGATCCCTGTTGGTTTTCTTCTAAAGTGATACCTTGTGAAGAACTTAAGGTGGAAGAAGCAGAACTTTTAATAACAAGCAAACGTTTTTTTGGCGCTTAATGTAGTATTTTCCTCAGTAATTATTTGAGTAGCTATCTCACATTCTTTAGAAATACACTCATCTAAATATCCTCCTGATACCACATTTGTTTGCCATCCTCCATGTCTTTTTGGGGTAAGAATATCACCTCCAGCAATAGCTAATAAAGTACGGAGCAAACTGTGCCCAGTATAGCCTTTAGCGTCATCCAAATTTAAAAACATCGCTGTTCTGTATGAAATATTAGCCATTGTGTTTTTGCCAATTACCTGAGTCGTATATTTTCCTTTAACATAATTTACAAAAAATCTAGGGTGATCTGTTTTAGGGGGCCGACAAGCCAGATATTTCCTTTACTTATCCAATATAGATACGCCGTTTAAGATCTCATTTGTTATCGTGAATGTCCACCACCAAAATATCGCCTTTGTCACTGATATCTTCGATTTCCATTTTAACCAATTCGTCGTAACGACATGCCCTATCAATTTCAAATATAAGCACGATCTGAAAAAGAACAAAATGTAGTTATACTAATAAAAAATGCTGCATATTGTCTAAATTTTTAAATTATTTTGTTCAAAACGAATAATAAGCCCTACCTTCATATGTAAGTAGGTTTCGTCTGGAGCTTCTGCAATAGATGTATTGACATCTTATAATGTGGATGTAAAGGTATAAGGTATAAAATGTTTTATTAATAAATAAATGAGTGTAAAAGTTCTCCAAAAACAAATCGTCAAACTAACTGGAGATACAAACTATTCACCAAAAATAGTGCCTTTGACTCAAATCGGTAGATTAACGTAGGGTGGTTCATCCATTTGATTTGCTTAATTACCACAATTCTATGCTTTGTTATTTTCACTTAACATAAATAATAAAGATGAAATGTAACACTAATAAAAAAGATCTCGGACGCCAAGTTATTTTTTAATTATGCTCGGAATAACTAAACCGAGGTTGTTTACAATAAAAATTTATCAAAATGTAAAATAATAAAAAATATACAACTATGTTTGTTAACAATTAAAATGATAGGGTTATATAAAATATATCTTAAAACTAGTTATAGTCTTAAATTACTAACTAATGGTTATAAATACCTGTTACTAAATATAATACTTCTTGAGAACCCTGGTATTACAGAAATAAATGCGGAAATGCAAACCGGGGTGATGTCATCTTGGCATCAATATTGCGCAATATCTCGAAATGATGTTTTACGTGGTAAACCACACCCAAAAATTGGAATTTTCCTTCTAATAAATTTATCTTCTTGAAATTGAATAATCCGTTTAGTGTATTTTCTTGAATTCTTGAATGCAAAAATTGCAATCGTAAAATCAAATGTAATTAAAGTAGAAAAGTAAAAGTAATAAAAGTGTAAATCAAAGTAAAAATAAAAGAAAGTGCCTGAAAAGAGCAATTTTTAATATAATGTGTTAAAAGATATCTTACCATCAAATCAATGGCACTTTCACAAAATTTAGGTGGAAACCAAAAAAAAAAAGCTTCCTAGCAACACAACATTAATCAGGAAATGGAAGAAAATGGACGCTTTGAAATAGGATGATGATATAGCGGTGCGCAAAAGATATGAGCAGAATAATTTAAAGTGGGAGTATAAACCTTTAAGAAGTATATACCCTTAAGAAGATATGCACTTAAGTTACACCAAAATGCAAATTCAGTTGCCTACGTCATAGCTAAAATGCAAAAATAATTAAAATTTTTTATTATATTTACAACTGAATGAACGAAAGACCTAAATTACGGTATATTTTAATACAACTCAAAATGGGTTGTTACAATCTTCTCTTGAAAAAGTATTAGCTTTCTTGGCGTTGTATCCAGCAGATTTCCTTTTTACACAGGCCTCTAATTTAGGATACTTAATGTCGACGTTGTCTTTAATTTGGAGTGTGGATCGCACCATACTATACATGCTTCAAATTGGCGCAGTTTCTGGAAAAGTAGATTAGAACCACTTCTTCAGATATATTTCTTATCTGCATAGTTTCCATCCATCGTTTAAATAATTGGTACTCTTTTTCGTATTTTTCTGGAGACTTGGGTAGTATATTTAAGGAGATCGTATTTGCTTCCTCCAGAATATTTTGGGGGAACTTCACCTTCACTTTCGAAATTCATGATTCAAACTTTTTTGGCATTTATTTATCTTAGTAACGTCACATGTACTTTGATAATAGTATTTATAATAATGACATCCTGACATAATATGTCACTGGTTTTTTAATTGTTACGATATACAAGGTGGATAATTATTAATATTATTATCGTTAATTACACAAAAAAATAATGAAATTGTTATAAAACGTAGTAAGGGGTCATAGAAAAAACCATGTGTATTACTCTGGGGCAAAATGCCATTTCCTCCTTTGGATTTTGATGCCCTCCCAGATGCATTTTGCTCCCTTGTTATACAATACATGTATTTCATCCCTTCACAAAACTTACCGTGTACGCTAATGGGCTACAATTAAATTCGTATAGATATTTCAAGGACAAATTCAGTGAATGTTTTGTTCTTTAACCAACACATTAGTTGACATAGGATTCAAAATACTGTACATGTTAGCCACCTAATACCTGTTTGTTTTGTAAGTTATGTGTTTAAAATAGTTAGTGACTTTGCGTACAGCGTACTAATGTTACTGTACGTGAAACGACGGTCATGTTGGCGGAACCTGTTTAACGGTGAGACAAAGTATATAAAGACGTATTTCTGTAGTTTTAGAAATGACTGTATGTGCTATTAGGCGAGAAAAATGTTTTCAAACCTCGTTAGTTTGAGACTTTTAAGGTCGAATTGAATAAAATCACACACTTCTTTAGTTTTTAAAAATATAAATGAAGGTACGTTTAAACTTAACAAAAATATTACTAATGAAGCAAGCCTGTTACATAATTGTATTAACATGAGAAGCATCTCCAGATATTTAATTAAATTTAACAAGAAAAAGAAAGTTATGCTTTCTGGAGTTAATTGACTTATGTACTTATTTATGATGGATTCGAGTTAATTTATTATGAGTGACGTAAACGTTACATCTAAATTCATGTACAGTCGTATATACCTTATAATAAAGTAAAGGTAAAGAAATATAGACTTGTTTTTTCAAGTTGCATTAATAATATGATGGTGGGCGCATTTATTACCGAAAAAAAAATGCAATAAAACGTATATAAACTTCCACTAAGTAGCTTAACGTTCATTGTTTATTTGATTTATACCAAAGAAGATTCGAACTTACAGAATAAATTTTCAGATACATTATTTGAAATGTCGAAAATCCCCTTTCAATGAAATTTGTATTATGAGTGCACTAAAATTTTATTATAATCTTTATTTTCAATTTATATATTGTTTTGTCAAATTTAATTCTATTTTAATCTTAAAGAAAACCAAATTGTTAAATTACTTTTAAAAAAATAGTCTAGACTACTGAAAACAGAAATACATCCTTAAGAAATAAAATTACTTAATCACAATTTTATATATTTTGCGTATTAAATATTGTAAACAATACAAGCATGAATTTGAATTCATACGACTAGACATCAATAAGCCTTACATAATTTACCATGTAAAAGTTTTTTGCACAATAGACTACATCAAAGATTAAAGGACCAACATCATGTTTTATGGTTTTTGAGTTCTTTTGTTAACGTAAGGGCACGTAATTCAATTATTTACTTGTTTGTACAATAACGAGTTAGAAAAAGAAAATTTTGTATAACTTTTGTTATTCAGCATATGACTATTATCAACGTAAACACTGTAGTCACTTCACTTTGATGGCTTAGTATACAAAATTATACAATTATTATTATACAATTTTTGCAATTTACAATTGATACATTGTTGTTAAAATATGTAAATTATGTGTTTTAATAGGCGTAGTTTTAAAACTGTTGAATTTTATTTACAAAAAGGTACTATAAATCATACCATTTTTCAACACACTCGACTTTAAACCTTCATAAATAAAGTTTTATTTAAATAAGGTGGGTAAAACTCTATAAAAAGTTACATATTTTTTTCTCGACCGAAAAGTGAGCCAGCCTATCTCTCTCTCTCTCTCACTCTCACCCTCACCCTCGTCTTCGCCCTCGCTCACACCCTCAGTCTCAGTCTCACTCTCACTCTCACTCTCACCAGCACTCTCTCACTCTCACTCTCACTCTCACTCTCACTCTCACTCTCACTCTCACTCTCCTCTCACTCTCACTCTCACTCTCACTCTCACTCTCACTCTCACTCTCACTCTCACTCTCACTCTCACTCTCACTCTCACTCTCACTCTCACTCTCACTCTCACTCTCACTCTCACTCTCACTCTCACTCCACTCTCACTCTCACTCTCACTCTCACTCTCACTCTCACTCTCACTCTCACTCTCACTCTCACTCTCACTCCCACTCTCACTCTCACTCTCACTCACATTCTTACACTCACTCTCACTTTTACTTTCACTCTCACTCACTCACTCACTCTCACTCACTCACTCTCACTTACTCACTCACTCACTCACTCTCTCACTCACTCACTCACGAACTCACTCCCTCACTCACTCACTCTCACTCACACACTCCCACTCACTCACTAATTCACTCCCACTTACTCACTCACACTCACTAACACTCTCTCACTCACTCACTCGCTCACTCACACTCACTCACTCACACTCACTCACTCACACACACACTCACTCGCTCACTCACTCACTTAATCAATCACGCACTCACACACACACACACACACTCACTCTCACTCACTCACTCACTAACTCACTCACTCTCACTCACTCACTCACTCTCACTCACACTTGCTCACACTCACTCACATTCACTCACACTCACTCACACACACACTCACACTCACTCACACACTCACACTCACACTCACTCACACTCACCCACTCACTCACACTCACTCACACTCACTCACACTCACTCACACTCACTCACTCACACTCTTTCACACTCACTCACACTCACTCACACTCGCTCACACTCATTCACACTCACTCACACTCACGCACACTCACTCACACTCATTCACACTCACACTGACACTCAATCACACTCACTCCCTCACACTGACTCACTCACTCAATCACTCACTCACTCTCATTCACTCACTCACTCGCTCACTCACTCACTCACTCACTCACTCATTCACTCTCACTCACTCACTCTCACTCACTCACTCTCACTCACTCACCCACACTCACTCACTCACTTATTCACACTCACTCACTCACACTCACTCACTCACACTCACTCACTCACACTCACTCACTCACACTCACTCACTCACTCACTCACTCACTCACTCACTCACTCACTCACTCACTCACTCACTCACTCACTCGCTCACTCACTCACGCACTCATTCCCTCACTCACTCACTCAATCACTCACTTATTCACTCTCACTCACTCACTCTCACTCACTCACACTCACTCACACTCACTCACACTCACTCCACTCACTCACACTCACTCACACCACTCACTCACACTCACTCACACTCACTCACACTCACTCACACTCACTCACACTCACTCACACTCACTCACACTCACTCACACTCACTCACACTCACTCAAACTCACTCACTCACACTTTTTCACACTTACTCACACTCACTCACACTCACTCACACTCACTCACACTCACGCACACTCACTCACACTCATTCACTCACTCACACTCACTCTTTGCTTTTTTTTTGAACCTATTACCAAAAAGAAATTATAACAAATTGTATTCATTTGCTTGTAAATGGGCCAAACAGGCAAATATGACCAATTCTCACTGCGTGAAGTAAGTAAACTTTTTTTGTCCTAACATAACATAAATGTAAAAATATTGTCTTAAAATATACTCGTGTTTATGCGATTGTGCGGTTTGAAAAATGTGCTGTTATTGAATTAATTAGTACGTATGGAGCAAGTCTTAATATTTTGTTAATATAGTATTGACGAATTATATTCGTCCAAAACTAGTTTTTATTTTATCTAATTCTAAACTTAATTAATATGAAGGGCTTGTTTGTAACTTTTTCGTTCACGATGTACCGGGTGAGCAAATAAGAATGGCCGTCGCCCATAGCTTCAGATAGGATTACAAAACAGGTTTGGGAAAAAAAAATTGTATAACAAAAGTGGCCTCGAGAAACACCTGGAATTTATTTATAGAATTGTTGGTCCACCGCTAAAGGGCGTAATTGAATACCAAAATTTTAAATTTTACAAAATTTGCCTAATTAAAGGGCATTATAAAGTTCTACGGAAAATTCTGCGTACTTTTTATTAAATAAGTTTTAGTCTATCTTTTCAAATAAGAGGTGGGGGAGAGTGGAAACCTAGTTATGAAAAAGCGGCTGTAAGTCCGGTTATGCTTAATCGATCTTCGCAAACTTACTCTTGAAAACAGCTCTTTTCCACCAATGTAAGTGTTATATACTCAACGCAAATTAATTAGTAACCTGCAAATTAGAGGGCGGTATTTTTTTTAGAAATCTAGTTTTATTTGGAAAATATTAAATGCAAGCATGCAGTTTTAACACCAGGTTATGAAAGTAGACCAAATTAGCAACAAAATGGCGAAAACCGCATGTCGATACCTTTTTCTATCCCGAGATATCTTAAGAAACGTGTGAACGGTGAATATTTTTGTCAAACTTCAATTAGGCTGGTTAACCTTAAAGGAAATCAACATTTTTAGTCTTGTTAGAAAGGCCTTACATTGGTCTATCTGCAATAGTTAAAAATGTTGTCATACTAATGTTACCGTCCCCGCTAGAGGGCGTTATCTAAAAGGCAATCTTTGTTAACTTTTCGTTTGGCGTACCTACAATTAAAAATAATTTTATTGTAAACGTAAAGAAAAATGCCTCTTATTATTTTCAGTTGACCGCGACACCAAAAGTAAACAAAAAAGGGTAGGTATAGGTAAATTTCGCTACATAAAAATTAAAGTATCAGTAACTTGCTATTCGATATTTTTTATCAAACAATATATATTAGCAAACAAATCTGAAAACAATTTAACCAATCTAATCAACAACAATTCAAAAAAATTACAACAAACAACCCTAAGAATGTGATTAGTGTCGCCGCAGTCGTCCACCATTTTCAATACATCATTCCAGTCTCTGGCGGGCGGATAAGACGGAAGTTTCAATTTCTGCCGCTGAAATGCTTTATATTGCATTTTGTATCCTTGCGATCATGTCAGCCCTTGTTATGGGTCTGTAGGCAAAAACAAGTTTTTTAAATGCTCCCACAAGTAAAAATCTAAACAGGTCAGGTCTGGAGATCTGGTTGACTAGTGAAATAAATTTCCACGTCCTATCCATCTGTCAGAATATGTTTGATTTAAAAAAATCCGAACATCCCTAGAGTAATGTGCCGGGCACCCATCATGTTGGAAAAACATATCACAACGAATTGCCAGTCGTACGGCTTCTAAAAGAAGTGGCAATTCGTTTGTTAAAAAATCTAAATATCTTTCCCCATTAAGACTTTCATTAAAAAAATATGGTCCAATTATTTGTCTACGTAGAATGCTGCACCACACCTTTGCAGACCAACGACCCTGATGTTGGACCTATCGCATCCAGTGGGGATTTGTTTCTGACCAATAGTGCATGTTATGGCGATGTACACTACCACCACTCCGAAATGTTGCTACATCTGACCACATAATATGTGAAGTATTTCAGGATTTTCTCCTATCATATTTAAAAAATAGTCACTTGTGTTCTCTGAAGATATTTCGAACGGTGGTTTGATTTACTCCCAAGTCTCTGGCTATATCTTGTGTGCTTACATGAGGGTTAAAATTTACATATGCCAAAACATTTGTTATATTTTCCTCCGTTCTACCTCTACCACGTCTTCGATACACGGGAAGATGAACACTTCCTGTAGTACGCAAACGTTGAGCGATTCAAAGAAATACTCTGTTGCTGTGATGTCTTCTGTTTGGGTACTGATATCGAAAATGATTAGGTACCTGGATAAATTAACAACTGTAACAAGACTAGTAATTTTTGACATATGTGACATTCTCGTATTAATCATAGCCTACTTCATTTCAACTGGTAATTTATTTAATATATTAACTACTGTGTAACTGTAAGAACGTTAAAATAAACCTAATATGTTTATTCTTGAGCAATTTTCATAACATGTGATACACATATCATATTTTCAAAATTTCCTTGCTAATATATATTGTTTAATAAAGGTAGTGGAGAGTGGGCCACAGTGAAACAGCGTTCACAGTGAAACAATCAATTTAATTTTTAAATACGCCGCCGTATTGCAGTTTTGGTAGGTTGGTAACATTCACCCGAGCAACAGCTTTCAGTAGCTGGTTGATGTCTTCCATTAATACTGGGGGTATAAGTTGTAGTGAGAACCAGTGGAAGTTTTAAGGTAATTTGTTTGCTAGAGGTCACAGTTTCATACATATTTAAAATGCATCTTCTTACTAAATCATTGTTTTAATATTTTATCGGCTGTCTGAATCATTTGTTAACCTAACCTACAAGTCAATTTTTTTAAATAATGTGTTATTAAGTTTCGGTAAAACTTTTTTGCAAAATTCGTTAGAAGTACACTCTGAAACACCGTGTCAAAGTACACAGTGAAACGTTTCACTGTGTACCAACAAAAGGCCTCGAACCGTTTCACTGTATACCACATGCACAGGCTCTGTATACTTTTTTTTTGCAGATGGCAAGGAAGCCAAAACCAAGAAAAATAGGGTATGCATCTAAAGAAGATATGACTTCGGCTGTTAATGCTGTTCTTCATGATGGAATGTCATTGAGGCAAGCTGCCCAGAATTTTAATGTAAAATACGTGACATTATTTCGATATGTTAAAAAACAACGGCTAAATCCCGATATCGACGTTCGTATGGAACCTCATTATGATGTAAACCGAGTTTTTACAGAAAATGAGGAATCTTCATTAGCTGACTATATCCAGACATGTAGCCAAATGGCTCATGGGTTGACTACCGTCAAAGTAAGACACCTGGTATACGAATGTGCAGTAATAAACCAGAAACGGTTTCCAGAATCATGATTTTATGGAAGCTTGTCGCTGAATTGCACAACTCCAATATTTCTTTCCAACAATTTATTGATTTTATGAATATTTGCTATATATTTATGGTTATTAATTATTGCTTTAATTGTTCCAGTTTCACTACCAACAGCATGCAAATACAGACGGCAATGCTGACTCGTACAAACTAATTGTTAATACTTTCAAGTTATTTTTCTTTATTTACAGGTTTACCAATTTATATCGATCACTGTATTTTATACCTTTCGTTCATTAGCTAAACGTAGTCATGCACTATCACGTAATCTATTTCTTTATATCGTCATTCTTCTTGGTATCGCTTGTTTGAAACGCTACACGCACTTAGTTCACTCTAGCCTATTATTAATTCAATAAGGAAGATATTTTCATTTGTTCCCTATTATACACTAAATGTTATCTTACTTTATTTCTTATTTCTTAAGTTAGGGCAACTTGACTATTATTTTGTCATTCGTGTCTCGGCAACGAATCACCTTCTTTAGTTAATTTCAACCAATCTGCTTAAAACACAAATCATGGTAACATTGATACATTTGCAACTTGCCGCGTTCCCTTTAAATGTTTTCTAATTAAGTATGTACATAACTTATCGAAGTAAATTTAAGCTTTTCGTTTTATTATTAATTAAACTGATATATATACAACAAACGATCATTTCTTAATTTATAAAATACCATACAGCTATAACATACAATTTAATTTAGCGCAAAATTTGAATTTCTCAAGCGCCCGTTACACTTTCACCCGAGCGGCGCAGATTCGAGGAAAAACGGGGAAGAACCTGAGCACTCTTTCTTCTCAGATGGGAATTAAAACTATAGGTGCCATGGCAATATGATGTTTGACACGTTAATTCCTTACCAAAGGTGGAATTTCTTTATTAGGGTAAAGTTCTAGTGACGGGTAGTATTAACCGTTAGTAGTGGATGCACATAGAGATGCCTGACATTGTGTCTAGATTTCGATTTTCGATTGCATGTTCGTCGTTTGATTTCCTATATCACCTATTTTAATTCGATTGCGAATAAGGAAGTTTATTAATACCTTTTATAATTTTCATTAAAAATGTTTTACTTGAAAAATTTAATTTGATAAACTGTTATATTTTACTAGGAAATTTAAATTATTTGCTCTAAGATATATTATGGTAGTTGTCGGTGAACTACAATGGTAATTATAATTATTATGCAGATGCCTTGCGGAAGTATTAGACGTTTCCGCTTCTTGAAACATTTTTGTTTGTATCCTTGTATATATAGAATATAATTATTTACTTATATTGTCGCCTTCGGATACACTTTAATCAACCTTTTATTATTTTTAAACTGATTATTTTAAAGGAAGTAAATATTTATACGTACAAATGTGCACCTGACGACACAAAATTTATTAAAATACCTAACTTATGTTTACTACTTCCTTTAAGCAACCCTTTATCATACCAAACTTTTACACAAACACGAAACAATGCAAGTTAAGAAAATTTCGGTATAAGGAAACTTTTGGAAAGTTGTGTAAGTGGTAAGTGAAGTTTTTCTTTTTGCGAGACGAGTAGCAATTGGCCTGAAAGTGCACATTTCCCTCTTTTTTTATTAAATTTATTTATTCGTACCATTTTAATTTCAACATTAATTCACATAGACTCGTATCTTAAGAGTGCACTTAACATCCATTTATGTAATTAAAAAAAAACGTAAACATTTTTAGACTAACGCTTGAAAAATTTAAATCGACAAATTGAAACGTCAATTATACTTTATTTAAAAAAGGAAAATGTGCTATTTTTGAAATAGCAATTGAATTTTTAAGAAGAAATCTAATTTAAACTGTACATTTGAATAATTAAAGACGAGTACGTTACATTCAGCATCCCGAGCTTTATCAGATTTTAAAACGAAATCAGATCTACTTAAGCCAATGAATAAAGCAAGCCTTTTAGAGATATTAATGTGTTGACATCTAGCAAATTCACGGAAACTTTTATGTTTGATACTAAACTTAAAGATACAACATTGAGCATTGGAAAACTGCCAAAGAGTAAGCGTAAGTTAAGAGCTTTTAGGTATACTATGGTAATACTTCAGCATGTGAAAGTAAGATTGATTGCAAAAAGTAACAACTCCAATACATTAAATTAAAAACAAATTTTTATTTTATAGAAGGAAAACATAAAACTTTAGAATAACCACTGCCTTTCAGACAATCAAATGTAAAAGTTTCGCGACTACAAAGTATTAATACAAAAACTTTGCAGATCAAAGCAAAAATTTTCTTTCACCACATCTTATAATAATAGGAAGATGTATAGTCAAACAAATATTCAACTTTTTCATTAAGAAGATATGTACAGCTTCCCCACAATGTTGTAACTATAAACGATTTAAGCTTTTAGAAAATGAAATTGTTTGATGTGATCAAATAAAATAGAATAAAAGTGAAAAGTAGCGTTTTCAAATTCTGTTATAGAATACAAATTCAAATTTTGAAAATGACAAGCTTAGTAGAGAAATAAATATATCAATTTTCAGACACAAAAAACATTTTAACAAAGATATAGAAAAAGGACTATTTATTAGTGACATTTTATCCAGGAGCTCCACATAATAGTATATTATGAAATTAATTTCCATTATAATGGAAACGAATGCCATAATCTCGCATTATAAACGAATTTCATATCCTATTTTGTCGTCGAACTAGCCACTTTTAGACACAATTTAAATGAAATAATAATTTCAGATCGTTACAAAAAAAATCATTTCACAGGAGTTCATGAACGGTCTTATTATAGTCGTCATAGTTTTGCATTATAAGTGTCATTTATTTTTTGTAAACAAATTTTGTAAAATGAATTCACACGTGGATGAAGAAATCCTTAAAAAAAGCAGAAGCTGAGTTTGTAATGATCCTGCAGATCATTCCTAAACATTCCTATCCTTGTAAATAAATGCCTCAAAACTTATTTCCTACTTCCTTCCACAACTGTATTTACCTTATTTAAAAATGTTATCACTCTCCCCACTCTCACCAAAATCTCTATATAAACACTAGCTTCCCATTCAAGATTATTATTATCACTCTCATTATTACTCTACTGCCTGAAACCACTCATCATTATTCCGATTCTTATTATTATTATACCCAGACTATCCATTCCATCACCCAATTATTATCCTGCCTGAAATAACTCAGTAATATTCCTGCCTGTGCTTATAATCATTCTTGCATTCATTTTATTCCGTCAACCTAAAATCACACATATTCCTGCTTGTTCACACACATTCATCATCATCTCCTAGTTCCTATGAATAACCTGAAAACCATCCATTTATTCCACCTGACGCACCTAGATTTTACGATCCCGAACATCCAGCCAGACAATCCTTTAAAACCCTTATCTACCAGTCTACCCAAGTTATCCCTACACCCCTACTTTAACACCCTAATTAGTTATACGACCGTATTGTAGGTTATGGCCCCGATTTGAATATAACCAAAGAAAGTTAAGTGTACAGAAACAGACGGAGGTCATTTACACCCCGAATGCTTCTAGATACTAAACTACACCTTTTCTAATCAATTTTACCAAGTCAACCAGGGATTCTACCCCTATGAGCTTGTTGAAGGTCTAAGCCGCGACAAGGATAGGTTGTAGATATTCTAGCGACTGTAGTGAATTGACGGTGGTATCTTGCTCCGAAACATTATCTATTGTCACGACCAATATTATCCCTTTAATTCTCCCCTTTGACGGTTTCGGTTTTCGCCCCGAAAAAGGATTTTCCTATATCCAAAAATACATCCCAGTTCCACTTCCGTTACTTATCATATTACCCCTATAACCTACATATCGTCTTCATCCCTTTATAAATTACCACCTGTCACCCTACACAAATTATATCAAACCTACTTCTTCCATTACCTTTTATTTAGTCATCCTATATAGACATACTCCAACCTAACTTTTATCATTATTCATCTCTACATAACATCCACCCTCAACCAACCCGAAATTAACCACGTGAATGAAACCACCACCAAATACCATTTCTAACTTAAATTAGAAAGAAAGCAAGTCCCGTGCTTACTCAGTATGTAATCCCATCCTCGCACCATTAATACACCACGTTTTTTACACTAATTAGTTATCCCTCATAATTTATTAAACAAATCTGTTCTGCCACGTTTTTATCATATGTTTTCAGATTTAAAAGCGTAGCACAATTTGGAGAGGTTTGAATCTAAACTAGACCAGAGGCGTAGAATTTTTACAAAGTCGAGGAAGAATCAATAGGATATTATTTAACATTGCTTCTTTGAATTATGTACTCGTTTATTTTCAGTTTTAATTAATTTTGTTAGAATCATATTATAATTTCCAGTTTTCATTGTAAATAAACCTATCCTGTTATTGTGGTAAATGTTTGTATAGTTAGACTAGGTTAGGCAACCCAACCTACTTCCAAGCATCCATAGTAATTTGAACCTCCCCTTGAGAAGGTATTCATATTCAAATAGAGCATACAAATTGTAAAGAAATAAATTTTGCAACAGGTAAACGTCAGGTAGCAGTTACCAGGAGGGACCAATACAAGTTGAGTCTTATGCATAAAAAATCCGAAATCATTTACAAGAAAGGGTTCGACAGATTTATTGAGTGGATGCTCAAGAATAATATCGAAACTGTTACAGAGAAGGTTTTGCTTGCGTATCAGATAAGTTTATTGCAGTATTTATTAAAGGTTTTCTTTGTATTTATTTTGTTAGTCGAAAAACTACAAATCGTCTTCATTATGGTGAATGTACTCCAAATTAAAATGTATGTTATGTATGAAAAAGGATGTGGACATCAGAAAGTTTTCAAAACTTTCGGCATTCTTGAAAAACTGTTGTGTTGGGTACATACCAGAGAAGCCCTTAGCGTTTTCAAAAGAGCACACTTAATTTTCTTCTTGAAACACCCAACGACAAATACTTACGAAGGTAAATTTTTACCTTTAAGATTATTCTTAATAAATATGATTACATTTTAGGTAGTTGCAATATTTGGTGTGTTTGGCGGTTGCAGACGCACAGAATTGTACAATCGGAGTGTTGGGGATATTAAAGAAGAATGTTCTGTTTTTGTGGTTTATATTAGAGATACCACAACACATAGACCCAGGGTTATTACCATATTAAACTATGACAGTAGAGTAAATTATATTGACCTCATTAAGAAGTACATGTGTTTATGAGCGAAGCACGTGAAGATTGAAGTTTTTTTTATTTTACAATGGGTGTAAATGCACCTGTAATCCTATTGGCATTGACACATTTGGTCAGATTCCCCGACAGATTGCCAAATATTTAAATATTCCCAATACCGATCAATACACAGGACATTCATTTCGTTAACTTCTGCCACAATTTTGGCAGACAGTGGAGCTGACATTGAAACTTTAAAACAACATGGGGACTGGAAAAACGATGCTGTTGCTGAAGGGTACGTGGCAGACTCCATCGAAAACAAGAAGAAAATTGCCAAAACCTTAGGATCTAGTAGCGTTATGGCACAACACTACAGTACGCATGCGATAAAGTGACAAATTATTAACGATTTTGAAATAATAACCAAGGCATTCTAATGATAGTCGACGACAAAACAATTTATGTAAATAAAATATAATAAAGTCAGCTAACTGAAGTGAGGTGCGAGATTTTTTTGCAACCTTCCCCTGGCATAAGTATAACTTTAAACGGTCTTCCTCTTCAAACATTGCTCTTTCAACAACTTAAGTTATACATTCCCAAAAAACATAATCGCTTGGATTATGTCCGTTCCCAATCATGGTTTAATAGGGCACTGATGCATTATCGCAAGAGCATAAACTCTATACCCACTGAATATCAAATAAATCTGTCGAAAATAACGCCGACTATATTTCCGCAAGGAATAGTTGCAAAATCATCATCACCAAGGCCAAAAGATGTTTGAAGAACGTAAATGCAAATAATTAGTTTCATGTCCTTTGGGTAGTCGTAAATTTTACTCATTAGCTAAATCCATCAGTAAAAATTCTTCCTTTCCTCCCATGACGTCTCTTGACGGAGCTGTAGTAGCTGATCCTGCTAACAAAGCTAACCTCTTTGTCGATTACTTTGCATTAAATTCATGTCTCATTTATTCTGGCAAAATTGTCGCCCAAATCTACCCTATACGCTATGAAACCAATCCACTTTTCGATCTCCATGTTATCTGGAGAGTTTCCCTTATCGTGGAGGTTGATAAATGTCCAACCTATTCCTAAAAAGGGTGATAAAACCAATCCGTAAAACTATCAACCAATAACTATTGCTTCTATTCTATCGAAACTCATGGAAAAGCCATCAACCATCAATTACTTTCGTTCCTCGAGCCCAATAAACTCCTCAATGACCACCAGTATGAGTTCAGACAGAGTCGTTCAACGGGTGATCTCCTTTCATATGTCACCCAACTGTTGAATAACACATTAGTAAGGTCCGGTGAAACAGTCGCAGAGAATTTGGATGATTCTATCGTGGTGCAAATACCACGTGTTTCTACCTAAGCCACTACGTAAAATGTGAAACACACGACCATCCAATCTGCAAAGTAGAGATATACATTTTGTACGGTAATTATGCAACTTCCACAATGAAAATAAGCAAAGTTGTAAAAACAATAGTTTATGTCAGATTGGCGTTTAAACGTTCATGTCAGATATAGGTTAATAAACATCTAGATAACTTAAAAAAATTCCAACGCAGTCCGCTTCTATAAAAATATCGACAATATTGTATTAAGAAACTTTACAAAGAAAAGTTTCGAAATATTAAATTATCGTTAAAAAATATGTTTGCACATTTTTCTATAAAGTCGAATGTTGAAGTTGAAAATCATATTGAAAACATTTGAACAAATACTTAAATTCCACTTTAGGAAATTTTGCCACCTAATTACGCATTGTATCAAAGAATTCCATAGAACATACTTAACTATGATTTTAAGATGAAATATACAACGGTTTCAGAAACAGAAACTGAGAATAACAAACTCTCCCTCCCACTAGATTTCTCACAAAATCTAATCAGCTCGAGCAAAAATAATAACAAACATAAATACAAACTTTTAATCACACACGTGTTATCGTTTCAGAGGTATAGTGGATACTAACACACAAAAACATACACACACACACACGCACGAACGCACGCACTCACACAGCCACAGACACATACACAAGCACACCCTCACGCACACGCACAAGCGCACGTACATGCACGCGCATACGCACACACACACAAGCACATGCACACGCACACGCACACGCACACGCGCACGCACACACGTACTCGCACACGCACACGCACACACCACACGCACACGCACACGCACACGCACACGCAGGCGCACGCGCACGCGCACACGCACACGCACACGAACACGTACACGCACACTCATACGCACGCACACACGCTAACCCACGCGAGCACGAACACTCACGCGCTTGCACGCATTCACGGATATACGCAGGCTCACACGAACTCGCACACGCTCACACACTCGTACACGCACGCACGAAGGTATGTATGCTCGCACACACATGGTACGCACACACCCACCCTCTTATACACACGCACGTACAGACATACACACGCACGCACGCCCGCCCGCCCGCACGCACGCGCCCACGCACGCACGCACGCACCCACGCATGGACACGCAAGCGCACACGCACGCACCTATACGCACACGCACACACACACACACACATACACTGAAAGGGGCACTTCCGGCTGGGCAATACGTACAGAGGGATTACTGTATTTGAGGTAGATGGACAAAAAGCCCGACTTATTTCTGAGCAACTTTCACATGTTGTGAAAACCGTTACAAAAAGAAAGATGGACGGGTCATCGCAAGACGTTCCATGTCTAAAGCTAGTAAAATAGTACAATATGCTCATGGGATATCTTGATCAGTCAGATATGTTTATTTCATTGTATAAAATCGACCGAAAATCAAAAAAATGACGACACAGGCTATTCTGGCATTTCTTAGATCTAAGCAATGTAAAAAAGAAAGCAGACTATAACGTTAATTTAGTTAGTTAGTGTTTAGTTACGATGAGCTGGAAGGAAACAACGAAACTGTAGAAATAGTTGAAGAAGGCGAAGCTGATGAAGGCGTGTAGCCAACCCACCAAAAAATCAGAAGAAAACTGGCAAGAGATCTTATCACTAAACGCCGGACAGATTTGCTGAAACATTGAAGATTAATGCGCAAGGCCATCAACGAAGTTTGTTTCAAAAACAAACTGAAATGTAAACAAACATTTTTGCGCAACAAAGGAATTTGAGAAGGAAATGATACGCAACTTTTTAAAAACGCAGTAAACTACAACAAATTCCTTATTGAATGGCTTACGTAACATTTTTCAGCCTTCCTTTTTTCCTCAGTAAGTAAATAATTCAGATATGTCCCCCTAAACATAATTTTAGTTCAAAAACTCACTTCCCACTGTTGCAATTCCAAATAACTAATCTCCTACCCCTACAAATTCGTTTGGTTCTCCAAGAAGTCCATCTGCTCCTTAATTTAAACTAATGTAATACTGTTTTAAATTTATAAATAGAATAGAATAGATTCAAACAATACAGTGGTATTTTAGGTTTTGTAATAAATCTATAATTTGACCTTATAGCTGCAACATCTCGCAATAATTCATTACAGAACATTATGAAAAATGAAAGTTACTTTCAACCAATTAATTTGTGAACGTTTACCAAACTTTAGACTACGATCACACCTATTTTTCAAACGAAAATTATGGAAATAATGTTTTCCGCAGGGGAAAATTTTCTGAGAAATAATTTTTTATAGCATCTCTAATATTAGTTGAGTTGATCGGCCCATTTCTACAGTTTTTGCTCTTATAGCGCGACGTTTCGGAAGCGGACTTTGCTTTCGTCATCAGGCTTAATCCTGAGAAGGACTGGTTTCGGAATTTATGTGATATGATTTTTTCCCAAACACTTGACCACTTTCAGTTTCGAACTGGGTACCTTTCACTTACAAGTCTGACACCTTTACCCTTGAGCCGCTGAGTAATCCAATATTATTTTTTAGAACTTTTTCGTGGTTGCGCATTAGTTTATGCGCATGTTGTGCCGTAACCGATTGCGCAGGTGTATTGCAATTAAGCTCTTCGCGCATGATTGGAATCCGTATGAGCTTCATTTCCACACCAGCTTGACTTATTGGATTTTTGCTAGTGCTATGTATGTGACTTCTTTGAGTTTCCAATGACTTGTATTCTCGTCTTTTGCAACTATCTGTATGTTATCCCATTGGATCCGATGGCCTTCGTTCCAGACATGTTCGGCGATTCTTGATCTTTCTGTTTCACCTTTATAGACGCTGTTCTTACGTTCATGAGTTCTCACTTTGAGTTATCTACTGCTCTCTCCTATGTATGCTCTGCAGCATTCGCATGGTAGGTTGTATACACAATTCTTGGATATCTGGCCTTCGTTGTGTGGTTTGGTTCTGGTTAGTATTCTCTTGAGCGTTCTGGTCGATTTGAAGATAGTGCGTATCTTGTATTTGCTGCCTATGCTTCGTATTTTGTCTGAGGTACCTTATATATATATATATATATATATATATATATATATATATATATATATATATATATATATATATATATAGGTATTATCGCTGTATATTTAGGTTCTTCTTTTGATTACCCTTTCCTGTTAGATCGGGGTAGCCATCGATAATTTGATTAGAATTTTTGTTCCAGCATGGGTGTGGGTGTTATCAGGGTGTGTAGTATAATAGAGATGGTAGTGGGGTATTTTAAAATCTGTTCTACTAGTGAAATGAGTCTCGCTGATGAATAGTACATCTATTTGGTGTTGTTAGAGGAATATTTTTATTTCTTCTCTGCGTTTAGCCAGCCCAGTGGCGTTCCACCAAGCAATTTTAAAGAACTTAGCCATTATTTAATCTTATTTATCAGCATTGTAAGCATGTTTATTACCATGCTGTTCTGTTGTGTTAGATCAATAATCATATTTTTAAATTCTTCTAGGAATTAATTTAGGACGGTATTGGGACTTTCGGTTTCAGATGTTACGTGTGCGTATGTCGGTCTATGACCAAAGAAATGCGGTGGGTCAATTAATTGTTTCTGTGGATTAACGTTCAGTTTTTCTGATGATCGGGGAAAGCCTGTTTTGTTTGATAGTTGCTGGTTTTGTATAGGGTACAATTTTTTAAACATGTTGTAACTCGTTGAAAAGCTCTTTTCAAAGCCTACCTAACTAATCAAAAACTAAACACCGCCGCAATTAGAAAAGGAAAAGTTAGCGATGATAACTTGAGTGTATGTAGGTTGGAAGGTAAAAATAAAAAGGACACAAGTTAATTATAAACGGATGAGCTTGATGACGACAGCACTAGCTTGCAACTCGATCCGTCTGACATCGTTCGCTCGCCAAATCGTCGGATTACCAGACATACGTTTTAGACATATTAAATGAAAATGCTTTTCACTTCAAATTTTGTGAACTATCGCCGTAATTTCATATTAATAAAGTACTCTAAATGTGGCACTAATGCATAGATTTCGGATTCATAACAGATTTTTGGTCATACTGGATTTTGCAATATGGCACATTGCCCGCTGTTACACGTCCAATCCGCACTAGTCGTCGCGTATGCTGACATTAGTAAGCGGTTGCCAAGCCAGCTATAGTGGAAATGGGCGGGGTCGAGATAGGGAGTAAAATGATTGAACAACAAACTCAAACACCTTACACTTACCATAAATTCACAACTTATACAGCTAAGTCCGGGAAAGATGTCTATTGGCGCCACCATAATCTTAAATTTTGCTAAAATAAATCGTCTTAGGCGAGATGGTAAATTAATCCTGTTTGTGGAAAACAGGATTGAATCCTATTCAGTAAACTCATACACTAACTTCCTCAAAGTCAAATATACTTCCAAACAAATCAACTCAAAATTTCGGAAAATTTAGTGATACATGGGTCGTTATAACTTACTGAACACACCCTGTATAAATGGGAACTCCAATTCATAAAAATAAAAAGTTAACTTATGTAGCTTTTAAAATGTCCCTCGTATATCTACCAATTTAAATCTGCAACGGTTAATGAACTTTAAAATTACATAAATAGTCAATGCCCAATTTAGAAAAACCTCTAACGCAATATGAATAAACGAAACGATTGAATGATTTAATTGCTAAATAAGTCAACGCTAGAATGATTAGTGCTTTCCTCATTAATGATCTCTTTATATTTTATTAAAACACCAACTTTAGTGATCGTAGTTAGACATTCATAAATATATTTATGCTTTATCACTTCAAATATAAACGTTCTGATTTATGGAAATACTAAATCAAAATGGAGTATTTTGTTACTAATGTTCTGCATTACTTTCCAAATTTTTACTGAAATTTTGTGAACGATCTGGCCAATACAAGATGTCAGATCGATCCTTAATCTCCAAAATAAAATAAGGTAAAGATTACTTTCAAATTAAAAATATGTAACCAGTCAAGTCAATATCACAATTAAACAACGAAATAATTTAAACACTCTGTTCATATATTGTGGATAAATATTTACACAACTGTGGTCAAAACCACCAAATAACCCTAAGTAAGAAAATCCCCAAATCTTAGAACTAAACATATACAAAAATATCGATACAACTCGATTACCTCTTTTTTTTATTTTATCTTAAATGAATAATCGTCAAAGCAAAGAAAGAAAATGATCTTAAAAAGGTGATCGTGCTCGTATTCGTCATAAGTCTTATAGCTAATTCTTACAATAAAGGTCATGTAATCCGTTTTCTGCAGGTATGGTATGTAGTCCATTTAATCGATGCGACGTAATCCTTTAACGGACCTTAAATTAGCCAGCGCTTTGGGTACGCACACACAACAACCGTATTCCTTTAACGCGCCCGCGAACAATTTTTCATTCACATGTCTTCATGGTCCTTTGGTTTTTTTTAATTTAGCATAAAATCGTATTTATCTATAGATGTTAGCTCCTCACTACATACACGCTTAACACAAAGGGTATGTTTGCTTCCCCTTTGGGTATCGAATCTTTTTTTCATACAATCGAATTGTATTTGGGGACGATTATACGAATATACTTCGAAAGTTCATAAAACCACCACCTCTTTAAGCTACTTTTATAATTTTTGCTCCGTTAACTTTATAAAATTTTTGTAATGTCACGCGCTATACTAAACACTTTTAACAAAATACTTGCTTAATTTTCAGATCTGTATAAGCACTTATAATTTATTGAAGAAAAATAATATAAAATAGTTTTTCCTTCAACCCTCAATTTACTACTTGGTTTATTTACGATTGTCTGGTTATTATCAATCCCACTAAGAGTTATTGCAGTCGTTCTACTTATACGCTCCACACATTACGATTTTCATAAACAAAACTTCTTCACTAAAACATTTTAAGCGTTAATCATAACCCTGCGCGCGCGACGTCTACTCTCGTCAACGCTTAAGCTTCACTCTTATCTTAAGACTCCCTTATGTGCCTTTAGCCCTCCTTTCCAAATGCATCTCGCGCTACATTCTTTATTATACGTGAAAATTTATAAATAATTTACATATCTTGCATGTGCGCGAATTTTATTTCCCCATCATTTTAGCGAAATCATCACATTCTAATGTCCCTTTACGTACACATAAGCATTCACTTTACCAATATTGCACAACAGTACCAAACATTTCCACAATCGAAAACATGCATCCATATTCCTTACTGCACGTTAATACAATTTCAATATACCACAAACACACTCATTCGTACGTCTACAACCATTTGTTTAGTTCAAATTCCTTCATACACAGTAGCAAAAAGACCTGTAGTTTTACCAGTGCCGTATCAATAAAAAATCTACTCAAAACGTTATTTCTCATCCAAATTTAACGCTTGGAGCACGAAAATCTTTCTACAACATTCAAATATTCCTTCATACGATAACTAAGGCTTCATAAAAATCCAGTGGCGTATCATTTACACCAACTTACATTACGCATACACAAAAAAAATCTTTTCATGCAAACTCACTTCAGCTGCACTCGAAATACGTTACATACGTTATCATAATACTGCACCTACATGATGAGTCAAAATAACCGTACAACGCGTTCTGTTACCATTTGTGTGCGTGTATTGTAAAGATCCAGATCCTTATCCTAAAAATCCAAAGATCCAGATCATTATCCTAATTAACTTTCCTTAATTGAATCCTAAAAATCCCTGTAATTTTATTCCTATATGTTCTAAATCCGTCAATTGCGCACTAATCCCACCATTTCCAATTCCTGATAACAAAATTTGCAAAAATTCTCATTCCATCCAACTCCGCCCCTACAAAAGCGACAGAAAATTTAAATTCACTCACCAAACCTGACTCCTCTGTTCTCTTTCAAGAAATTCACCAGCCTGATCGTCTTTTCTTTCGAGAAACCAACCTGACTAATCCTCTTCTCTTTCGAGGAATCAACCAGTGTAATTCTCTTCTCTTTCGTGAAATCCACCAGCCTGATGCTCTTCTTTTTTGAGAAACCGAACCTGATGTATTTCCTAATAAACCAGAACGCCTGAATCTAACTTACATATACACAACCAGTATACGTTCATCCGCCTCCTGGTGTCAAAACCTTGGAGACGGCACACACAATCACATTACATGCCGCTTCCAACCAGCCAACCTGGCCGCAAATCCGCAGGTTCTCGAACCGTACGTTATTGTACCTTCTCTGAACGCGGTGGTCAACCAACGTAGAGCGGACTCAATCCTTTCCCCGAGTTGTCGGCGAAAGCCACACGGTTCGAATATTTGCCTTATTCAAGCTGCGAACCGTATTGTTATTTTTAACCCTTATAACTTCAGGCGAAAATCCTCAAGTTATCCTGTACAACATTCCTGTTTACCAGAATAATCACACGAATTACACATATACAAAATACAACAATCATAATTAAAATTCACCCTGTATACATATACCAGAAAAAATATTTTATTTCTTGTCCATTTTCTATTATTTATTTCCAAAACACATTTAGTTTCTGTCATTATACGAAACCATTTTAATTTATCTGTTTAAATAATCGTAAAATTTATATTCTCTAAGATAAATTTTACATTATAAAGAAAATTGATAAGCACATTTCTATGCTTACATTTGTATAATTCTATTTAGGCACATTTGCGTAACAAAACAACCTACAATCTATAATATTTTAATAAAAAGATAAATCATTCATTTTATTGAAATCATTTCAATAGCCTAAATTACAATTGGACTAAATAAATCTCGCAGTTGCACATAGGGATTATATATAATGCTTTCCAATTAATTATAACTAAATAATTAAATAACGAAAACTCGCGTATTAAATAAAAAAATCGTTAAAATTAACAAGAATAGAACCCGAAATACTTACACACACATATAGAAAAACAACCCCAAACATATTTATTATTGACAACACTAATTAATGGAACAAATACTCCCTAGTTTTGAAATGCACATTCAAACACCCCTATTAATAATAAAACTTAATAAATAACTCTCACAATTTATTAAGGATTTGTTATTAAGGTAAATGTAACGGCTATCGAATGTGTCCTAATATCGGACACATTTTAAGTTTTCTATTAATAATAAGAAATCTGTACGTCCCTACTAAAAATACTATTTTTTCCTTAAATCATACAGTTTGGCAACATTGCCCATGTGGCCATTATGTCCCATAAAACTTTTCGAAGCGTCTGTGAATATATGAAACTTCACTCTCTATCTCGAACTTGTGAACAGCAACTTTGCTACCTAGGTACTTAAGAAACTGCCCTTGATTTACATTGAGTTTGTATTGTTCCATATGTTAAGAATTTCATGTTACCATTTTTCTTATAATATTAATCTATTATCGTTCTAAATGACTTTTCATTGTCAAATTATTAATGTTTTTATCAATAAAATGGTGTCCGATAAGCGGGGCACATTACAATAGTTATGTACCAGATATAAACAGGCTGTCCGATAAATGCAGCAATGTAGCGTATTTTTTGAAACTATATTACTGAAAACTAAAGAAGAATTTCTAGAAAATTCCAAAGCATATTCATTTTTAATAAACCTATGATTGACCCACCCAGTTATCGGCATAGTACATTTTATAAGATAAACAAATGAACAATGCTTTTTGTTCAATATGTCACATTAACGAATATGCTATGCCGATAACTGGAACATCAGTACTCCGATAACTGGTATATATTAACAATTACTTGAACAACTAAATTTAAACGATTAACTTGTTTTTGTTATAACAAATTAATTCGAAAATATTCTATAGAATAAGTACTTCGCACTAATATTTATTTAACAATTATTTGTTATAACTGAGGTCTATTATTAGCGGTTTTAATTACTAAGTCCGATAGTTAGGGCACTAATGATTTTATAAGCTGCACTTATCAGGCATCATATTAAGACAATGCGAGTCGGAAAAGTTTCATGTCTATTCATTATTTTCAGAATGAATAAACCATAACAATACACTGATGAAAATATGAGGCAAGCTTTAGAAGAGGTCAAAAGTGGCATGTCCGTTTGTAAAGCTAGTGTCTCTTTTAACGTTCCTCGATCTACATTAAGCGATAAAAGAATAGCAAAGACACAAGTTGAAAGGAAAATTGGTCCATCATCAATCTGATGAAGAAACCCACTTAGTCTCTTGGGTACTTCGTGCTGCTAGAGCAGGATTTCCTGTTACTAAGAATCAACTATTTGAGAGTGTTCAGATGTTAATACGAGCGTTGAAACGAGAAAACCCATTTGGTGATGATGAGCCTGGTCGTCGTTGGTTCGAAAGCTTCCTGAAAAGACACCCAGGCGTTTCCGAAAGGATTCCACAGAGTTTAACAGGACAACGATCAAGAGTAACGGAAGAAAAAATACGTCAATGATTCGATGAAACTAAAAATTATCTCCAAGAAAATAATATCGACATTACTCATGGAGTCTTTAACTGTGACGAAACAGCAGTTTTCTTAAGTCCCCCAGGAGAAAAAGTTCTCACAAGAAAAGGTGAAAGAACGGTATACAGCGTGTTAAATAACGATGAAAAAGAAGCCATTACAGTACTTTTAATGTATAATTCTTAAGGAGATTTGCCACCACCGCTTATCACGTACTCTTATAGGCGACTTCCAAAGGACATCATTGATAATGTGGCGAAATCAGATAATAGCTGGATGACCGGTCGATCGTTCTTTGAATACATAGCAAATATTTTCTTGCCTTGGCTTAAAAATAATATTAATATTGTGATGCCAGTATTGTTATACGTTGATGGATACAAATCTCATCTAACAATGCAATTAAGCACATTTTGTGCAGGAAATTTGTTAAACATTCAGTTGATACGCATTCTCAGTCAACAACCATAACCGATAAAACTAATGAGAAAATTGCATTAGAAGTTTTTGAATCTATGAATGAAGATACAATACGTCTCTTTACAGTTTCTCACTGAATATGGAAAGGAGATGTAGAAGATATTAACCTTTTTATTGCTAGCAGCAACTTTCTAGATCTGCAAACAATACTGAATTGGCACAAGTGTCAGATCATCCAACAGAACTCGAAGAGTCTGATCCTCCAGCTGTAATCATCGAGTCTTTAGAGTTACCTCAATTCAAATATGAAACTAACATTTCAAAACCTTGCCCTCACTCACTTAACTTGGATTTAATAACTGAAATTGCAAAAGCTAAAGAAGTTTTGCAATTGAACGTTAATAACCCAGATATTTAATAAAATACTTATCTTTTTTGGTTTTTTAATGGTGTATTTTAAATCATACAATCTAAACGTTTCGATAACACATACAGATACCTTCGTCAGTAGGAATATCTATAAGTGTTATCGAAACGTTTCATCATCATCATCATCATTATCAGCGTCTTAACTATTCCATTTCTGGACATACGCCTCCCCTAGTTGTTTCCATGAAATTCTGTCTACCGCTGCTCCCATCCAACGTGTGCCAGCTGCTTTTACCAAGTCATCTCACCACCGGGCTCTAGGCCTCCCTCGGCTTCTTTTCCTCGTACGTGGCCTCCACTCAGTCACTTTTCGGCTCCAACTACCATCCTCTCGCATCATAATATGCCCAGCCCACTGCTATTTCAGGGATGCTACACGTTTCGCTACGTCTTCCACTCTGGTTTTGTTGCGTATATATTCGTTAGTTTTTCTATCCTGTAGCCTTAACCCTAGCATAGACCTCTCCATCGTTCTTTGTGACACTCTCAGTTTTTCCATATTTGTTTCCATAAGTGGCCAAGGCTTTACTGCGTACGTAAAAGTAGGCAGTACGCATTGGTCGAACACTCTAGTTTTAGATGTTGAGGTAGGTGCGCTTTGAAGACATTTCTCAATTTACCGAATGCCGCCCAAGCCAATTTAATCCTTCTATTCACTTCCGCCGTCTGTGCCTTTTCTGTAGTTGTTAGTATATGTCCTAGGTATCTATATTCTTCCGCTAAGCTTATTTGGTTGTTGTCTATACCAACTGGTCTACCTTCTTCTGTGTTAGTCATTATCTTTGTCTTTGATAAGTTCATATGCAATCCAACTTTCCTTGAGGCATCTTGGAGTTGTAGGATCATTTCTTCTAACTGATCCATGTCATTAGATACAAGTATGATATCATCAGCGAATCTAAGGTTTGACAGGTATTCGCCATTTATATTTATGCCCTTCTCATCCCACTCCAGTGTCTTGAAGACATCTTCCAGTAAATTAGTGAAGAGCTTTGGCGAAATTGGATCGCCTTGTCTGAGTCCTCGTTCAATACGTATTGGGTTTGTTCCATCATGTATCTCTACCTACATAGTTGGGTTTTTATACATGCAGCTTATAAGTTGTATATATCTATAATCTATCCTGCATCTTTTAGGTGCATTTGTTAGTGCCCATGTTTCAACAGTATCGAAGGCTTTTTGGTAATCTATGAAGGCCATAAACAGGTGTTGGTTATACTCGTGCGATTTTTCCATAATTTGTTTTATGGTGTGTATATGGTCGATGGTGCAATATCCCTGTCTAAATCCGGCTTGTTTGGGGGGCTGGAATGCATCAAGTTTTGCTGATATTCTATTAATGATAATTCTGGACATATGGGGCGGTAGTTCTTTATTTCTTTGTTGTTTCCATTCTTAAAGATCAGGATAACTGTAGCGTCTTTCCATGTAGTCGGGATTTGACCCAGGTCTAGGCAGAGGTTAAAGAGAATTTCTAAATGATTTAAAATTATGCTACCCGCCATTTTGATCATTTCAATAATCACGTCATCTGGTCCTGCAGCCTTACGATTTTTCATCTGCTTGAGTATTTGGAAATGGGAGGTATGTCCTCTGTGAGATGTTTACTTAGTCGTGCTCGTTGATCGGTTGAACTACGAACCGGTTCTGAAGTTTTTGATGAATATAACTCTTGGTAGAAGTTCTCTCTTTTTTTTAGAATTTGCTCACGATTTCTAATCCCTTGTCCGGATTCATCTACTAAATTTATCATTTCTGTCTTCCCTGTTCTTATCCTTCTTCTAAATACCCTTGGACCCCTGTTCTCTTATATCGTTTCTTTCATTGCTTTTTCGTTATATTCAGAAACGTCTCTTCTTACTTTTCGCCTTATTTCTTTATTGTTCTGTTTTAGCTCTTCTCCTGTCAACCTACCTTTTTCCTTATTTCGTTTCTCTATTAGATCTCTAGTTTCTCTCGTTAGTTTTGCATCTTTTTGTTTACGTGGTTTTGATTTTACTAGTTCATCTGTTGCCGTTAATATATTCTCCGTAATAAAGCTATTAAGTTGTTCGATGTCTGGGCCTACATTTTCGTTCCTAAATCTTGATGTTAGATCGTTTTTGTATTCATCCTTATATCTTATCAGGATGTTACTATATCTTCCTCCATTTCTTTTCCTTGTTAGTTTCCACCTTTCTAACGCGATATCTACCTTTATATTTGATCTTACAAGACGATGGTTACTTTTTTGTATATGATTTAGTACGTTAACATCGGTGAAAATATTAGGTCTGTTGGTATTCCCATCGGGGCTTTGCCAGGTCCATTTTCTATGTTCTTTTTTGTAGAAAAATGAGTTCATAGCTTGTATTTGATGACTTTCCAAAAAATTTACGAGTGTATTACCTCTTTCATTGCGCTTTCCTACGGCGTGCCTCCCTAGGCATTTTTCACCTGCTTGGCGTTTCCCTAATTTGGCGTTGAAGTCTTCTATTAGCATGGTATAGTAAGATTTTTCCTGGTCCAGTGCCGTCTCTATGTCTTCGTAAAACTGTTCTACCTCATTAAAGCCATGATTGGATGTCGGGGCGTACACTTGAATTATTTTTAGCGAGTATCTTTTTGAAAGTTTAAGTGTTATGTATAATACTCGGGATGATATCCCTACTGTAGAGCTTATGAATTTTGTCCATTTGGGATGAATTCGCATGCCTACTCCGTTCCAGCTATTGTCGTTTTCACCTTTATAATAGAATAATTTCCCGTCTGTGCATTTTATCAGTTTTTCGTTTTTTCTTCTAACTTCGCTAAGGCCGATGATATCCCAGTTTATATTTTTAATTTCCTCTTCAAGTTGTACAAATCTGTCTTCGGCGAGCAGTGAATTGGTGTTGAAGGTACAGATATTGAGTGTAAATGGGGATATTTCTTTTTGACCTCGTATTCTTCGCTGGTAAATTATGTGACGATCTTTTGCCCCCCCCCCCAGAATCCTTGGGGCTGACCGAGTTATCGGTGCGGGATTGTGAGCAGTGTGCTCTACCCACCTGGGGTAATTTATTTTTAGGGTCCGCAATCTTCATTGTTTTGAGAGTTATTTGGCCTTAATTCGCCACGCTGGCCTAGCGGGTTGGCGAATGGTTGGGATATGGGTGCGGTAGATTTAATACAGGATGGATGGATTAGGTGTGAGGACAAGCATCTCTCTCTACTGGGATTGGGAGGGAGGGAGATGCATGGCTCGCGTGGGCAGGGTCGCATCCCTGAAGTAGGCCTATCTCTGTCGGAGTCACAGGGAGTGCCTACCCGCTACCGCGATCGAAACGTTTAGATTATATAATATAAAATACACCATTAAAAAAACCAAAAAAGATAAGTATTTTATTATGTGTGATAATGGTGAAAGTTTACATTTTCATAACCCAAATATTTCTCTTCCTGTCTTAAATTTATCTGACACAAGTAACTTCAATTTCTCCTCTGAAGGTTCGGATTGCAAGTTTTTTTTAATATTCCCCGGGAAGTTATTCGAAACCAAGGCAGATTGTCAAACGAAGTTTGGAATCATGGGAACAAGAGCATTAATGAAATTCTAAGTGTTCCTGTAAAACCTTATGAATTATCCAATGTTGGAAATGAAGTTAAAGGACCTGACGAGAATCAAATCGAAAACGAAGATAATATCGCGACTACTGAAGAAGACATATCCATAAGGAAAGAAGAAGATGAAAATCAAATGGGAAGCGAAGAAAAAGAGGAAAAAGAAGAAAAGAATGCAAAGAAGAAGAATGAAAATTAGGCGGACTGTGAAGACGAAAATAAAGAAAACAACGACAAAATTGAATCCATCCAAGGAACACTGGAAAAATACCCAACTGGCGATAAAGAACTATCAGATTTTATTCCAACTCCTTAAAAAAATTGTATTTTGGAAGACCCCACCACATGAAAAACGTAAAGTAAGGAAACCGAAAGAAAAGATTCCATCAGTCGTCGCTTCGGAAGTTTGGCAAAGATACGAAAAAAGAAAGTTGGATAAGAAGTAAAAAGAAGAAGAGGAACGTAAAATAATTCGCTTGGAAAACAAAGAAAAAAAGGCTTCTAATTTAAATAAAACTAAAGCCGAGAAGAAACCTATTAAAAAAAAATAGAGTCCTAAAAAATTTTCAGGTGGAAATTATCCTGGATGCATCCTAAATTACGATAACAATATCAAAGAGTATACAGTTAAGGTCCTAAAAGACCATCTTATAAATCATGGGACGTCATCAAAGACATCGAAGAACCAAAACCAATAAACATAAAATGTTTCTTCAGTTATTATAAGTACCTACTTCAGTAGTTTTGCAATTTTATCTACTATAAGTCGATGTTTTTTATTTTAAGCATACATGTTACGTTTTTTTTATGTTGTGTTTACTGGAATATTTATTATTTATTTGTTTATTTTTAAATGGAAAATTGATTTATTTATGTTAAAACAAAAAAAAAAAACTTTACTATGACAATTTAAATCTTGTGAAATACATTACCCTTCATTAAATATTTAGCCACTTACTTATTTTATTGTTACTTCACATAAATCCCTTATATGCCGATAAATGGAGCATATTCCGTCCGATAAATAGATCGTAACACTTTTTAGGTGTCCTATAACAGGGTAAATATACTTTTTTAAATAAAATTTGGAACATTTTTTTTTATGATTGTGGACCTGAACAGGCTAAATTTGGCCTATCGTGCTAAAGCACACAGGAACACTTAGGAGGATAATGAATTGCCAATAGAAGCCTATGAACAGCTACCTTAAATTTTCTCATATCATAAGTGAGAGGAAAACAGGAACTAGGGAGATCATTCCAGAGTTTAAAAGCCGTGTAGAAAAATGTGGATTGCGCCCGTTTGGTACGACAAGTGGAGATTTGTACTGCATACTGATGATGTGAATGAGCGAACCGAGTGTTTCTGGCAAAGATAGCCCGAAATGGTATCAAAGAATATAATTCAGCAGCACAATAGCCGTTGTAATAACGATAATACAAAGAAAGCACTGAATAGGAGCCCCGTTCCATCTCAATTGGCCCACCATTATTTTTTCTTTTTAAATAAAATTATACTAATTCACGGTTAATTTAATTTAAGTATTTATTTTTATTATCACTTGTAACAACATTTTAAACAATTTAAAACATTTTATTGCTTTAGTCATTTTTTAATTGTTAAAAACATATTTTTATACAAAAAAATAGATATTTGCTTTTCTCTAATTTATTATTTTCTAAGAATCTTTGAATATCTGAAATAATCAAGTAGGCTTTGCCTTTGTCCAACAAAAGAAAGTTTGTTTTTTTACTATTAGTAAAAATGACGCGTGGAAAGGTTGTTGATGAAAAAATTCGCTCAATTATTATCAATTTATTTAAAAAGAGAAAATCAAACGCGGAAATTGGCGATCAAGTTAATTTATCAAAGTTTACTGTCAGAAATATCATTCGAGTTTATAAAACAACGGGTACAATAGCTACAAAACCTCGGTATGCGTCGAAATCCAAAATATCAGATGCTGATAGACGGGCATTGAAGGAGATTATTAGAAAAAACAGCCGTTCGAACTACGATGAATTACCTGTTCTTTGGAGCGATGCTGTGGGGCGAAGAGTTTCAAGATCCACGTGCCATACAGAAGCCCTTAAGTTGGGTTTTAAAACTTACAAGGTAATTTTATTGCAACTTTTTCCAAAAAAATTTTTTGTAATTTTACTAATTTTCTTTAGGCGAAAGAAAAGCCCTTCTTAACAAAAGAAAAACCGGCTTAAATGAGCTAAAAGTCACATTGATTGGACGAGTGATGAGTCTCGTTTTGAAGTTTGTGTTGGGGATAATCGAAGCCGAGTTATTCGTCAGAAAAATGAAGCTTTCAATTCAGATTGTTTAAAAAAGAAAGTAACATTTCCTGCTTCAGTTATGGTATGGGGTCCAATGTCTGCTAGAGGTGTTGGAAAACTTCACTTCATTGATGGAATTGTAAACACCTATAAATATTTAGAGATTTTAAGAAAATCGTTACTTCCAACAATGACAGATTTATTGCAGAATAATAATAATTTTGTGTTCCAACAAGACGGGGCGGCCTGCCATACATCAAGAAAATCTTTAAAATGGCTTTCTGATCATAATGTCCTACTTTTGGAGTGGGTGGCAAACAGTCCCGACTTGTCACCAATAGAAACCCTTTGGTACACAATGAAAAAACGATTACGAATACAACCAGCTAGAAACGTAGTCGAATTAAAACACAAACTTCAAAATATTTGGGATACTCTCACTCAAGATGAGTGTCAAAACTTAATAAGTACGATGCCCAAAAGAATTCAAGCCGCAATTAAAAATAAAGGCGACGTCACACAGTGGTAAAGGTTTTTGGATTTTGTATGTTTTCCTTGTTTTTAACAATTAAAAAATAATTTACAGTTAAATGTTGCAATAAAATATTTTAAATTGTTTAAAATGTTGTTACAAATGATAATAAAAATAAATACTTAAACTAAATTTACCGTGAATTAGCATAATTTTATTTAAAAAGAAAAATTATTGGTGGGCCAATTGAGATGGGACGGGACTCGTATAAAAGAACATTGCCGTTACCATCAAAAGGGATAATTAAATACATAAAAAAACTTAAAATGCAGCCTGAGCTAATGATTTTGCCTAATATTTTATACATTTTGGGCTCCAAATTTTCCCCTATACTCTTAAGCGTCCGATAGCCGGTACATTTACCTTAGGCCGCCATACCTTGAAAACATTTAATTCCAGAATACAGAAAGAAGACGCCAAATATCCCCGTGCCAGGAGAATTGCCTAGTCCGCAGGGGATCCCAGCCCAGAAGTAATTTTTATAACATATTTTTATTTAAGCTTTGAAGTACATTTTATTTTATTTTGTTAAACATATTATATTACTAAAACATTATTTATGTGGAATAAAGGCTTGTTTAGTTTGGTTGTGCTGAAAAACTCATCCCCAGCTTCTGACTAGAGTAAACCGTGGACAAAATTATAAAAATTAATTTTTATAAGACCCCTTTATAAAAGAGGGTGTTATAATATTAATCAGATAATTATTTTTTCCATATATTCTTAATCGATCCTATTAACTACTGCAATGTGCTAATATAAAAATAGCTCCATATAAGGAAAGAGATTCTTAACAATGCAAATGAAATACACTAGGCGTCAGTAAATGACATGGTTATTGAAGATATAGATTACCCTTACTTGAATAAATCGGTAAAAATGATGGCTTTATTTAAAAAAAAATGCAGG